>JANZLQ010000095.1:22166818-22183259 GCA_026212715.1 Elanus axillaris
ACTGAACTCAAAACACAGCACTGTACCAGCTACTAGGAAGACACTTAACTCTATCCCAGCTGAAACCAGGACACTGTTTCAGAAGAGGAGCAAGATTATGCACTGCATTTCAAATGGCAAATAAGTTTATTTCAACTCTTCTTAGGCTAGTGAGCCTTAAGACCTGCTCGTTTTAAAATTCTTCCTGAGCTTTCATTGCCATATAGTGCTGTAATGGTTTTTGACCGGAAGTGACCTTACCAGAAATCACACCAAATATGTCAGTGAATATGAACAAGAAATTCAGGAAGAGAATGCTAGGGCTAAGTTGCTTCTGATTTTTATTGGCTTGAACTTCTGCTTAAGGATAATTTAAGTCAATTGTGCATAATTAATTGAAATTGTTATTTCTGATATATCTTGAAGAATAAATCTCTGAGGTATTAGAGTAAGGAAAATGATTACTATTTGGGTGGCTGGTGTGGGACACAAGAAATGTTCCAGGCCACAATATCAAGGTAAAACATGGTGTGTCATGATAATGGCTTTGTATGGATTGTGTGTCAGAACTCTGGGTTCCGTTTCCAAAACTGTCACAGGCATAGATGATCAAATTGCAGTTAAGTTATATTGATATAAACTAGGATTAATCCTTTAATACAAACCCAGGTACAAATATTATTCATCTAGAGTGCTACTTAGGGCAGAGAATTCAGTGCTTTTCCTTGATATTGTTCTTATATTTATATAAGGGAGAAATTTAAAAAAACACATTTGCTGTAGGTCACAATCTGATCTCAGTTATTTTGGTGTAAAACTGGAATAAGTCTTCTTTGTGTAAATGGAATTACTGAAATCTTATATTGCTGTGAGTTTAATTTTACCCTGTCTCTAAATCATTCTTGCTAAAGATTGGAAAGTATTAAATACAATAAGTAGGTCACACAAGTGGGATGATACTGCCCCTTATCTTTAAACAATATTCTAATTTGGCTCTAGCACAACGACAAGAAATGAATACTGTATGTGCTCCCATGTGAGCTGTCAGAAAGATAAAACTGAATATTCTCTAAATCAGCTTTTCCATGGACAACTGCTTCATCATCATTAGTATGTATATCCTTATTAATATCTAGGCCACCCAGTTATGAGACCCTAGACTGCAGCTTTTCATAATTTACAACTACTCCCATCATTTTCAGCAAGATTGTATGCATGACCTATCACAGAATGAATACTTGATGTATTTCTCTGAGTCTTCTCAAAGTGTTCTTTTAAAATAAGGGCTAAGAATAAATGTATCCATCTGTTTAGAAAGTTGCATTTATGCACAGTGTGGTGATCCTTGCCAACTGTTTTACTTAGCCTAGCTGTGTGTTAAAGGACTGGTCACTGTAAGGTGTCTGGGAGTTTGGAATTGAGATAGTTTGGCAGATGAGGACAGACACATAAACATTCTAAAGCAATATCTAAGAGTTAGAATCAGGACATAAATAAATGCTTCTAAATTCTGCAATTGCCCAGTTTATAAATATATTCCATTTTCAGTCTTTGACCAAGTTTGGAAAATTTTAAAGCTGTTTACAGACTAGTCACAAACAGTCTCTTCATCTTAAATTTTTCAGAAAAAATTAACTCACAACCAGATGTTCAGTCACAAATAGAAAGTAGCATAAATGAGAGTGGAATAGAGATGAATGTAGACAGGTTTGTGGAGTGAGGCTAGGGGAAACCAATATAGAGGTGACTATTGTAAGCGCTGGTTACTTATGCAAAGAATAACATGATACAGTGTAGACTGTACTAGTCTAAGTGACTGCAGTGACAGCAACTATAAAGGGAGGATTCAGCCCATTGTTCAATGCTAGGGGGAATCTGAGATATAAATTTCTGGGAAAGGATTTGCCTTATGAGATTTGGGTAGTTTTCAAGATGTTAAAAATGCCAAGCCATTTCTTTTATTCCACAAATTTCTAGGATCTATTATCCAGAGTAATAAGAAACGCTATTCCTTGGTCTTAATAATTACATTATTAACTACACCTCTGTCAAAGAAACTGGGGGGTTGGGGCTTGGGGAGATTAGTAAATGAAAATCAACCAAGCAGTAAACACTGCTTGTTAAGAAACACTTTCTCTGTAGGCATTTCTGGAGAAATCTTGATGAAGATGGTATTTTAAGAGTCCTATGGTGAAAGAACTCTTCCATAAGTAAAATAAAACCAAATTATGCTGTTCCTAAACCCAGCAGCACATCCAGTGCTGTGTAACTAGACTTGTTTGCTGATGAAGCAGTATAACTTATCTAAGAAATGGTGAAACCTGTTTTCATTACCTTGGCTGAGATAAAATGTATGTTAACTAGTAAAAGTAGATGATCCTACCAGGTCTTTTGAAATAAAGGAAGCTCTTCAGTTTCTTCAAGTAAGTCAAGACACTAGTATTGAGACAAGCATGTTGGTTAATCTTAAAGAATTCAAAATTAAAATTAAATCTTAGAGTTCTCTGTTCATTGGGATTAGTCAATTTGCCCTTTCTGGGCATGCATAGTCTAAACAATCTAATTCATGATGGAAATATTTTTTAAAATCTTTGAACTCTAAAAGCATATAAAAATTACATTTCATATAGATTATAGCAAACTCTTATATTCCTCAAATTTCTTGATACTGTCCGCTTGAAGCTCTTGTGCCTTTTCTAGTTAGGTGCCATCATCCTATGTTAAACAGCTTGTTCTAAAGCACAGCTATTCTTAAGTAAACATATTGTACTTCATGTGATGAGCCAAATACACTCATTAGACAGAATGTTCTGTTATTGAGTCACAGCTGAAGAAAATATGCAGATGGTTAATACAAAAATTTTAATTGTTAGAATACAGCAAAAAAAAAGAAATAAAGAGGATATAACATTGATTTTAGAAATAATTCTGTTTTCAGAACAGCCTCAGCTGTAAATGTTTTTCAAGTTATGGGATGATACATTCATTTGTAGCAAGCACATTTCATTTAAGACATAAATCTCACTGTTTTATTCTGAAAGTGACCAGGACTGTCAGTTCTATTCTTTTTAAGTTATTTTGAATGATTTGTCTTCACTGTATGGGTATGTATATGTAATTGTACTATAAATCTTGAGCCTTGGTATCCTATTTGCATGCACTTTTCCAGTGATTTGTCTCTCCTGTTTGGTTTGGTTTTAGTATTTATTTTACTGTGTTTTGTTACAAAGTGCCTCCATCATCTTTTTTCTCTTTTTCAGTGGTGGCTATGTTTTGTTAGTATGCTGGTGGTGTTTGCACTGTTCCCACAACTCAAGAATCAGACTCTTGTTGTGTGGTACGGGGACAATACACAGCTTGTGAACCAAGCATCAAATAAAATTACATTAGTTTAAGACAGAGCATGGTCTTTCTTACAGGTATCTTTTACAACTTAGCAGTTCTCTCAGGAGCACAAGCTGCAGTGTGTCAGAGCTGAGCCTAGGACTCATGGTACATTGGCAGCTGAACTCAGGAAGGTTATGAAGAGAGCTATGGAGAAAGATAGTTACAGGAAGGACAATCCTATATTGTTCCTAGGAAGCTCTTCCACCTTTCGTGTCATCCTGAGCAATTTCAAAAGCATTGCTCTCTATTGAAAAGCCATAATTTATCTCCCTGTGTAAACATTAAAGTAGTAGGACTGACAAAAAATATTTTCAAAGATACCATCATATTTTTAATTATTTATATTGTAACTTAGGATATTCAGACACGGCAGCTTTTGAGTTTTTAATCTATTTACAAACTCTTATTTTGTGTGGCATTTTTTCTCCTGCATGACTTGCCTGTTGAAGTGATTGTTTTTCCCTAATCATTAAGTGTATTATATTTTCATAAAGAAGAACTGTAGAATGTGTTCAGAAGGAAAATAAAGAGGAAAATTATGTCACAGAAATATCTACCAAGTAAACCAAGCTCGAATATGTGTTGAATCAGCAGTAATATCAAACACAATAAAAAAATAGTTATCAGACATGGAACTAATATAGTTATTGGTTTTGCATCTTAATTATGTGTGTTAAAAAAGGCAACCTGCTTAATTACATCTGGTTTTCCATAAAATGTATATTTTCTTAGGAGTCTGCAAGGTAAATCCATGTTCATTACTATTTAGTATTAAACCACATCAGCATTGGTAGGTGCATTCCTGACACTAAAGAACCAGTTCTTGCACCAGGAGGCTATTCCATGTATACATACCCACTACTTGCCTGCCACCTTGAAAAACATATCCAAAAGATGCTTTCCGAATGTGCTGAGGGATGAAAGTGTTCATACAATGTGTGTCATTCCCAAGTCAGTACGTATAGAGGTATCAGAAGACAAGCCTGGACAAGATCAAGGGGAAAATAGCCTCTGCATGAAGATAACTGAAGGAGGGAAAATGTGGGTGCACAGAAAGTCGGTTTATCCTCACAGTTTTATTCCCTCTTAAGGAAAAGCAGTTAGCATGGAAAAGTATGTGTGAAATTAATGTGCTAGGTGAACAGAGTGAATTTATACTGTTGGTGTGAACTGATTGCCATGATATTTTTTTGAAAGGCTGAGACATTCAAATTAGACTGAAACTGAAAACTGACTCTATTCAATTATCCCCTTGAGGTAGTTGAGGGGGAGAGATTGAGCAGAATCTAAGTCTTGCTTGCTTCTTCAACTGAGTCCTTTCTTATTCTGAGTAGTCCCTCTGTCCTCAGAGAAATTCTTGATGTTCTGATACAGTAGAAAGACTTGTTTTATTGTATATGAACTTTACATCAAAGTGAAAGATTTGACAGGAACAGAGCTCTAGAAATTAGTGTAAAATGTAGGTATTTGTTTTGTGAATCCTTTGCCCAGTGACATCTGAGGGCCTTGGAACTGTTACTTTCACTTAAATTTTCCTCTTCATAGTTCATTTGATGGCAAATGTGGTGAGTGTAAAGCCTTCATATGTAATTATTATTTTTTGAGTTATGAAGTTTAATCCTACTACATCTTCAAGGCATATTTTACAATGTAATATTCTATAACTTTTACAGAGGATAACAAAAGAAAAGTGAGTTCTTACAAAACCAATAATCACTTACTTCCTCAATTCTGCATTTGTTTGAGAATACAATTTTTGTGGGTTTTTTTATTTAAAGGAAAAGAACATGGATTTCACACCTGACTTTTTTTTTATTTAAAAGCTTTCTACCATCTGTACAGCAAAGTTAATCTAGCTACATCACTCTGAAAATCAGCAACATTTTGTAGTGAAACAAGTTACATTTTGCTATTGAAAAGGTGGAGTTGTAATTTGCATTTGCAAGATCATTTATGCTAGTAAATGGTATCATTGCTCTCTTTGCATTGTCAAAATGAGGTTGCAGGGTATCACACACATTCACTGGTGTGTTTTTGAAGTTCTCACTGATGACAGCACAGGATTCCTTTGGACCCTTTTAACCTGAGTTTCTCTTTTGTTGGTGTTGATTAAATCTTAACTGCCACTCAACAGCTTTTTAAATTACCATTAGAGTTTAAATGCCTGTAATTCACAGGGCTTAAAAACCACAACAATCTAAGAATCGGGTGGGAAAGAAGAAATATGCCTTGACCAAGCAAACATGAAAGACTCACAGAAAATACAATACCAACATGCACAGCAAACTGTGTCCCCCTCTTTTATTCTACCGACTTCCCTGTATGCAGATTCTCTTCTGCAAAACTCCGCAACTGAAACATGAAGGTACTTGTATGTAACCTGCAAGTAAGCATGACTGTTAATTTTATGTTCCTTGAACAAAAACATAGTTGCTTGTGAAAAACATTAAGGTCTTCTTTCTTGTACTTACCCATCTAGCTAGGGCACATGCAGTGCATGAGAGAACAGAAAAATGCTGGCATGAGATATATTTGTTTGCCATTTCTGCATCTCACTGAACTTCCTAGCAGTGGTATAGCTTAGTGTTTTCAGGATCTGTAGATGTATATGTGAATACCTACATAACTTGCAGACATTTAAAATTTGACTTGGACTCAAGGTCAAGTGTGAAATCTGATACTGGCACTAGCTTTTAAAGCAGGTATAAAAACCTTAGGGAGCCATGCATGGAGATGGTTTTCCCAGTTGGAGCCAAGAATATATTATTATAAAAGAAAAGAAAATATAGAAAAGCCAGTAAAGTTAAAATCAAATAATGTGCAGAGGTGACTGCTTTCAATAATATGCTAGGCTGCATTAAGCTTTTACCTAATGGCAGAAAAGCTACAGAAAGAGCGTAAAAAACCAAACAAAAAAACCCACCAGGCTTGGGGCTAGAGGCCTGAAGTGACCAATGGGTTTTAAAGTGTTATGAGCAGCTGAGAGATAGTTTTTCCTATGTATTTCCTATGTATTTTCCTATGTATTTCCTATGGCACTAATGGAAGCAATAAGTTTGGAATCTTATTAGAAGAATTGTAGTGATAGTTTGCTTCAAAGACTTGAAAAATGTAGTTGTATTCAAAGTGGGAAACAAGTTAGGGAAGGCAACACAATAATATTACCAATTTAATATCAACTGTTGAAATTTATTAGAAATATTTAATGCATCTCAAAGTGGATCCTCTTCTAAGTGGATCTACATTTTGAGCCCATGCAGATCTTTGCTAAGTCAGTGCAGTTTTATAGATGCCATTGTTCATTTTATGGAACCTTGCGAATTATTGAAATAATACCATCCAAGTCAAACAAGCATGTCTAACAATCAGGGCATTGTTTTGTACTTAGTACAGCTATATTAAAAATATAATGTTTAACTAGATTAATGAGATGGTCACAATAAAAATGAATGAGCTATAGCCAGTTGTGCTACTCTGTCAAGATCTCCTTCAGTGGAGGAGTTGCTGATTCAATGTGCTGATTCTCTGACTGTTTCATTACTTGAGAAAGGCTCTCTGAAAGTGTCTTAAGAGTAAAGTTTACAGGGGATTATTAATAAAATAAATTTTGGTTTAAACAAGGTATTTCCCCATTTTGGAGGTTTCTCTCTCTCTTATTAATATAAATGCCATTTTAAATCTTGGTCTAAAGATGACAGAAGTCATAGGGAATTTTATTAATCCGGACTTTTAGTTGATTTCTAATTTCTGGAACACCAAGATTTTTCACAGGTAGTTTCTCCCCTTCAGAGGGAACTCTGACCCAGTCCAAGAATTGTAAGTGAGCTCTGGTATCTACTAGACTTTGAGTGTTTCAGTTCTGTAGTTTCTGTAAGTGATTGTCATCCTGTGTAAAGTAGATCCATAGTATAAGTGTTAAGTCTTTCTAGAATTATTGATAAGCTTGTTCAGCTTGCAACTTCAGTAGCAGATCACTAAATATGTGTACCAAAAATACTTAAAGGTTTATTTAATCAAAAGTATTAAACTTTTATGCAGAATTTAGTATTGTAAGATGGTGTAAGAAAAGCTTATCTGTGCATTTTGAATATTTCTATAACCCTGGACTGTCTGGAATTGCTGTGAACATATTAAATCATAATAGGAAAGTATGGCTCTTTTTTTGGATTTTGGAGAGACTGAACAAGTGAAGATTCTTCAACATCTTCCTTGCATAAATTTACTAAAATGTTTCTTAATACATAAAAGAGATAAAGGCAAAGTTCAAGGGAATGATTCACACAGTGTTGGTAACATTTATTTCTCTCTAATCTTTTCAGCAAATTCATGAATCCATGCTTACACTGATTTCAGACTATTTCCAGAGTATGCACATTTGTCTTTAGCCAATTTTTCTGATTCTGTCAATCCCCTTTATAATATTAACTGTTGCATAAAGGTACCTTAATATAATCAAAAGAGTTGAAAGCTACATTTCTTAAAACACTTAAATTCTTGCCATCAGATATAGAAAATCCTGTGGTAGATTAGAAAGTCCTGTTTTAAATTGTTAGTTAGCCAAGATCATTCTGATCTTTTCTATTCTTCCTGTTTAATGGTCCCTCACCTGGAGCACCAATTCTGATCCTTTCTGTTCTTCCTGATTGATGGTGTGTCCCTCTTGGCAGGAAAATGAACCACTGACCCGATACAGAGTGACTTAGCAGTCAAAATGGGGAGGGGATACGAGACCCCCGCACATGTAGAGAAGGCATCTGATTTGTCATGGTTGTGTAATCCTTTACAGATGCATTAGATAGTTCGAATATGTACTAGGTAGGAGTAGTTTAATAAATTAGATGCAATTGTTACTGTATAAAAAGGACACACCTGATGAATCTGGTGTGCTTGATTTGTGGAAAGTCCACTGAGCACCCTGAGCAGAATAAAGCAATATCTCTCCTGAGTGTGTAAGATTGGTCTTTCGTACGGGTAACAAATCTACTTTTAGGACAACATTCTCAGAAACGAACAAAAATTATTGTTCTGAACTGCCTGCTGCCTATTTCACTGTCTTAAGTAGATTGAGGAGAATGTAGATAATAAAATGTATCCTCAGTTGTGTTCATATTTTTTAAACTTAAGTTGGAAAATTTGGAGGGTTTTCATAGGATTTGTAATCATAGCAGAAAATAATTTTATAAACACTTAATGATGTTTCTATGCTGATATATTTGAGGCCAGTCCCTTATTTCATCCGTTATTATTCCTCTGCTCCTAGTTTTTTCTCTTCCTGCATTTATGTAACACACAACGAACAGTGAAGAATTCTACATCCAGACCAGTTTTAGAAGTACAGTTTTCTTTGTATGTTTTTTTTATAATGCTGAACAACCTCTTAAAACTGTCATTTGACTGATATTGTCCACCTGTAGGCAGACAGCCAATCTGATTATATGTCCTAGCTGAAAGTAAAATTGATTCCACTTGAAAACATGATAAACCACCACGCTTTTAAACCTTCCACAAGGTAAAATATGTTATTGTTGCCTTGGTTAATTTAATACTATTGTTTAAATTATCACTACTCTTTAAATTAGCCACAACCTTTTGAAAAATCAGTTAGGATTTCCTTTTGAATAGTTTGAAAATGTCTTATTTTCCTTTGATCCAAAATAGGGATAGTAGAAACCATCAATTCACAACAAAACCACTTCCTACTGAATTTACATGAGAAGATAAGTAAATCTTCATTTTTCTGCATAATAATCTGATTCTTAAGTGAATAATTACTTGTCCTTTGCCCTTATCATTTAGTACAGCTCTAAAAACTGGATTATTGATGAGGAAAGATAAAATAATGTAATTGCCCTTAAATCCTTTAGAACTCAGAAAGTGAGATTACATAATGAATTATTTTGGGGAATGAAAGTTGATGCTTTTTGCATTAAATTCATCATGGAACAACACTTTTTGTATAGTAGATCACATTATCAACAAAAACTGCTAGATTAATTTAACAATTTTATTAGAAGTATTATATATTCTGAATGACCTAGTCTCAGTTCTTTATAATAAGCAGTGGTTCTTAGAATGTATTTTGCATAACTTTGCATGAGCCCTTAACAGTTTTGCTTTGTGTTCTTTTACAGTCAAATAATTAAACTCATTTGGCTGAACAAATGTTTTATAGACTTACAGAGACTTATGGAGAGACTTAAAATATGGGTGTTGAAGTGTTAATTGCTAATAAAGCTTGAAGAATAGGCGATACTTAGCTCTGAATCATATAATTTTTTTTTAATAATAAAATGGTGCTGAGAAAAGCAAATACTTTAGGTTCAGGGTGTTTATGTAAAGAATACAGAATTAACTTAGATTTCGAGAATATGTCTTGGCTATTGTGATAGCTTACTAGTTAATTTAAGTCTGTTATATTGGCCGTATAAAAACTACCTTATACTATTAAACTGTCATCCCTTCACAACCTCCTCAGAAATCAAATGCAATCAGCAATTATATAAACACTAACAGACCAATTACATGCTCAGTAAGGTTGGAGCATCCTTGTCTTTGCAGTATCTATAGAGAGCAAAGCAGGGCAAATATTTACCAAGAAGAGTATCTTCTCTTGATGTCACAAGGTGCATATGCATAACTTGTTTTGCACAGACCTGTTTTTGAGAGAATCAAAATTAATTGACTAGTAAGAACCATGCATCTCTCATTGATCCATATGATCTGAAGTAAGTCCTTTAAGCCAGATAAATCAGTGGGATGAGTTGGAAAGAGAAATGGTAGAGATATTTCAGTCCCAGTGAGAAATTTAAGGTCTTGTTTTTCTCCTCTCTGAGCTCTCATTTCATATATTTTCTATTTGCTCTCATTTCATATATTTTCTATTTATAATGATTCTTTTAAAGTTTTGCATATATATGGCAGAGGGGTTGATTCATCCTATGTGAAACTATCATTAGCAGATAATGGTTTATTTTACTATCAAGCACCTGTAATTCCCACTGAATTATGCTTTGTTGTCTGCTGACTGTTGTGTTCTACTGCTGATTTGTAGACACAAAGTATATCTTGAACACTTGTAATTCACAGGAGTTTATGAGATTGGTTTTAGCCTTTTTTCTCTACAATCTGCAATTTGGTGAATAATGGAACTGCACCTACTGTTTCTATTGTTTTAAACATACATTATAATTTTCCCCAAATTGTAAAATTTAAACCAAAAAGAAAAAAAGTAATATTGATCTTATATAACATTCTGCAGAAAATTAAGCTCCCTAATGCACAGAATTCAGGTATATTTTGTTTTCCCGAGGCAGAAAAATTAAATGGGAATTTTATATGAAAGCAAATTGACATATCAAACCTGTTAAGTTACTGTTGATTTGATACCAATAAAAAATCAGTGTCCTTTTTGAGAGATCTAAGGTTTGTATTTTTCTTGAAAGGGGGACTAGGAAGTCTCTAAGCAACTATTCTGGCTTGACAGAGAATCTCAGAAGAGTAGGTTTGCTGCAAATTAAAGCCAAACAAAACCTTCATTTACCTCACAAAATGTTCTAACTCATTATAATTTGGGATTCAGCCTAATGTTTTTACAAATTAAAATGTTGAACTCACATCAAAGTAAAAGGAAATTAAAAGGTTAATTGTAATGTGTATTCCTGTTTCTTCTTTTATAACCAATTTATTGCAGGTCTACTTCTGTGTCAAAAGTAAATCTTGAATGTCTAGATAGTAGCCTTTGAAAAACTGCAATCATTGATAAGCCATATTGTTCATTAAAAAAATGAAGAGTTTTTAATTTGAAAAATTGCAAAGAGACTTCCTAGTAGTTATGAAATGAATCTTAATGCTCTTATTGTGGGAATCAGCAGCTTTGCTTTTGATGTATATCATTAATAACAAAAAGCCTTATTCCAGTTATTAAAATACTCTTACATATTCTGTACTGATCATTTTTTAGTTTTTACAGTTTGTTGCTTGCATTACTCCCCAGCGACATTGTATGTGTAGATTGTTCTCAAAGTATGTACAACTGAATAATAATATTAAAAACTAATAACTTCCTTTGAGTGCACTGTAGAATTAAAAAAAAGGAAAACAGTTTTAAACCTTTAATATAATGAAAAATTATATTGGGGCTTTAATATTGTTTTGCTTATGCTTCAGTTATTGCTTTCATTAAAGTTTTAATTTCCAGATATTGCTTTGATAAAATTAAGTAAACATCATTGGTTAGTATCTGTGTACACACTGAAAACTGTGCCATTTCCCCCTCATTTATTGCCATCTACTTTCCATTATAATTACTTTCCCTAATACACACATATAATGCAGCAAGATTGAATTAAAATAATTCATCTATATAATCAATGAAAAATGAGTGAGGACGAAGATTATAATCTTCAAAATCAAGCACTACAGTACAAGAACGGCAGGTTAGATCTTTATTTTTTTCATAGTAATGCTCTGTTTGTTCTATTGATAGAATAAGTGCAAGTATTAAAATACATGTGATTAAGAGAATACTTACTTGTTAGTGTTTTTACTATACTTTTAAAGAATTCTGTAATTTACCAGTTACAACTATTTTGTAAGACAGCTGTGAATTACTAGCCTAAGTGATGCAGATGGGATCACTGAAACCAGATGAGGTTGCATCAAAACCTCAACTTGATGAAGTCAGTGGGGTGTTACATCAATGGTGTTACATCCATTAATGTAACACCCCACTGACTACCAGAAACACAGAGTAATTGAAAGGGAAAGGCTGCCTCCCTAATATTTTTTTTAATAGTAAACTCAACCACAGGAGTTAACCATGGATTATAAATTTGCATCCAGATTATATAATTTCAATTACCTCTAAACCAACTAGTTAAAGTAGTGTTACAAGTAGTGTTGAATGTGTGTAGATAGCTAGATAGATAAAAACACAGAGGCTCATGATGTAAATCTTCATTCTTAGATTGCCAGGTACAGGACAGGAACTGCAACTGAGCTGCTTTCTGGAGAAGGGACATATGAATGAGCATATGTACTAATATTAGGTCTTTGAAACACTGGTTGCCTGAAAAGGATGAGGGAGAGCATTGGTAGCGATGTGTGAAAGCCCTTTACAATGTCCCTGAGATTTGCAGTCCTGGGAGGCTGAATCCTGTGATCTTTTCTCATCTTTTTTTCATGTTCATTCTGTTTGTTGAGGCACTTAAGCAGTTGTCTAGCAGTTCTAGACTGAATCTTTCCACTTTGATAAATTGGTTTTTTTCCACCTTTAGCTACAGTGGCACCCTTTTCTACCTTCTTCTGAAGCAGCTGCTTCTGTGTGTTGGTCTTTTGGCCAGCCAGGTTGAATTACTGTCCACAATTTTACTATTTGGAGCTAAATGTTAGGAAGCATAAGATTAACCAAAATATGAGTCAATAGAAATAAAGCCTCTTCCTAACTTTAGTTGTTTCTGTAAAAATAGGAAACTATGACAAAAATGTCCTTCTTCTTAAGGAACCCACATGTAAACAATGAATGAAACTTCTAGTTTTTTCTTCTCTCCTATTGCTTTTACTTTGATATCAGCAGTTGTAGAAATCTCGGTGTTATGACCAAAAATTATGTTCTATCCACCAGTAGGAATTTCTGCATCTTTAACTTCCCACTGCTGTTATCAGTGTCCTGTAATTTTTCAATTTCCATGGAGGTCACTGTGGCCTGGATGACATCCAGCTTACTACAGAAGTTGGCTAAATTATTTTTGTGTCTGACTAGTTTGATAAGCCACCAAAGTCTTTGTTTTCTGCATGTATACAGGTAAAAACAGCTGCACCTACCCCATGGTTTGCAAAGACTTGCAGAGAAATTGCTTTTTTGATGCTTCAGTTCACATCTTTCTTGTGTATAGGAAATTCTGCTGATTCCCTATAAGAATTCTGACAAGCTACTGTGGTAGATGTGTGAAAATCTGTCATTGATTGACATGGTCAGCCCAAATGATAATTTGTTTTATTTTATCTGATTTCAAATCCACTTATTTCAGTGACGTATGTGGCTGAGAATTAATGTATTTGGATGTATTTACTCCTTTGTCATTAACTTCATGTGTGATCGTGGGGTAGCAATGCATTTTACTGAATCTCGGTTTTCTGGTTAGTAATATGGTACCTATTCAATAGCTAGTATTTTTTACAAAAATAACATTTAAATTCAGTTTTTACAAACCTTCATTAATCTATGAAACGTGCTGAATTTTTGTATGGCATATTGTGCATACCTCTGCTGATAAAATGAAAAAGTCCAGGAGCACTTCCAATGTGCAAATGGAGATTGATTCAGCAAGGGTCAGTGACTCAGTTATGGGTTGAGGCCAGGTCCTGTTTTGATCTCACTCTTTTGGCTTACTTTCTCCAAGGATTATGCAACTGCAGCAATCTGGCACATGTGTGGAGGAAGAAGAGTTGTTCCTGAGTTAGTTCAAAGGAATACCATTGGCAGGAAAATAATACAAATAGTAAATTAACTTACTAAATTAAAGAAAGAAGTTATGATTTACTTTCATTGGAAAGTAAAAATTACTTTCATCTGACATAGTTGTATGTTTTTGAAAAATATTTTTTTTTAAAGGAGAAATGTAACTGTCTCATATTGTGGGTGTTTAAGTAAATGCCAAACAGTGCTTTCCAAAAGCAAAAGTGATTCCTATGTGATCAACTTAACTGTGGGAAACTAATGACCAATGTATGTGGCATGAGTGAGGTGGAAAGAGTTCAGATAATCCCAAACAACAGTTACTCCCCAGTAAAAGACTTCTTTGTATTGTATGGTGTTACTTATAAAGAGTAAAGCAATGGACATATTTATGAAGATATAATGATGGAGCATGTAAGGCAAAAAGTAGTTGACTGTTTTGGTCAATTGTTATATGCGTGACTGATTTAGTCAATCATTTTTTGCCATAAACCTCCTGTTATTATGATAATATTTCTTCTGAGAAATGACAAAACAGCATTCCTACAAGCACCCGTATGATTTGATCTTCAGGTCATGTTGAGTTGCAGGTATCCTCAATGTTGTGCTATTTCTATGCTTATCTTTATGTGGATGTAACTACAGCATTGGCCCAATACCACATTTTAATGGTACAAGCTGGCTTGTGTTTAGAGCAAAATGTATGTGTACCATAAAGACATCTTAAGATCTTTTCATTTCTTCTTAATGAAGATTAAGACACTAAGAGATATGAGGAAGTGCAGCTGAAGGAATGAAGAGACAAGGAGCTTAGTATTTGTAAAGGAATGAGTTGATAACATTTAATCTGGTAAACTCCTTGCAAAGCAGATATGGTTTAATTTTTTACCAGTTGTGTTCACAGTGAAGAACTATAATAATTATGGTGCAATAAAGCTTAACATTTACCCTAGTTTAATTTTTTAAAACTTCACTTTAAATTTCATGATCACACCTGTTCTTTTTTTGCAGAAAGAAAGGATGGCTTTCTCTGGCATGGGCTTTAATGAGCTAAAGAAATTAGTATAATTCTGGGAAGTGAAGAATCTGAAACAGTGAATTGATCCTTACCTTTTGGTAGCTTATGACTAGATTTTCACTGCAGTCACAAAAGTGAGGAGTAAATTATTTTGTATGGAAATTCGTACTACATGATTAGTGATACCGGTACCTAAGTTAAACTGAAACATCCTGATTTAAACAGATTATCGTATACTAAATGCATAGTCAGAGTGTTTGTGAGAGCAGTGCCATAGGAAGTCTATTATCAGTGAAGACGAATATGCCCATGACACTGAAAATTATAATTCTCTCTGTTAATGCTGGTTTTGACCTTTGATGCTACTTCTCACTTGCATGGCAACAGACATGCCCTGAGAAAGCTTAGTGCAGCATTTGGGGGTCAGTCTGCTTTGATACTGCATAGCAGCTGGAGGTGCTTAGTGGTGACATGAATGGTAGAAGCTGATATTCTTCTGAGCATGTTTAATCTACAGCAAAACACTGTCTCTCTGATTACTTTCTGCATTAGGAACATCCACTTGATCCTGTAGTTATGGTTACTGTGTTTTATTAAATGTAGGAACTAATTTGGTTCAGAAAAATATTCACACCAGTTTATATCATGTTGAAAGGGCCAGTGTATGATAAATCACCCTGTATTGATCACTTCTCCACTTAGCAAAAAAGAGAAAAAGAAATTCAGTGCAAGCTGTATGGAAAAGTATTCTCAAATACATGATTTTAAGGGGGATGTTATTCAAGAGCAATTAGATCTTTGAGTAGTGTGCCTTTGACTGAGATAGATAGAAATTGCTTCATATATTGGCTGGTTTATAGAGAAAACAAACTCAGATTTCCAAAAGATTCCAAGAAGTTAAGAATCCTTCTTCCATGTGCAGCTCTTTTATACTTCTTTTAAAAACTAGGTCCAATTGTGGGGATTCTTGAGACATTGATATGATGGATAGTTTGCTGGTGAGCAACAGATGGAATATTTAGCAATTTCCTGTTAATGCATAACCATTATTCTAGGACTGGCCCAAGTTACTTGGTTGAGATTATGAACAAAGGTATTTTTATACTGTTCTCATCTAGATTCGCTGCCCTTTCTATAGAAGTCCAGCTGAGCTGCTGGAGGAAAAAATATTGATTTCCCTTATTATGCCTGAGATCATAGGGTGAGTAGGTATTACCTAAACAAGAACCAGATGGTAGTGTCAAATGTCACAAGGAAAGCTCTAATTGTTGTCCCAAATTGAGCTAAAAAGTACAAGATGTTTAATGAAATTCTTATATAATTATCTGTTCAATTTGAAAGAATTTTGGAGCATTCAGGCTAAGCGTTTGAATTCTGTGGATGTTTAAATAATATCTAAGACTGTCCTGGTTTCAGCTGGGATAGAGTTAAGTGTCTTCCTAGTAGCTGGTACAGTGCTGTGTTGCGAGTTCAGTATGAGAAGAATGTTGATAACACTCTGATGTTTTCAGTTGCTGCTGGGTGATGTTTATACTAAGTCAAAGATTTTTCAGCTTCTCATGCCCAGCCAGCGAGAAGGCTGGAGGGGCACAAGAAGTTGG
>JANZLQ010000095.1:22183359-22193810 GCA_026212715.1 Elanus axillaris
CTTTTCTGTTCTATTAAACTGTTCTTATCTCAACCCATGAGTTTTACTTCTTTTCCTGATTTTCTCCCCCATCCCACCTGGGGGGGGGAGGCAGCATTGAGCGGCTGCGTGGTGTTTAGTTGCTCGCTGGCGTTAAACCACAACAAATACTTATTACTGCATGCATTTCTGAGAATTAGCCATTTGCTGAATGGGCCTCAGGTATCTTTGGAAATGCCTGCATTTGAACATTGAAAGTCTGCAAACAGATTCTTTAGCATCTAGGGGGAGCTTAAAATGTTAGTTCTTGCAGTTCCATTGCTAAATCTGTTTGAAATCTGTGTAGAGGCACTATTCATAACCAGGCCAACTATTTTGAAAGTTTTATTCTGTAAAGTAGGGTCAAGTCTTATTCCTCTTCATTTTATGACATTTTATGTCTAATAAATGTAATTTCCCATTTTGTACAGCAAGTAATCATTATGGTTTTAATTTTGCATCAGCCAGTTGAGATTTACTTGATGTTTTTTATTGTTACAACTGGCTATGGTATAGAACAGTTTGTTTCAATTATATTATCAACATTCTGATTATTTTTCACCCATGGGGGTGATGACAAATAATTTCACTATATGTAAAATATAGTTGACTTTATTTAGTAGCTGTTTGGTACAAAAAAGCATTGATAGAATTCTTAATTTCTTGATGTTTAAAAATTTGGCAAAAAGAAGGGAATACTTCAGTGTAAGAGTACAAACTTTCACCTGGCTGCTCAGCTACTTTGTGTATCAGTTGCATTTGTTAATTTAATGGAAATGATAGCTGTATGGTGCCTTTAAGCTAATCTGATTGATTAGAATCTAATTGATTCTGCAGTAAAAAAGCAGTCAGCTGAGGGAAGTGATCTTATCAATGTAAATAAATACCTGAAGGGAGAGTGTAAAGAAGATGGACCCAGGCTCTTTTTAGTGGTTTTGGCCTCCTAATACAGCAAAGGCATGGAGAAACTGGAGTGAGTTCAGTAAAGAGCCACCAAAATGTTCAGGGGCAGAAGCAGATGCCTTGTGGTGAGAAGATGAGGGCACACATCTTGTTCAACCTGAAGAAGAGATGTCTTCTCCTAATGGCAGCCCCTCAGTACCTACAGGGGGTACCAGTAATGCGACCTAACAGGGTTTATTTTGCTCTGTCACAAACAAATTTTCAGATGTCTCAGTATGGTTACAAGTGTTAAATCTAGTGCTCTCTAGTAATGTTTTATTTTGAAGCAGCAGCTGAGAAGCCAACTGGTTTTGGCAGAGCCAACCATTACCTTCTATTTGAGCCTTATTTTTTAAAAAAATGCTTGAATGCCTGCTCTGTTGAAGAGGAGAATGAAAGTAATCATCACTGAGTCTCAAACACAATCTTTTGTGTAGCCTGTGTAAACACCACTTATTCCCTGATGTCTTGTTTGTTTACAAAAGAGCTTGGATAAAAATGGCATTCCAAAAGCAATAGTTTATTATGAATACAAGGGTAAAATTGTACTTCTTTCTTGGAACTAAGGGCAGTTCCAACATGCAGGTTGTCACATGCTCTTGGAGACTATTTTTTGTGGTAAATGATCCCCATGTGTCACAGGTTTTAGCTTTATGGACTAGCTGCACATAGAGACCTTGTCAGGCAGATGAATGCAAGGCCAACAGATGGACTGGAAAAGGATATTTTGAGTTATGTTGTATCTTCTGACTATTGCATTAATCAGTCATCTTCACAGATTACTTCTTTCTGTTTGAAAGGCACTTAAAAAGTAATTAATATTTTTAGAGTTATTTTAAAATATTGTAAGCTTTTGATATAATTGCTCCAGCACTCTATTTTTTAAAAGTATGTAATTTTCTATTTCTGTTATCTATGTAGTGGCAGAATTCTGTACTTAGTAAACATTTGTAATTAGCTGAACACTTCAAGATTTTGGTAGATGAAATCTCAGTTTCATTACGTTCTGTTTTGTATAGGGCAAATGGACTTTTGCATAGAGTAAGGGAATAATTTAAAGGCACAGGAAATTAAAATTTTATAAGAGTTTCTGCCCACCAGGGTTGATGAATCAGACTGACTTCAAAGAGAAATGAGTTTTTCATGTCATCTTCTGTTTTCAGTTTTTCTTATGTTTAAAGGGGTGGGAGCTTTCATGTGTCTCCCTCTCATATGCTGCATCTGATCCAAAGCTGATCAAAGTCTTTTAGTTAATTTCAGTAGGTCTTCAGTAGATGTTAAAATCAGTTTTTCTAATTGCTAAAGGGAAAAATGGGATTTTCAGCCACCTGAAAAGTGCATAACTTCTGTCAAGGTCTTATGGAAATCAACACTGAAGTATGTAGTTGTGCATCAATTCCAAGAATGAATTACTTCCAAATGAAAATAGCTACTATATGACTAAATGAATTGAGTGCTTTTTTCACCTGTGTCATCCAAGGCCACATTATATCTAAATAGTTAGCTGTACAACTGAAGGGTCTCTTCAGGAAATGCACAAACTTTCTGGAAAAGAAAAATCAAGTTTTTAAACTTTTAACAATGTATAAACTCTTTTTCCTGCACTAAGTATGCCATTTTGTTTCTTTGCTGACTGTCTGAGTCCACACACAACATGATTTTTAGGTTAGCTTATGACAAATGACTGTATGAACCACAGAAAGTAGAGAGGGCAAGATATAAAGCTGAGGTTTATAAAAGCTTGTCATCATGGTAGAAATGAAGTCTTGCAGTTGAAAAGCCAACTATGACTCCCTCCAGCTCAAGTGACCCCTCTGGCATGTCTGTGCTTATTGTAAGATTAGTCTTTTTTTTTTCCCAGGGAATAGACACGATGTGTGTGTTGCAACACCTGCTCCTATAAGCAGCACAAGGCATTACAAGAGGAGGGTAGAGGAAAGGTTTTTCTTTGTAGTAAATGGATTAAAAACTTGAGCTAGAAAAAATCAATTAAAAATAATTTGATGAACATTGGTATTAAAGAAAAAGAGTACACACATATACATGTTTTCAAACCTTTTGAAATACATGTGTCTATGACTTTCTGCTACAACAGAATTTGCTACATAACTCTAATGTCCTTTAACTGTGACTAATAGGAAATTATGTTTATTCAGGACCTCGGTGGCTTCTGTCCAAAGTGATAATAAGTATGCCATCTGTGATAGTAATTTGTGTGATGTGTACATACATGACCAGAGAACTGGAAGGATAATAAAATGTGTTGCTTCTGTATAGATTCAAGAATAGGTGTTTGATGGCAGAGTGACTTTCTGCTGCTGTCAAGTTGAAATGAAGTCAAGCCCGACGTCTGAATGACTCTCTGCTCTGTTAACACTTCCATGAAGTACTGCAACCTGTTCTGGGTTGAAATTTGGATTAGTTCACAGATGGCTCTACTAGTTTCATATTAATAATTCCTAGAAGTAGTTCTGAATCGGAAGGTTCAGATAGAATAGTGATTGTGATTTGAAATAGGTAGATGGAGGTGCTCTTGAATGACACCTACAGAATACTTTTAATGGATTCAAACTATTTGTCTGTTTCTCTGGAAACTAAATTTGTTCTGTTATAAAACATGAGTGTATTTCTTTCCACTCAAAAATATCGAACTGTCACAACATTTTAAAAATTATGTGTAAATATGCTGTACATCAGAAAGTTTCACAGCACAGGCGAAAAATCAAAGTAGAATACAAAAGAAAGTTGTACAGTCAGCAGGGGTGTAGAAGTGGAAAATATTATAACATATTTAGGGAAATAGATTTTTGTTTGGGTTTTGGCTTTTTTTAAAGAAAAGGACTGTTGCAATTAGTCAAAAAGTTAATGTGAAAGCCTGTGGAGTAATAAGGCCAAGTAACCTGAGTTTTCTTTTGCTTTTAGATCAGCAAAATTCATCGTGTATGTGAAAAAATGAGTCAGAAATTATCAGAGCAATGCTGATGTAACCATACTATTCATAAAATCAGGCTACTTTCATTACTGTTCACACCAGAATGAGGCTGTGGATGGAGAAGTTTGGGTGGTTTTAACAGTTTGAAATATGTATTTTAGATTATTTTCCTTGTCTGCAAATCAGAAAGTTCATTCTAATACATTACCTCCACTGGCAATCTGTTTCCTTCAAGTAGTTGCAGACCAGGTAGTGTTAGCCCAGTTTTACTGTTTTTTATATGACTATGTTAAATAAGCATATATCACTATTTCACTTCCTACCCTAAATCAAACAGACTTACAAGACATGTAGGCACAGGGAAAACAGGCATTATTTCACAAATAGGTCTTCATGCCACACACACTGTTTTAGCTTTAACCATAACAATGTGTCCAAAACCTCTATCAAAAGTAAACAAAGGCAGTGATTGATGTAGCCCTCTTTACAGTCCTGTGGTCTGTCCAGATCACCAAAAAAAGAATTTTTCTCCTCCTTGAATTCTTAGCTTTTTCAAAATAAGACATACCCATGAAATTAAACATCAGCAGGCAACTGACATGTACTAAGCTTTCCAAAGGCTGTTTAAATGATTGTGATCACCTTCTGTGAATTGTACTAAAAAATAAGCATTAATCTCTTCTTGGTTCATAAAATTGTTTGTTTCCTACCTTTCTGGGGCTAAAATGGAATATGAATCATGTGCATGAGCTTAAAGTCATGACTATCCTCTATATGCTACAGTGCAGCGGGATGGTACCCTCACTTTAAAGCACAGCTCTTAATCTCTGTCTGGAGCAGAGATATTTGCATCATTATGTGCTGTTTCTTTGCTTCTCCAGCCTCTTATTTTTCCAACCAGCCATAGTCTCATATTTCATCAACCTGATAATTTCCACATCGATATCTTCCACATCTTCTGGGTTTGTACTTCAGCAAGTGTTTCCAGAGTATGACTCCCCATTTCTCCTCCTCTTTGAGGATATGGCTATTATTGAGTTATATTCTAACCAGATTAAAGCTAATCTGGTTAGACTCTACATGTTTTCCACATCTGGAAGTATTTCCTGTTTCTGGTCTAGTATCAGTGCAGTGGGCTGTTAGTGAAGGTTACTACAGCCCCCTTTTTTTCCTTATGTTTATCAGATCTAGGTCCTTATATTTAGCAGATCTAGTTCTTGAAGATAACGATACTAGAAATTACTCTTTTAGGCAAATCTTTCATTGTTTAACCCCAATGTGCCTACTCCTGCCTTTTTGGAGAACAGCAATTCCTTTGAAAGTGCTAACATTTCTGTTGGCTCTCTCTTAAGGGGCTAATACATCATCTGTGGAATCACAGAACAGGTCTAAGAATATCTGTATCTTCTTTCCAGACAGACTGCTGTTTTCTGCCACTACCTAACACTGCATGTCTTTGTCAGAAAAGCTTGAAACTCAGCAGAATTCCTCTGTACTTACTACCAACTGACTAGCTCCAAGAGCAGTCTGAAGCAATGGGAGCCCCTACTTCCATCTGTTACACTAGTATATGTAAGCACACACATAGCCCATCTCTATGGCCCCCCTGCATTGTTGTTTAGAATTTTTGGTGGGTTTTCTGCTTTGTTTATGGATGGTCAGTGTGATTCTTGTGACTATTCCTTCTGGTAGGATTAGTGGACAAAAGCCTTGCTATAATCCTGGTTTATAAAAACAAACCAACCAAAAAAACCCTTATTGATGTAGCTTGTAGAACTAAAGTACATGGGACTGACTACTGTGCACCATCTGTTGGTGGCCTGGTTTTACCCTTATAGCAGCTATTAGAAAAGTGCTGTGGATGGCCTGTGAGCTTCAGGTCTAGCCCTGTCAGTAAAACTTTCCTTATTCACAGGAAATTTTTGTTTAATGTTAACTATACCCGTTCAGTGGCTGATTTTCTAGCAGCAACAATTGCAATAGATATTTTTGTCATATGAGTTGACACAATTTGGATTAGGCTGGAAGCATTTACAGCCAACGTTACTGTTGCTAATAAAAAATGAAGCTGCTCAGTATCTGAAAATCCTCGATTATGGTATGTAGTGCCTAGCTTTTATTGCCTGGCACTAGAAACAGAACATTGTGGGATTACAATCCCTGAAACTTTATCAAGTTACAGAAAGAATCAGGGTCAGTCCTTGAGTCTTCAAAGAAATAATTTGTCTAGTTTATGAACTCCTGCTTTTCACATGACTAAGTTGCCCACTTGTGGCTGGAAGTCTGAATATTACAGATTAGCCGAGGACTCTGGATGCAAGTAGTTAGTGTGCATGCCACCTAGAACATCCCAGAGGATGCTCTGTCTTCCTCTCCCCACCACCCCCACCTCCCACACACCCCAAAGCTGGACACAGGAGCCCTTCAAAAAATTACTGCTGTTATGGCAACAATTTTTACACTTTTTAGTGAGACTGAAATTGTGTCTGATCTTGAAAAAGCAACAGACCTATCCATTCACTAAGACAGATTTAAAAAGTGACAGTGAAAACATTTTTCTAGTGAAAAACTCAGCTTTCTTTTCAGGCAAAATAGGAATGTTTTGCCTGTGAAGTTTTGTTGCATGTTGAGCAAACAGCATTTGATTATATTGTCTAACCAGAGAGCAACAAAACATTTCTAGACATTTGCTTAGCCTCAAGAAGAGAAATAATGTGTCTTTAAATTCTTCCTTTAAGCTAATGCTGCTTTTCTCACACTCAAAATTCCTAATCTTCACTGTTGTAAATAGAGAGAAAATTGTTTTGGTGAGAATGAGATGGGCATAGAAGACTCAGGGTCTGTGCATGCAGCATCTGCCCCATGATCCACACAGTGTTGCACAATCACTTGGTGGAACAGCATGATTAAAGGAAAGTGGATCCTCAGTGACGTTTTAGAAGGACTGTATGATTTTTCACATATGCACCCCAAGCTTAGTTCTACTAAGCCCATTTGTGGTCCCTCGGTATCTGACAACATTGACCTCTTGCTTCAAAAATGAATCAAGAAGTGAACAACTGCAAGGAATGCTTTTATGTGTTCTGCTTAATGAAAAGCAAATCACTGAATAGAAAGTAGACTTTTGTCATAGTTGTGCCACAGGACTGTTCTGTGTATTGCAACCAACATGGAGATCTGCAGTTGTGTTTACTGTTTCCCAGCGCTCCCATACTTGACCTTAGCCTGCTATTCCCCCCATGCTAATTAGCTAGAGGGTGGGCTTGGCAGTGCTAGGTTAATGGTTGGACTTGATGATCTTAAAGATCCTCTCCAACCTAAATGATTCTATGATTCTAAGAGGCCAAGTAATGTTGTCTTCCACATGTCCTCTCCTGAACATGACCTTTGCATGCGTGTTTATGGTTTCTTAATGTTGCTTAGATAATTTCATTGCATACCAGAGCAAGAATGAGTATCTTCCCTTAGGAAAGATAGCAGCACTAATGATAACATTTTTGTGACAATCTGTGATAAACAATTGTTTTTCCAGTGTTCTGGTTTTGTTCACAACAATATACTTTTTAATGATGTAAAGAAGACTTGGGGATAATTTAAAACTTTTGGAGCTGTGACAGTACTGACCCCCACTCATTGCATAGCTGAGATTCCCTAAGCACTATTCATTTCAAATTCAGTAAATGCTGATGTCTTTGAAATCCACAATCAAAGTCAGTCTTGCCTAGCTCTTTCTGCCTGGTTAGACTGAAATGATATAAGAATACTTAGGGTAACAAATAATTTAGAAACAGCACTTCCTGTGTTTCACATTGAATAGGCATCTTTAGTTATCTATATCAAAATAGCTGATAGACAGCAACTTTAGAAGAAACTCAAACTAAGGCCTATTCACTTTTATCTAATAATATATGAACTGAATTATGGTGTATCGACCGCATGACATTCTTACTTGATCATCACAAAGTTTTATCTTTGTGATAATTAGTTTTAAAATCTCTGCTTCTAGTTCTAAAAGGATATTTTAAGTGCCAAAACCATTTCATCTGAAACTATCAGGATCACTTCTTCACATCTGTGACCTTGTCCTCTTGAGATTTTTCTTAATCATTTTCCTCTTCCATCAGGCAGTCAAATGCGTAAGTATCTGGTTTTGTGTATTTCATCAATACATCATTCTCCCAAGTGATTGCTGGCTTTCAGAATAGATGGAAAAATACTAAAAGCTGAATACTCAGAGACAGGCAGTGTTCGTTCTTTGCAACATCCTTTCTTCAAACACTTTAGTGGTTCTGTTGAGAACACTTTTCATTTGCTCTTTGTGTGAACTGAATCTTGAGAATTTTACCACATTTAATATTAATTGCTGTTGGAGCATTTTTAGCAGTATTGTAGTTACAGACAAGTTTGATTTTAATTTCTGAGTTTAGTGCCAGCTGTTTTATGGAAAATTTACCTTGCAGATGGAATTGCTTTCTGTTCATTCTCAGGACAGAGATAGAATACTTTTTTTGATATTTCTTTTTGTTTATTATGGTGTCCTTGAGAAGAAAAGCTGGGTGTAAAACAGACCTGACCTTGTCTTTGTACTCTGATAATTAGGAAACCTTATTTAAAACTGGTCATGATCTTTGTGCTCTGGAGATTAGATTCTTTCAGATGCATGAAGTTCATTCTGGAGTAATTAAGTTCATGAGGATTTTTCTGAACATATGGTGGAATTGCATCTTTTTTATTTGAGTTGTGCTCTTGAATGTGAACTCTCCCTGGCTCCAGATTTACAGCAGGGAGAGGAATGTTATCACTATTTCTTGTGGTGTAGCACCTGATTCCATTGTAATTGAGTCATGCAGACAGGTAGGTAAGGGGTCCCTGCATGAGAGAGGGTGTGATTTAATAGGCAAGGAGAGGGAGAAGAAACAAAACAGTCAAGAGAATTGCTTGAGAATTACACTGCACGTTGGTAACAAAAATGGGAATTCATTATATCCCTTATGACTGACTCACTCTTTACCTACAAAATGCTATTGGCTGTCAAGTTCAGAGCACAAGCCCTCTCCTGGGGATTTGGGCCGCCTTTGATAGGGCACAGCTCTGCAGCCTTGAGGACCCTCAGCAGGGACCTGCCCCTTCTTTGCCGGGGGCTGCTTTTAAGCTGCTGTTCTTGCTCTTAGTCTCTGCCTGAGCTACACTGCAGGTACGCCTGTGCCCAGTCTTGTACCTCCCTGACTCTGATGCTGATTCTGATCCAGACCTGTCCCGTCACTACAGACATGCCTGACAGTCTGAACAGTTGGCAGGACCTGGTAACCATCACTGGACCTGCCCTGTATGCCTTGCTTGGGTCCTGCGGGACTGTACCTTTGTCACCAAGGACACAGCCCTGCCTGCCTTGCTGTGACTTTGGGCTCCCGACTCACTTTCCCTTACAAAACAGCCTGCCCTCACTGCTCCTTAAAATTGTCTTCCTTTTCATAGATGGTTGTATGTAAGTTGCAAAAACAGCGAAACAAAAATAACCTGCTGGAGGCAACTTCAAATGCATGTACTACAAAGTATATTTTTCATTCTCTGTTTAGATATTAGCTTATGTTGTGATGCAGAGAAATTTTAAACTTCAGTCATCTTCGTTTATTGCCTTCTTGCATTATTTTACTTGTCCTGCTTTTTCTTTAAGGTAGACACTGTCTCTGTGTCTGTCTCTTCACTGCCAGCCTCATCACTGCTTCACGCTGGACAGCACTTGATCAGAATGAAAAAAAAAACCAGAATGAGATTTTAAAGGGAAATTAAAGGTTTATCCCTTAATAGATAACTTTTCGGTATTGCTAATTTAAAAACATTGTGCAATGTAATTGGTGATAAAGAGATTGTTAAACCAGATCAGATTTTGGTGAGATTGTATTTGTATGCCTATGGCTTATGCTCCCTACGTTACAGGGTGGAAGCAGTCATAGAGTTTGGAGTGAAAAGGGAGCACATAATTTTGTAGTATCAGATGAGCATAGTATCCTTATATTTAGCTGCTGAACTAAATCCTTTTAAAATCTTGCTTGAATTTAGGATTTTGTGCTAGTGAGAAGAGCAATATCTAATTTGGAAAAAGAAAAAGTGGTTGAAGAGAGCTTCATCTGCAAAGAAACTGGGGCACTCTAATCTGCATGCACTAGTTTTTTCTACATGAGAAATGTATAAAGGATTTTCCACTTTCTAAACTGTCAGCTAGAGCCACAGTGAAACATTTTGGCAGTTGCTTCCTGTACGATTCGTCATATGTCTCCTTGACGATTTCTCACTATGGAAGAAGGGATGAGTGAGAAGGACCTAACAAATGTTAATTTAAAAAAAAAATAATTCTCAGTGTATGTCATTTAGAAATGTCACGCACACCTTGCAAAGAGTATGCTATGTTGTCTTTTAAGTAAGGATCCTGCAAGGCAGTGTGGGTGGCAGTGGAGATTCTGCCACTGCTACATAAGTGCACTTGCAAGGCAGAATCTGTATTGACTGTAATCATTCTCAAAAAAAAAAAAAAAAAAAAAAAAAAAAGCAGCTTTTTAGA
>JANZLQ010000095.1:22224767-22258798 GCA_026212715.1 Elanus axillaris
CCCCCCCGCTACCAAAACCTTGCCACAGAAACCCAATATAACTGTTTCTTCTAGCATATGACTTAAAGCAAATGGCGTTGGAGATGTTTGTCAGAAGCGATAATCAGTGTCATACAAGAAGTTAATTACTTGCAATGAAGCTATTTTTGTTGTAAGTTGTACATTTATTTATTCATGCCTAAACTGAGCCATTGGTTTGCATTGTATCTTTGCTTATTTTAATAAGAGTTTCATGGAGTACATCTACTCTTATTGTTACATATGTGTCAATAAACTACACGTATAGTTGCTATACTAGATTGTGGTAATGCTGCAGTTTCAACTGTAGATTGTTCCCAGTTGCTAAATAACCCACCTGCATTCTGCAAATCAGCCCAAAACTGCTGTTCATAGTGATAGTCAAGTAGCCATTCTTCAAACAAGTAGAAATCATTCAAAGAAATTTTATACTATAATGAGTTTTTTATTTATTGCGTCCTTACTGCTGCTGTTTTTAAATACAGAAAAATATTCAGGTCAGTATTCTATCTTTAATTGGAAAATATTTGCTTATCATTATAGAAAAGGAAAGAGAAGTGTCTGTTCTGCCATTTTGTAAATTGTCTGTTGTTAAAAAGACAACTACAAAAAGAAATTGCTAGAAAGGTAACTTGGAATTTGTGAACATTAAAATACTTCTTGGAAAAACCAACTGCAATGGTGACAAATGCCAGAAAGTTAGCACTATTTAGTATTCTACTTAGGCAGATCTCCTCCTTCAAAAATGCAATGGTCCGTATGTTGTACTAGGTTTAAAAATTAAGAATATGAAAATGGACACTACTAGTGGCGTAGCTAGTATTCACTTTCTTAATTACACTAGCATGTTCTACAAGTTTAAAAACAGAAAAAAATGTATATATATATGCATCCATTAAGGGATAGATGTTTATTAGCTTGGCTTATTGTTACTTAAAGAATGTACTACTGTGAGCTATTCTTTTATTTATGTAACATACCTTACTTCAACAAATGAGTACGCTATAGAGAGAAGTTCTTGTTAATGCAGGTACGCAAAGGATTGCATGTACAGCCAAACAGCATATGATTTTTTTTCCAGTATTTGAATTAACAACCAAATGTACAGATGCATGAAAAACCACAATACAGCATCACACTGTATATGAATGTTACTGGAGAAAGAATGATAGATGAAATATTAATTGGTGTATTAGGATACACAGAAAATGTACAGTGATGGTAATCAGGGGAGGAGAGACTGAGCTGAGGCAGAGCAGTGATCTGAAATGCCCACCATTCTGGGTGGTAGCTGTGGTGTAGATACAGCCCCTTTCACTCTCTTGTCACATTCAGTTAGTCCTCTTTTTGACATATTCCTTCATGAAATAATTTTTTAATGATATGTGCATTTTGCACTTCACTTATGAGTTTTAGATATCTGCCACTATGTGTTCTAATCTCTAAGTAAATTAATCTCTAAACATTAACAAATTTCATTTTATAGCCCCTTAGAAATCATTTGCAAGACTAATGGCAAAGAATAAATAAGGATACAGGGATGCCCAATATCTTTGACAAAACCCAAATTGTTTCTCCAGTTCCGAGCCTGCAAAATCCTCTTTGACTTCATAGCTAGTTTTTATGGGTTGCAGGCAAAATTCTTATGCAAAATATAAGTAGATTTTAGGTTCTGTGGTTTACAATTTGTATTTGCTGGGAAAACCAGGGGAAGCGATTCATATGCTTCAGCTCCTTAACTGGAAAGAAGATTAGTTTCTTTTTCCCATAAAAAGGATTGGGAAGTAAAAACATTTGGTCCAGTTGGTCACAGTGGGAAAAAACCAAGAATTTAAGTCTGTTTGGAGGGAATAGGGACAGAGATCAAGTCCATTGTGGAGCGAACCAAATTTACCCAGTATGGAGAAGGATTTTGGGCACCAAATGTCTTAATACTGATACTGCTCACTTATCTGTAGAGCCACAGAAGAGAAACAGTATCTTTTGGTAAAAATTTTTGTATATTCCATCATTAAGGGAGGGATTGTATTCATATGTTCTGTTAGCATCAGAGTATAAAATAAAGTTAGTTCTGTCATGGTTTTCCTGATGGAAGACTTAAATCACTTTCATGTGGCTGTTTTTGATAAATTTTTGGAAGATGCTGTTAAAAATCTGTTTTGTTCCTGTATCATTTTGGACCCTTAAATAATACTGAAAGATTTTATTTGGGTAGGTAATAGGTGAGAAGCAGCAGCTATGAATATAGTGTTCTGTGGTAGAATTACATGTTTCTCTCTATGAAGGACTTGTTCACGTGGATTATTTTTTTATGATAGTTTCATTTTTTACATGGTACTATTCTAGGATATCTTTTTGATTTATATATTTTTTAATTTATATATATATATGCTAATTGCAGATTATTCTACAGTGAATGCAAATAAAAGGATTTTGAAGTTAGTCTTGAACCAACGGCAGCAAAGTTATAGAAACTCATCACGTATTTATGATATAAAATACCAATGGATTCCAATAGTAAATTTTGAAGAAGACTGCTTAGACATGTCTTTTATGAAAGGGTCTGCTAAACTGAGAATTACTGTGTAAATATCAGTGTTACTGAGGTCTGGAAAATTAAAGGAATTTAGCTTTTAAGAGTTTGGTATGCAACAATTGCCCATAGGTAGCAAGAGATAGCTACATCTGAGAAACTTGTTACAGCTAAAGAATCACCAATAATTGTCTCTTACTAGATTGAAATTTAGTCAACATGCAACATCAGCTGAGGGAAAGGTTTTTTTCTGTCTGTATTCCTCCCTCCACTTCGAAATGCATTCTACGTCATTATTTTATGATTTCACTGATAAATTTTTCTGGTACTCTGTAAGCAACAAATTACAGTCCTTGTTCTGGATAGTTTATAAAACTATTTTCTACAATTTGTTTATTTTCTTGTGACAAGAGCTTTAATTATGCACATAATCTAGCTCTTTAATACCTATACATCACCTTTAACCAATGTAGACCTGCTTACATCCTTTAGTTCATCAGAGTATGCTGTTCCCCTCCCCCCCCCACTTACACTTATTTTTTGTGAAGACATAAAGTGGTTTTAGTCAAAATTTAGGTACAGTGGCATTTTTCTAATATTACTAGTAACAGAAGTGGTTGTAGTTCAGATGTGCTATTGCCCCCCTAGGTTTGTGCTTTTAGGGCTCCTTTGCTGGAAGCACACGTGTAATGAATGCATCTATTCTCTTTTTAGTACAGGGCAACACAGGAATCTTTAGCCATTTAGATAAACCATGGGATGTAAATCATGTCTCAGTGGAGCCCCTGGCTAGAGAGGAGAAGAATTACATGTAGTATTGTAACTGGTTTTGTAATTGTATTTTAGGGAAATTACTAATTTTTTTTATGAAATGGTGACATTTCTTTCAAAAAGCAAATTTCTCAAGAAAAAAGAATTATGCTGTTGAAAGTAGCATTTTCTGTTAAGGTTTTTAGAATAACTTTAAAGTGAAAATGTTTCCAACCAGACATTAATACCTGTTGAAATTAACAGAACTGTCATGTTTTATCCCAGTATCTGAATTCAGTGATACACACCTTCTACTGCTTACAGTAAGTTATGAGAATTAGTCTTCATTCATTACAATTACATAATTGATATTCTGAAGGTCACCTGAAAATTGCAAGGAAGAATGTAACTGTTTCTATGGTTCCAAAACAGATGGTAAGATTTCAGAGAAACTTAGTCTTATCCTACTAAGTCTTATTTATAATGCTTATTACCATAAAACCAGTCTATACTGACTTTTGGTTATTGAGGACACAGTCATGTATATGTCAAGGATATACCTGTGGTCCACGTGGAATAAATTTATTTTAATACTAAGTTGTAAACATCTTGTGGATGTTTACAATGACAAATAGACATATCACTATTCACTCACTGCATGCTCTTTCTTGAAAAGATAATTCTTCTAGACTGTTTCCAAGGATGATTGCTAAGGGGTGATTTATCCCATAGTTCATGTTTACCTTGGAATAAATGATACAGCATATGGGAGTGTAATAAAGGAATTTTCAGCGGTAAATTTGATTTGAAATCTGTTGGGCGAGTGGAATGACCTTTCAGGAGGTGGAAAGAATAGGCTTTCAAATAGCATGTTTTTCTTATTAGCATAAGAAAAAGGTTGTTGCTATTTTGACAGTTCTACTTGCAGCATCTTGTTGCAGAAGCTAAATCTTCTGAAATCTTAGTAACTAAAGGTACAGCAAATCTATATATAATTTCTTCAGGTTTCTACAAATTAACCTTCATATAATGTGGGTCCACAAAACGGGTAAGATCTAACCATAAACAAGTCATCAGAAAGACTTTAGTGAAAGACTGAATTTGGACCCAACCCACTAGCTGTATTAGCTCTTTCTTTCATTAAATATAGTTATTTCTGAAACAAAACCACTGTCAATCAAATCTTTCTATCATAACTCTAGGCAGTTTCATTGACTAGATTTCTCATTATCTTTCTCTGTAGCAAGACTCTTTGTAAACATTTATTAGATGTAAGTAGCATACAAGTGTAGATAAAGAAACTTATTCCCGCTCACAGTAGAAACTTTATCAGAAATAACATTACAGCACCAAGCAATAATACTTAAGAACATTAAAGAGGCCATTAAAAAGAATCAGGCAGCACCTGCTGGTTGAAACTTACATAGGGAAAGAAAAAAGGGCCCCCCAGACTAGATGGCAATTTCTTCCACCCTTCAAATAGTTAGTATCTTTACTATCAAAGAATAGTGTGGTTCATCTGAGGGAAGTACAGAATTAGAAGCATTGTTTCCCAATTATTTTTTTTTTAATATAAAAACTGCTAAGATAACAAATATTTATACTGGCATCCTGCTTCTGTCTTCGGTGGAAAAGTTTTGAAAGTTTTAAAATAATTTAATGAAAGTAGCACTGCAATCCAATAAACAACTAATTTTTAATTATTTTTAAAAACCTTCAACAAAGGAACAAGTAGTAATTTACTGTATCAGGTTTGAAACTCATGTAGGAGGGATAGTTGTCAAGTTTAATTTTTTTTCACCCTTCCTGACCTTAGTCAAAGAAAATCTTTTAATACTGACAGCCCCCTTCAGGCACCCATCTTGTGGCACAGATGTGTTCCATCTTTATGAACTATGAATTTTATTGGTCGGTCAGTAATTTATACTTAAGATTGCATCCTTGTTACAATCAGATCTAAACTTTAAGTGGTATCTGGTATGCAGACTATATAAAATGGCAGTGGAAAGATGATTTCAGGGAAAATAATTATGGTATTGAATTGTGTAATGTATTCTTAAGTAGACCCAAATAAGATGAAGAATCCTGTGTCTCTGATTAAATATTAGACATTATTAGGATATGTGTTTATCCATGACTTTCTGTGGAAGTTGTGGGATCAGACTGAGCCGGGAGTTCAGAAGTGCAGGAATGGTGGCAGAGGGGTGTGCAAGGTGAGACCTGCCGCACGGTGACCGATGAGGAAATCCTGGGGAACCTTTCTCCAATGCACTTCACTAAAAAACTGTGCTGTGGTCTGGCAAACTGTAGTCCTCTTCTGAGACTGTGTAAAGCATAAACTGAGTTTTCTACTAAGCATTTGAACTTCCATCATTATTCCAGTCATTTTCAGTTAAAATCTTCTTTAGAGTGTTTGAGAAGGTTGACCTGCTACAGAAACACTCTGGGATCTGTGATGTGACATTTGATTCACTTTTTAATTTACGCTAATGCACATTTCATCTTCTCCCTACAGCTTCCTTTTCTCTACTGACCCTAAGGCCTTGTCATCTTACCTTGAGATAGATCTTTCTCTCACCTAGCTGCTCATGAGTTTATGAGTTGTTGCATGTTAAATCTCAGCACTGTATTTACAAAATGAAATTACTTAGCATACAGCTGTGGTGGATAAAACATAAATTGAAAGCTGTAATAGTGATAGCTTTTCTGTTCTGAAATTTAATAAAATTGGTTCCTGTATCTGAAAAATACATAAGTATCTTAGAAGCTCCACGGATAAAAAAGTTAGGATAAATCAGAAAAGAGTGGGTGGATTATGTACATTTAATAGGCCCTCTGTTTTAATGCCTCAGGTTTCTTCTTGTTTTCTGTGAAAATAAAAATGATTTTTCTCTTCTTACAGAAGAAATTGAAATAAAAATTGAATTTAAAAATTCTATCCATTTTTGAAGGTGGTATGAGTCATTATATAGAGAAAATAAAATCCTGTTACAGAAAGGATAAATCATCTTTTTATGACTTTACACATTTAATATATTGCAATAGTATAATTTTTACCCATCCCACCTTTTTGCTTTTAATATTTTTCCTCACAGTATTTATTTTGGTTGTTTCTTTTGTTTATTAAAAGCAGTTGGTTTATCTATGTGACATCTTTTGAGTTTTTGATTTATGTTTTGGGGAAGAGGTTGTATATCATCATTTGAATATAAGATAAATTTGATGTAAGTTTAGTCAGCAGAAAAGTTTTTTTCCCCACCTTTTTTTCCTTTGTCTCTTTCTTCTCCATAGTATCTTTGAAGCTTTTTTTTTTTAATCAAAATTGTCGTCTTGTGGTTTAATGTTGCTGAATAGTAATTGGTGGGGCATCATCTATTTCCTGTATATCAGGAGCATCAGTTACGCCACAAGCAGCTCCACAAATGCTTCCACGATTTTTGTTGCAGAACCAGCAAAGGGAGAGAGAGCAAAATGATCTAATTGTTTTTTCTGATTTTCCTATCTGTCCTATGTAAACACTGACATTTTTATTAAAGGAATAATTTATTGACTGCCCTTTAAAGCAGAACAGTAACAGGGTTTGTAAGAACCAATCTTTTTGTTTTGTTTTATCATTAATAAACCTCAAGTTCTAATTTCTAACTCAGTCCTTTGGGACCAAGGATATAACTTGGACATTGTTGAAGAAAAGTAAAATATTTGAAACATAGCAGTCATTGAAATAAACAAAAGTGTTCATATTCTACATCAAGATGCTTATATATAGTCTCAGACATGCATTCAATAAATAGAAATCCAGCTAACTGTATAATGAATGCTTGCACTCTGTCCAGAATGACAGTAGTATTTAGTTAGATGAGAATGTTGGCCTATCAGACCGATGATGCCTAGATGTGTTTTCATATTATAATTGATATTTTAGGCCATAACAAAGTTTTTAAAGGCATGTCAATGACAGTCTTTGAGATATCAGAGAAAAACAGCCATAATAGATACTGAGACTGAAAAATGTAAGTTAGTTGTGTAATAAATTTTTAGGTATTATTTGAATATATTAATTTCTATATTTCTGTTACTGCTGGATTGCACTCTTCCTACTGTCTACCTGAATTATCACTTCATTGTTAGTCTGGAATTGTGCTACTACTGTGGGCTAATCTATAATTAACAATGTTGTGGGGAATGGTTATTCTTCCATTAGTAGTATATACATTATATATGCTTAGCTGTCAGATTTATTTCATAGCTCTTGTAAATATGTCTTGGACAAAAATACAGCTTATAAAATGTAGCATTGATAACTATTGGGTGATTTGAGAGTGACAGAGGTAAATCCACCTCATGGCATATTATGTACTAAGGTCTCAGAGATCCACTCTGGTCTTATTTTTGTGAAATGGAGAACCATGACCCAACCCCCCCATATTTCATGCTTCTTGTGAATTCAGTAATTGTTTTATATTATTTTATGTTTTATTTTCATAGGAAAAAAACTTGGCCTTATGCTTAGCTGTTAATACATCTGACCATGGAAAGTAACGACATGATAATCTTTGTTGTATTAAATTTGCTACAGCCTGAGGGCGTGCACTCAAACTGTGGTTTAGTAAGTGTGTGATAACCAGGTTAAGCTGTGATATATGGCCCCAGAGAGAAGTGCAGGTACTGATGTGGGAGACAGATGGTATGTCATAAATTGCTACAGCCTTGCCCTCAATTTCTATAGGTAGATTCAATTTATCATCTGAGTTCTTATTTATATTGCCTATGTCTGTGGTTACTAATGATTAACTTAAAATCTGTTTGAAATGGATAGAATTTAGGCAAGTTTTATGTATGATTTCCAAATCATATGAGTATTATTTATTTTAATATCTCAGCATTCAAAGTAAAGTCAGATTTAAAGTAAGTGTGTTTTTCTGGTTTATCCAACTTGTCTAAAATTAATAACATTAATTAGACTGAGAAAAAAAGTTTTAATACATGCACTTTTTTATTTTATGTGACTTTCCAAAAGTATTGTGCACACAGAAACTATTGCTAACATTTGAGGATGAACTGCTGAGGAGCATTCTTGAAAGCTGCTTATGTATCTGTCTAAAATGAATGTGAGTGTGATCTCAAGCAGCTGTTACTTTCCAAGAATATTCAAAACATAGACTGGTTTAATATTTAGTTTATGAAGATAATGCAGAAAGCTGTATCATACTGTATCATCTATTTTAAGAAGTTTGTTGTGATTTTTCTTAAGTAGAAACTTTGAATATCAATGATATTTTGATTTGAAAATGAATTGTTCTTGTTGAAGGAAAATGAAGACAATCAAACCAATTGGTTCTGCTGTTGCCATTCCACCAAGAAACTCCCGAAATAAAATTTGGTCAAAGAATCAAAGGCAAAATGCAAATTTTGGTGTGATATATCATTGAACTTAAGAAATTAAGGATTTCATTAAATAATTTTTAGAAACAAAAGAAATTTCATAAAATGTCTGATATCTCACCTAGATTCAGTTCAACTCATTAAAAATATTGAGATCCATATTCCTGAGTTTCTGAGGTTTTATTACTCAATCAGAGTTAACACAAATCTTTGTGTTGTTAAAAACAGCTGCTGTTCTTTGGATATATTGAGGACCTTGCTATTTTTTCTTTATTTTAAAATGTTGTTTCAGACACAAACATATGTAATGACATAAGTATGTCTAGAGAGTCTGTAACTTTATTTACCAACTTATTGCAAAGATGTACCTTACTGTTAATGAGGATGATTTATCTGTTCAGGAACATGCTGCATGAATAGTACTTTACAACATGGGTTACTATAGTAACACCCCTGTAGTTTTAGGCTCATATTCCAGGATATCTTATTTTATTTTTCAAGTGCTCTTTGTGAACATTTCTGTATTAGCTTATCACTTGAAAACATTTGTGAAGGACTATTTTACCTCAATATTATTTAATATGGTTGTTATGGCAACAATATATTTCTCTTGATATTTTACCTATGAAAAGACATTGGCTGTATCTCGAGCAAATAAGGAGGAAAGAAGAATGTTCATTTACTTTTATTTCTGAACACATGGTACCACAGAACAGCAATGAGTTTAGCATGCAGTATAAAAAGGGTTTTGGCTGTGCCTTCCTTCTCTTAGGCTTAATGCTGACACATACAAAATCTTCATTGAGAAGGTTCATTAACGTACATGATGATGTTGCTGTTGCAGGCTTTGTGGTGACATGATTAGCCAATAAGAGTTACTTTGAGACAAAATAGTATAATGAAGAGCAAGGTATACTGCAAAGACTATTGTGAAGTATATTAGCAAAGGGAGCAAGGAGCAGGGCTGAAATTAGAACAAAGCAGCATTGTACTGGTCTAACAGTCTTACTGGTTTGGCTGGCACTCCAGAAAACTATGGCAGGAAAGAGTCTGCCTGCAAGAGTTTTCTCATCTAGCTATATATGGTTGACAAGTAAATAGTGCAAGTATTGTTATCTTAAGTTTGCAGGTAGAAGACAAGTCTCCCTTATTTTGATCCTCTCTTGGCAGGAAGAAGATCCTAAGTAGAGGACTATGAGGTGGCAAGATCTCACAGTCTAGCATGGGTGTTTAGCACCTTACAAAAGTTCATATTTAAAATCTTTTTTGGGGAGAAAACAAGAGAAATTACTTTATCAAAGCAATTTCCCAGATCCTTAGTGCATCATATCTTTTTACCAGGCAATAGTGTGTATATATACAATCCTCCATTCAGGTGATTCAAATATAACTAGATCCTGGGATCAAAATGAATAATTTGTATTTGAGAACATAAGAGTGACTACATGGATACAAATCTTTTTCCCTCACATTCATGCAATTATGGAACTGTATGTGTTGGTATGGAAATTTAGCTTATACTTTTTAGATAACACATGTTTCAAATAATTTCATAACTGATAGTTATGTTGGTTAACTTCAAATGCATGGTTCAAATTAAAATTGCCATTACAGTAAAAGTATCGATCAGTGCCCCTTCATGGTTTAGAAAACTGTTGCAGCTTAGAGTCATATTAAGCATAATTTAGATTGCTTGGTTTGAATAATGAATAGGCATTTCCTGTTTATCAGCGGGTGCATATTCTTTCATTAAAATTAACAGAACAGCAATATTAAGAACAACATAATATTTCTTAAACTGAGAGAGATAATAAAATGTTGCAATAATTATTTCTAATGTATATCAGAGTATTACAAACTAAGCTTTTGGAACCCTTACCCTGACAATTAATCATTACAAGTTAATTGAATTTGTGATCTGACAAAGCCCTATCTTCACCATCAGCAGTCTCTAAACGAATACTGAAATTCTGCTAAAATTTAACTTCTTATACCAGTAAGTGGCACAAGAATCTATTCCCTGTATCTTTGCTGAGCAAAGTGGTTATTGAAACTTGCAATAATTTAAGTTTTATAAGACTGTACAAAGATTCTTTTTTATTAAAAGGAAGCGTATTGCTGAGAGAGAAAATTTTATATAAAACTAAAAAGATTTCTAGGAAGTAGAAGCAGTAACAAATAGCTGCATGTAAGATAAGGGAAAACTGGTATAGTAAAATTTTTTTACTACAAAAACTGTGTTAGAGGGTTGTATTCTTTTTAAATGGGCTGTGAGTTATGTAGTCACCTCTTCTGAAAATAAGTTCAAAATTGAATAACACAGTAAACATAATAATTCAGGATAAATCATTCATGGACAGATCTAGACTTAGTATGAATTTGTGCAGTGCTGTGATGTCACCGGAGTAGCAGCCCCATGAATCTTTGGTAATGGGATAAACTTCCAGGTGTTCCTGAAAGCATTAGTTTGGGTCTTCATAAATGGGTAATTTTGTGTAAACCTTCCCCTAGTTTCAGTGCTCCAAAAGTAAATACTCAAGTATTGGGATTATTTTTGGAAAATGGTTTAGCACTTTTTTAAAAGAAACTATGTAATCTAAGATACACTTCTAGTTTATGGTCCTTCAAGAATATGCTACTGTTTTCTGATAATGAGATGCGTACATTGAAAATCTGCCTGTGACGTGGCAAGAGAGAGATTTTAGAGAAGGTGGAAAGCATATAGGGCTTGATTCTGAATGATACTCACTTGTTTATCTATAAACCTGTACCTTTAATTGTATTCCTCCATCAGAAAAAAGATGTGCTCGTCCCTCAGCTCAAGCACAAGGATCTTGGAGAAGTCCTGGTGTTAATCTTAGTGGAAGTACATTTGAGGGTGTGTTAGCAGAATACTAATCTCTATCTCTGTTTGGATTTAACAGTATGCAGCAAAGCAGACAAACACTTCAACTGTACCTGTTTGGAAGTTGAAGCTTCTGCTTTATTTTGAAAGAATAAGTAATGAAAAAATTGCATTGATTGTTTTCTGATTTTGCTGAGCAAATTAGCTTTTTAGCTTTGGAGAGATTCCCTCATCCCCGTCATATTCTAACACTTCTGTTAACTGGGCTCACTGTGCGGGTCCCAGGCTACAGTAGGGTCCATGTTATTCAATGTGAATCACTTAGAAACAAGAGGTCACTTGCAGGTTATTCAGGGATCCCCACCTCTTCCAAACTCAAACCACTTATCTTCTCTGTTGCTTGTGGGAAAAGAAAGGAAAATAGTGTTTACCATGAACTTTCTTTATGCCTGAACTGGAGGATGTGGCTTCAGTTTGTCTGAAGTATTTCCTGGATATCAACTGCTGTGCAGTCTAGAACCTAACTGACTATTCAGTAACAGTTGGCTTCTTAGGCCAGTTTTACATTCCATGTTGAACATTTCTCTCAAAAGCAAGGGCTAGTTAAATCAGTATGTATGTATAAGCTGTGTGGACTCCCTGAGTTTGAGTGAGCAGACAAAGACTTGATACTTTCATCCAGAGAACTCCTGCTAGAAATGTTATTCCATCATGTGTTGTTTTCATTATATTCCAGTAAATGCCTGACTTCTAACAAAGTGTGTTATAACATACATTCACTTTTGATATTCTGAGAAAAAAAAACACATTTTCATAGAGAATTTAAATGTTTAAAGTGCAGCATAATAAGCATTTGTATGGCAAACCTTTTTCATGGGGATTTGTCATACCAAATATTTAATTAAATTGAGGTGAAATAGTGTTATTCATGTAAACCGGTTTTAGAATAATTAAACTGCTTCAAAAAGATTTCTCTGCACTTTCTTTCTACATCAAGTATAGATTTACATGGGAACCCTTCAGCAAAGCGTAGGTTCAATTTCTAAGGGTCACTAATAAACACTGGTCTTTGTCCCCTAGCCTGGAAGCTGGGTAAACTAATTTAAGCTGTGTAAAAGTGCTGAACGAATGACAGTTCATTCTGACGATGGTTTATTTAAAGGAAAGAAAAGATAAATAGGATAACATAGGAAAACAAACTATGCTTTCCTAAATACAAAGATAATGTCAAGTCTTCCTCTCTGACTTCATTTTGAGAGACTGCTAAGCAACTGGCTGCTTGCTACCATCTCTGGTAACATTTCATTTAAAGATTAGCACCTTCAAGCTCCAAGGCTCTATCACTTCTTTTGCTGGGCAGGGAGACCTCATGTAAGCTGAAGCTGACTGTGGCATGAACTACTGTCATTCCAGCAGCTATTCCTGCTCTTAAGTGATTTCTGCTTTTTAGCAGCAGTACCGCAGCAACCACCACTACACATACCCCTACTCCCCAAAGGAGATTTTGTAAAAAGTCCTCTTTTCTCTAAGGTTTCAAGCTACTATTACATTAATATGTGTGCTTACCCCAGACATACTTCAGTTGCCTGGCCAGGCTCTCACAGTAATTAATTTCCTCCCCTTTATGACACAACTGTTTCTTAACACAAATATGAGAAAATATATACACAAGGTATGTGTGTTTCAGGTTTCCCTCTTAGCTTCTCTTGTTTTCTAATTCCCTCTGTGAGGATCTGGCACTCCATTCTAGCTCTGTAGCTGGTGGAACTAGCAAGCAGGTTGGCATGTATTTCAGTGATAGAGGGAAGCATTAGTTTATGCAGTCTAGATATAATTGATTCCACAATATTATCTTCTGAAAGAGAAAGCCTAGTGATCTAGAATGATGACTTTACATTATTGTAGGAAAAGCTGGAAGTACTGTTCAATATAAAGTAAAGACCTTTTGTTCCTGTGAAATGGCATTCAGCAGTGGGCACAAGCTTATTTTGTAGATCTAAACAGTCTAGATAAATATTTTTTCAGTTCAGATTAAAAAAAAAAATTCTTCGCACCACCACTGAGTATTCCTCAGTCAAATTCATGCAATATGTAACCTTACTTGTTATTTCTAAAGACAACATTGTACATGTGTCTCTGCATGTCAGAATATTGAGATATGAGATGTCTTTAGGCTTTAGGTAACTTAAACATGCATGCACCACAGAAAAAACTACATTGCATTTAACTGACTATGAAAAAGCAAAAATCTGTTGTGTTTTGGTCTGGTTCTTGCCAGAAAGGGCCATGCCACTGACAGCCTAATTGCCAACTACATATTCCCCTTAACTGCCCTGCCTGTCTGGTTGTGAGCTCATGTGCGCACATGTTGGTTAAATCAGTCCAGTGATCTGTCTGACATCTGGAGGGGGGATTACAACTGCCCATTAGAAGGTAGTCTGCAATTAGATTGGATTAAATTTAGTGTGAAGCTGCACTCTTGGTCTGCGTTACAGCAATGTATTCTGCCTCAACAAGTAGAATAATTTGCTTGACTGTGCAATAAATGCAATTTACAAGTGCTGCTCTGTAGGTAGCTTATGGTCATTATTCAGCTTTTGTGTTAGGTGCAAGTTTAATCAAATTTGGGTGCATACAGCTTGTTGGAGATAAATACCAAAGCTTCCTAGGGAATTAGATAATGTCAAACTGTCACAACACTGACTTTTGATGTATGTATTAAGGTATGAGAAAATATGTTTCCTGTATGGAAAACCTAGCTCTGTATTCAGGGTTCTGTGCTTAATTGATGTAAAATACCAGCTAGTGAGGCTGCAAAGGCAAGTCAAGAAGAAAAACCATATTTTGAAGTATTGTGCTGGTTCACTGAAATCAGTATGGTTCATCTTGTCATTCCTTTACTTTTCAAAAAGGTTAAGACTTCTGCTTGTTTGGCAGATGGAGCTGGTGAAAATAAGTTTCCATGTTTGTGTATATGACTGTATTGCATTTAGTTTTATCAGGAAACTATTTTCTTCGAAAACCATACATTGGTCAGCTGTTAGAGAAACTATAATGTAAATCCTGAAAAGATTTTGTTTATAAACAAAATATTCATATACAGGGATTGAAACTCAAAAAACTCCCAAAACTATGAAGAGTGTGGGACATTCTGGACTCAGCACTTATTGACAGTTTAAGTCTGAACAGACACACATCCAAAAAGCATGGACACTTGTCTGCCTGTAAAAGTGGTGTTTTTCAAATTAGTCTGTAAGTCTTGGATAAACATGTTTTCAGTACCTTTGCTTATGGTCAGAAAATAATACAGAATCTGCTCTAAGAATTGTGATTCAGAAGTGGATAGGCGTTGCAGGGGTATAAATTCAGTGCAGTGGTAAAATACGTTATGATTTTTTCCCTTTGTTTTCCCCCCACCAACGCCCCCCCCCCCTCGAACAAGTTTGTTGTCTTACTGTGCACAAGCTTGTTTCTACAGCAGGGAAGAGAGCAGTGAGGCAGCTCTTGAGTTGCTTTACCATATGTTTCTCAGCTCTTTGTTCAAATCCCTGATCAGAAGCTCATAAACCATGTTGTCTTCTGGACACAGGTGAGGATATTGAGGCCTTTCTTACTATGTCGCTATTGCTTTGCACTTCTAATGTGTTTGCCATTTTTGTCAGTGAATTATTCCTCAGTAGAATCAGAAATTTACCAGCACAAACTGCATATGGAAAAACAAGGGTTGCTTGAAGTCTGAATAAAAAACAAGTTTATGTATGTTTAAATTCCTACTAAAGTCAGTTGTGTCATATTTTATGTTTAATGAAGAAAGGGGCTTGGACTTGTTAAATACATTATTTACATTTAACCTGTTTGGCCAATCTCAAAAGAAATCATGATTATCTTGCTGACAAATCAAAATTTTTAAAATTTATATTCTAATATAATGTATCAACTTTGGCTTTATTGTTTGCCTTATATTTAGAAATTTCATTAGGAGTTCTTTAATATCTTCAGGCTTTTCTTTTTCACAGCTTGGAATAATCCTTTGTATGTAATGGAAGATGAGACTCAGATTATTGTTTGGTCTAAGGAAAAAGTATGCCTGGTAAAATCATGACTTTATAATTTGGTATTCATTCAAATCAGAAGATCAGAATTTGCTAATAATTCTAGCCCACAGTTCATTTTTTCTTCAGTTCAAAATAAAATACAACTTATTCAGCTTCCATGGCTTGTTCTACATCCTTTTCTAACAATTGTGCTTGTGCTGTGCTGTGTACATTTAATCTTCTGCTGAATATTTTTTAGAATTCTTTGCTGGATTGTACAATGCTGTCCATAAGGGGATGTATAAGCACAGGGGGCCAATGCTGCAGTTCAAAACATGAAGAAGATGAAAGTAAACAAAATCATACCAAAAAGGAATCCATTGTTGGATAGTCTGAAGCAGAATAGAAGTGTTCAAAGGCACAGATGATGAGAACCTATAGAGACTCTTTCCCAGTTACTGTTGATTAGATATGGTATGATTTTGTGGAAAATTTCGCAGTAATCTGTTGCAGAGTTCTGATGTCTTTGTAACACTGATTATCAAAACATGGCAAGGACAGCATCAGGTGCTTTAAAATGGCTAGAGATATCCTTTTGTGCACAATACTCATGATTACAAAAAGATACGTTCTCTTTTTCAGCAAGGAGATTTCTACTTACAAACCTGCATTGCATAAGGAATGATGAAATGTAGGAGGTACATCTGTTCTGTCCTGCTTTGTTTTTGCTTGAGTCTGTTTAAGTTATGTTTATTGTATTCTTACCCTGTGTCTTGAGAACTGAGACATAAATTGAGCTGACTGTATTATCCTTCGAAATCCTCTGAAAGGAGATGTAAAATAAATGCGAGTGTCATTGGCACAGCGAGAGATATTAGAGATGAAAAGCTGGCATTCTTTGTACAGTGCTGAATGCTGTGGAGATAATCAGTTTGCCTGATAAAGTTTAGAAGCAAGAGAGGAAATTAAACACAAACCTATTCAATATGATGGACCTTTCTCAAAGTCCCAGGTTCCTGGGTATATTGACAGGAGATATTTGGCAAAATAATCTGGTAAACAAGTAGCACAGAAGTCTAAACGCTATTGAGGATGTATATGTTTAATTTTGGGATGCAAGAGGGTGAGAAGAATTTCTGGCAGATGGACAAAATGCTTTATCCTTTGATATATGTTGCCTTGAACTATTTAATTCTGTTCTGCTGTGGTGTTAGGTTGAGTCTGCTTTGCTGTTACTAGCATATGCTGGTTATTTCATTAACTGACTTTGTTAAATGCCTGGAGACATCCTGTATCTCTTAATGAAGTCAAATATGGCAAAATTCTCTTATAGCTGTACAAAGCAACTGCAGTTAAGAAAAATATTTGCATACTATAATTGTTGGAGAACATTTGAACAAAGCACTTGAAAGAGCAGACACTACTACTTACTGGTCCAGAGATCTGAATTGCAGCTCTGAGGCTGAAGCACTGCATAGCCTTATGACAAGTGAGGAAAAAAAGAAATGTGATTGATTTTATAGTCTTCTGCATATATAACATTCAGCTTTGTTTAATACTAATATTTTTCAGCTGCCATTTGTGGATTTAGTTGACTGAGTTCTATGAATATTAGTGAGTCATACACCTAAATCTACTTAAAATATCTGAGCTTTTATTTACTATTCAGCTATTTAGACTACAGTCCAGAAAGAACATCAGGGTCACATCCATATTGGGTCAGTTCAGCCTTCTGTCTTTCCAAGGCAGCTTAAATAAAATTTCTCATGGTTTACCTAAGAACGAGCTAATTGACATACTTGCATTCTTAACATGTGGTGTATGCAGAATAGAAGCAGAGTACATGCACACATAGCTTACTGACCATGAGCTCACTGTAAATTAACTCTAAAGAGATTTTTTTATTATTATTATTTTTCCCTGTTTATGACTTTAAAATATTCTGGAAGAGCAGAAGTGAGCATATAGAATTAGGAGAAGACCCCAGAGCATACAGAAAACTATTTAAGACTAACTAACTTATCTTCCTTGTATAGCAGTTTTTGCCATGTGACTTTCTGTATACAGAATTTTCAGGGACTGGTATGGCATAGGTAGTACTTACATAAGGGAAATTCTGTGTAATAAAACTACTATATCAGAGAAGGAACAGGAAATGTGTACAAGCAGAACTGCAAAACATTATCACCATGATAGAGAATCTCTCCTCGCCACAATTTTTTAATTAACACAAGAGGGAATCCTTGGGAAGACAAGTGAATGTGTCAGGTTTTATATTAATATTTCTTCCTTACAGTCACAATAATGATTAAAAAAATATGCAGGAATACACTAATGGGCCTCAAAACAGCATATAATGGAACCAGAAGTTAGAAAATTGGGCTGGTACATAGAATACACAACTTTGCCTTAAAAAAAAAATTTTGGTGCAAGAAAATCATTGCTGTGGGAATGCAGCCTTCCTAACATGGCATTCTGCACAGGCTTACTTTATGTATCTAAATCTCTATTTGTAAGGGAATGATTCATTTTGAAAAAGCTATGAAGAAACTGAATTGCTGGGTGGATGATATGAAAAAGATAAGGTACTGACAACTCTTCTCATTGTTAATCTTTAAGGATTTTACCTGGGACAAATTCCTGTTGCTGTTGAGACAACTACACCCAACAGAGCTGTTAGATAACATAGGGGAATAATGTTTTCCTGCATTTAGCTTTCTCTGACTTCTTGCCCTTGCAGAAAGTGGTGTCAGATAAAAATAATCTTGTAGCAAACTTAATGTTTACCCTAGAATTGTTATTGTACAATGTATATACAAATTAACATAGCAATTGATAATGGCAGAGCCTACTTTGTTGTCTTGAACTTCTCATAAAGAATTTATATTGGGAGCTACATTTCCACAAGCAAGGCTAATGTCTGCATCTCAATTTTTACAGCCTTACAGCTGCTCTACTCTAGTGCCTTGCAGTTTAAAGTGAATCTCATTGTTCACATTTGCACATTTCTTCCGATTAAATTTGAACAGTGCATTTGCTTCTCTTCCCATGATTGAGTTGTTGAACATTTCTTAAGTAATTTCTATGTCAGGCCACCTCTTAATTCAGTTTTCACTGTCAACTACCCACTGACAAAGTGGTTCATTTCCATTTGCATTACTGTTTGCTACATGTTTTCTGCCTTGTTCCTTTATTGTTGGCTGCTTATCTGCTGTGGCTGAATCTTGTGTTGTTTCTCAGCAATCCTCAGTTCTCTCCCAGGCTCTCCATTCTTCAACAAAGTTTTTAACGACAGTGAATAGAATAATGTCATCTTACGTCACGTTCTTTCTTTCACGTTACTGGTTTTATACCTGTCCTCTGATCCTGTATTGATCACTTTGTAGGATCTGTTTTTAAAAAAACCTAATACCTTTTCTTGTGTTGTTTTCTCATTTTTAACTCTGGCAGATCCTTTTGTGATTTACTCATTCATTTACCAGGGCAGGAGAATTTGAGTAAAATAAAACTTGAACTAGTTATTGCATTCTTCTTCCATCTCCCATCCTCCACAAGGTTACTTTGTTACTTGCTTTTTGTTCCTCACTTCTTACTTCTTTGTTACCCGCCTCTCCTGCCTATATTCACATACCTACATCGTAAAGATACATTTATTGACCCAGCACTACATTCAGACGCTGTCGTTTTGTACACAACATTTCAAAATGCAATTTCTTTTTACGTATACTGCTAAATATTTCTGTATAAGTTGTTGTTTCCTTTCATTTTAACCTGTAACCACCTCTATCTGATAATAGGGTTTTATATTCTGCAATCAGTAAAAGTAAATTCATCTTCCTGGTTTGTCATCTTACCATATCTCTTCTTTGCTCTCTTTTAGATTACTCAGTGTGTTTTTATCTTTTCCTTGATGCCAGACTTTTTGTCCGCTATTCTCCCTCAGCACAGTCCTGCAGCTCCTTCTTTGTGCCTCCACATGTAATGCACTTGCTGAACTCAATCATGAAGTCATTGTCAGTGCTGACCTCAGTGGCATGGCATAGTGCTTGGTATCCAAAGAGGCCTTCTGAGTCTTGTTTGTGATCTGAGGCAAAACGTAAAGTAAACCTCTCATATTTAATGTTTTCGTGACATTATTTTTTGCTAGCCTTTTTTCTGAAGTTATATGGCAAATAATCTTCAATTTAGCAAATGCCATTTCTGGTCTATATGATTGAGCTTTGGTAGATATTTGTCCAATTTACAGGTTTGCTACTGCCACAGATGAATAGAACTTTTCTGGTGCAGAGATGAAACTTCTGGTATATTCATACGTTCTCAAGTTACAGGTTGTCAGCTGAGGTACATTAACCTACCCCATATGGGTAGTCCTTGTGCAGTGTCAGTAAAAAATAAATTGGATTTAATTAAGGCATCAGGAACAAGCTGTGGTAATAATCACAAGAACTTTCAACAGCAGCAGCTTAATCTCTCATCAGCTTTGAAGTTAACCCTGCTTTGAGAGGAGGCTGCGCTGGATGATCTCCAAGTCCAGTGTTCTGATCTTGCTTTTTGCCTTGCTTCTTCCTCACAGGATCCTGAGTGCAACCATCTCGTGGCCATTTTATCAGAATCTCCTCCAGGCAAAAAATGCCAAATGTGTCCCAATATTCAGCCATAACCAGATGAGTCATCTTAAAGGGGTATTTTCTAACTATATCAACAGAAGATTTTTCTGATGAGTCACCTATACTGAGGCATGTATTTTGCTGTCACAGGTACAATACCTGTAATGAAATACAGACTTCAGCTCAACTTAAATATTTGTTTGAAGGTTTTGTTTGTTTAAAATGGCTCATATCTCAGTGTTTTTCTGCGAACTGTTCTCGTCTGACTCCTTCACTCTGTAGAGTTTTAGAAATAATCCCTATCGACTAGTGTTTGTCAGTATTTGGGGCATTAGTTCATGAAGACAGTCCCGGGACTCAATGAATTCTCATAAATGGAGCACAAAAATCTGCATTACAATTAGGAAGTCCTCACCTTGGAGAGAATTTCATTACTGTTCTTTGTAAGTGGTGGGTATATTACTGTTAGGCAATTTCAATAACATACTGGAGATAACTTCAATAACCAGCAGCTACTGGTGTAGCAAGTCATTACCAGAGCATTGTGTTTCTATGCATGTGTATTTGAATATATCATAGTTTTTGAAGAGTGAAGTATTACTGACCTTGAGCAAAGATATATGCATGATTAGCCTGTGCTAATAAAACCTTAGTTATCAGCAAACCACAGCTTGAAGGATGTAACAGGTTACTGAAATGTACAAATACAAAATGATAGCATGGGTCTTGAAAATACAGAGTGATACTAGAGGTATCAAAGCTATAAACAACTCACCAATGGTCATTAAATTAGTCCAACCTCAAGAGCTGTTAAATGCAATTTTAGGGATAGCAGAGAAAACAAAGAGCGAGCATCAATCATTAAAATATATAAACATATACGGTAAATTCATATATAATGTACAATTGTGAACCAACAAGAAGGGAACTAGTAAGTGCACTGTGTTAAAAAATACATGAAAATGATCCCAAGCACACCCAAGAGCAAGATGGAATAAATTAGCAACATCATACTCCTGGCAAAGAACATGGAATGCTGACAAATTGTTGTAACCCCCATCCCTCTTTCTCCTTGAGGGAACCCAGCACTATAAGCTGTGAACCTAAGGGAGCATGGAAAGAAGAGCCAAGAAAGAAGAGGAGCATAGAAACCTAGACTGAGCAGAGGAGTACAAGAGAAAGAAGTATTTGTGAGATTTGTGGATGCCAGTTTTAACTCTCTTCATTAGGAACAAGTTGCATAACTGGACTAATAATAATCCTTCAGTTAGACTTGTAAGCTGTTACTTAGACTAATAATAGATTCCTACCTTCACTTAGAAGGTATATTTCTTTAGCCTACATAAATTGCATGAGTGTTTGGTATGATATCACCTATCCCTGAGGCTTGGATCTTAAATTTGGAAGCAGCAACGCATGATAAAGACATCAGGTGTCACAATGGTTCTTTAGCCCAAGTACTGTAAAAGTTTTTAGACACCTATTTCCAAGAACATCTCTGAGAGTTGATTATGTTTCAAAGTACTCAAAAATTTTCCCCAAGGTGAACAAAGAAAGAAGTGAAAGGTTTCTCTTTTATCCTTTTTACAGAAAGATGGGATCTTGTTACAGTAGTCCCTCACTAGGAAAATGATGCATCTGCTAAACTTTTCCCATTAAGACAAGGTGATCAAGTTTGTTATGATGCTCCATGCCCAGAAGAATTTAATCAAGTGGATTGGATTAGGTCTTGATAAACAGATATGATTGGGTTTTGAACTGGATTGCATTCACAGTAAATAAAATAATTCCTGCTAGGCTCCTGTGGCAGATACTATTTTGACAAGATTAGTATTAGTGACTAAAAATCTGTAGACAGATCCATACAAACTGCAGTTTCAGGGAGATGCTGTGTTACTGACTGACAACTGGCATTTAGGATTTTGCCCTAGAATATTATTTTAAAGAATGATGCTTTAAACTGAAATGAGAAGTGTTGAATTAGGATTAGCTGAAATCCTTTCATCCAGTAGTGATTACTCTGTCAATCAAGTGGACATTGCCTGATCTAAGATTCTATGCTTAGGTAAGGCAGGGAAGAAGTTTGTTGATAATAAAAGGTCTGTGTAGTCTAGCTTCAATCAAGTGATGTAGTTTTCATCTGGTAAGGAACTAGCTTTTAAATTGTAGACTTCTAAGTCAGGTAGTGTGATTTAGATAACTTCTTAAATAACTATTTTAAAAGAAGATGAATCATTGCAAAATGATTTATTCATAGAATGATGAAAAACATTAGGTTGACCCTGGAGATCATCTGTTCCAACTCTGCTCAACACAGGGCCAACTTCAAAATTGTCAGCTTTCTCAGACCCTCATCTGTTAGCCTTTAAACATCTCCAAACATGGAGATTTAACAGCCTTACTGAGAAATCCAGTTTTTGACTACCCCCATCTCTGTCAGCCCCCTAACTTGGTGGCCTTTCAATGGATTTCCTGTGGCATTTCAATGTCTGTCTCGTTCCAGGGGTCCCTAGGCTGGACTTAGTTCAACAGAGGAGGCTTTATGAGTGCAGAATAGGGGCAAATAACTTTTTGACTTAGCCTACTGCTTTGCTCAGCAGGCTTGTTAATGCAACCCAGTGTGCTGTTGACCTTCATTGTCTCAAGGACACAATTTTGACTCATTTTCAACTTGTCTACCATGGAAGAATTTGTTTTCACTAATACAATCTTACTACTGATCTATTTTTGATACTTAGATATGTCAATAACCATTTTTTTCTCCAGTTAAAAAGAAATACTCTACTGAACTGAGGAATTAAAAAGCAGGTGCATTGACTTCTATTTACTTCAGAAAAGAAAGTTTCAATCAAAATTACCTTATTCAGTTGCTAAAGTAGCAGTTTTTCCATTATTTATGAACTAATTAATAAAATTGTCTTCTTATCCTTTAAATGTAATGCAAACATAAGAAAACTAAAATCCGTGTAGGTTTTCAAAATAGTTTTAATGTTAGATGTATAAAAATGCAAGTTCAGTAATTTTTGCAGAAGGAGATATATTTCACAAATCACAATCCATGTTGCAGTATGAAATAATTAAACAAGGGGTTAGAAATACTTTAAAAGAAAAACTTTCTAGTTACTTTTTTTTTTCTCATTTTTGCAATCACCCAGGTAGTTGACTAATGCCATATATGAGAGCAAAAGACTTTGCTGGGAAGAAGATGCTCTTGGTTTTTTTTAGAGTATGATCCAGTAGAGATGAAACTATAAATTCTGCTTGTTTCCAGGTGACACTATGGGTTAAAAGAAAGTGCCTAGTCTGATAAAATATTAGTTGCACGTTGGGCAAATCATCTACTTGGTACTATTGTAACTTTCTTTAGAATAGGACAGTGGTATAGTTTGAGAAAGTGTGTGTTGTGGTTCAATCCCAGCCAACAACTAAGAAAAAATAGCATAAATTGCTTAGAATATTTCTCATTAATGTGCTTGTTATTTAATATAAGAAGCCAAAGTGATATTTGTTGCTTCTACTTTTAAAAACAATCTCTTGTGTTAAAGATTCTATGCTTTTGTTTGTAGTCTTAGCAGCATTTGTTTTGACATGTTTAAAAACTAGACTGAATTGTGACTTTATAAATGGTAGAGGATTATCTTTTTCTTCAGTAGTAACCTGGAAAGGTTCTGTAAATGTGGGGGGGTTTAAATTTTTATTTCAAATAAAGGCTTTAGCTGAAATGATGATTTTTCTATCCCATAAGTGAGCATCAAGGGTTTAATTTGGGAAGCTGAACACTCTCCTTGTAAAGTTTGTGCTGTATGATTTTTCCTGTCCCAAATTTTCTCGGTATATGACACTTGAGCATGACAAATACTCTCCAAGAACTTACATGATTAAATTTGTACCAGTCTGGAAAGAATTGCAAGTTGTATATAAATGAAGTCTCCACTTTCCATCTTCTACAGTCAATCCCATTATGTGTATAACAAATACCTAAATAAGGAGAAACCTGTAATGTTCAATAGATTCTGTTGTAGGATCAATTCATTTATGCTGCTTTTGTCATCTGCAGAAGATAGGTATTTGAATTCAGAGTGTCATGCTGGCAAAAAGAGATTTAATATGTTTCAATGTCAGCTGGAAAACTTGAGGACAGTGGAACTATGGTGTTAGCATAACCAAGGACAAATACAAACTGACTAAAGGAAAGATGGGGAAATGGGTTCAAAAATCTCCAGAACCATACAAAACTAAAAAGGCAGGCAAACCCCCCATATTTCTTTTCTGAGGTGCTGTATCTTTCTATCAATTTGATTATTCATATCTGGAATACTTGGGAGTTTACTTTGCCCTTGGTGATTCTTCCAGAGGTTTTTGTTACTGGAATAAAAGCCCTATAAAGTTAGGTCATTAAAGCAAAACTGCAAAAGGCTATATAGAATTTCCCTCTTAGGAGAACTGTAATGATAAATCAGAAAAAGACAAAATAAGCGTCAGTAACAAAGCAATCCTAAGAAAATATGTAAGCAATTTTCTGTTAATTTCTTTAATCTTTCCAGTTTTTAAATGACACCTGTAAGACACACTGTTGATTAATATTTGGGCCCATTTCTGACATTTGTTTTAATTTAAATAGTAATTTGTGTGATTCGGTCTCATGGAAAATGTTTAGAAGGAAGAGCATCAGTCATACCAGCACACAGGATACAGAATAAAAATAAATAAAGTTTTCTGGAATAAATTTTTGGACTTTTTTTTGGAAGAGACTGGCCCTGTCCTTGAAGAGAATAGCAAATGAAGTCCGTGAAGACAAATTGTTCTGTGAGTTGATAGATGCAGTATCACTGGGAAAGACAGAACATGTTTCTGCCAGGCATGTTGGGGAATAGGGACTTGAATATTTTCATTAATCTTGTCATAGCTTATTGCTGCTAACTTCCACAACAAAGATGGATTTTCCTTTGTAGCAGTGAATGAATATGCTTCCTGAAGAAGGCTTTGACAATACAATTTTTTCACATTCAGTTATTTTATACATCTTTCATTCTTGCTAGAATTACGTAGCTCATGAATTAATAGAATTGTAATAACTTTTTAAAAATGCTGTACCATTACATGTTACATCCAGACCATTCTAAATTATATCAGATTGTTTTCTCTTTTAGATGTAGAAAGGTAACCATATTTAAGGCTCAGATTATTCAGTAATGATGTCCACAGGCACTGTGGTGACTTGTGCTGGGTTATTAAGTTCAAAATGCTAGTTCTTCAAAACTAAGAAACCTCTTCTGAAATTTCCTTCTCGTTTCAGATTTCAACAACTATTTCTCACTGGACACACTTTGTATTTACATCTTTGAAAACTGGATTTTTAAAAAAGAAAAGACCAAGGTACAGAGATTGATCAGGAATTATGGAGGGTCACTCTAAAAGTATGAGATTGTACAGTGATTCAGAAACAGTGCTTGCTAACTGCAGAGAAGTGCAGGAATGACCGGAGGAGAGAGGAGTGAAGTCAGTTTTCAAAGACATACCAGGCTTCATATTAGGGTTTACAGATCCAAAAGCATGTCACCCAGACAGTGGTCTCAGAAATAATTATTTCTTTCATACAACTGGTTCTGTGTCACATCTGCTTTAGACTGAGCAGCCTAAATTGATGTTAAAAAAACCTGTTGAGTTCTATCTTATTTTTGAGCATAACATCTATTTATTTCTCTGTGAGAAAATGTTCATAGCAGTGAACAAATTCTGTTCATAATCAAGGGAAAAAAGACTCTTGAGACTCTTCCACTTCAGCACCAGGAAGAAAAATGTTTTCAAAATACCTATAAACAGGAGTTGCAAGTGTCTTCAGCTGTTCATTCCCTATTGCTTTGCAGCCAGCTTTTCATCACTGTCTGTAAGCTAGGGCTACATATGTTGCTGCAGGGACTCCCTTTTCCTCATCAGTTCTCAGCAGTCCAGGATTAAACATATCTGATTGCTTAATATGTATCCATTAAGCTAGTAATGATTAATTGCTGAAATGGTTTCCTTCAGTGAATGAGTGGCTGACATTTTTCTGATGTCTTTTATTTTAAGAGCTTAGGTTAATTGAACTCTAAATGAAAAGCTTCATTCTGAATCTCTGAAACCAGTGACATTTTTTCATGACCTCAAGGGGAAAGGCATGAAGCCACATGGGCACAATTTGGGAATTCCTTATCTGCATGTCTGGTACTTCTAAGGTACCAGCGTGAATGGCATTAAAAATTTGAACCGAATTGCAGTCGTAAAATCAGTGCTATGCCCTCTGCAGCTAAGAATAATTTTTTGAGCAACCAGAGTTCTTTGTTGTGATGAAAGTGTTTAGGATCTCTGTCTACAGGGGAATGAATAGTAACTGCTGGAAAAAATGGACCCAGATCTGTACGCATCCTGTAGTCTCAGTTCTCAAAAAGGTACTTCATTATGCTTACAAGTGTACATATTTAGATGCGCGCATTTTATATATACATTTAATGCAGTGAAATTAATGAGAACACTTAAAAGTTTAAGTAGGAGCAGGTGGCTAAGTAGTACAGGATAAGATTGACAAGAAAGAAAAGTGTCTGTCATGGTTTCAGCCCAGCTGGTAACAAGGGACCACGCAGCCGCTCGCTCACTCCCCCCGCTCCCCTCCAGTGGGATGGGGAGGAGAACCAGAAAGGGAAAAGGAAAGAAACCCGGAACCTCCAGGGTTGAGACAAGGACAATAAACTGGGGCAACACAAAAAGAGGGAATTAGAACAATAACAATACAAATAAGAGAATATACAAAATGAGTGATGCACAGTGCAACCATTCACCACCCAGAACCCGGCGCTCCGCCACTTCCCCACCGAAAGCCGAGAGCAACCCCCCAGCCCACTCCCCATTTCTATACTGGGCATGATGGCACATGGTATGGAATAGCTCCTTGGCTAGTTCAGGTCAGCTGTCCCAGCTGTGCCCCCTCCCAGGCTCCTGTGAAAATTAACTTTATTCCAGCTGAGCCCAGGACAAAAAGAAAGAAGGGAAGAGGCAGATGTGCAGCAAAGTAGACCCAGGTTATTTCTATTATAGACCTTTTCTAACAGAAGGTGAGTAGGATTTTTGCTGGAAGCATCCAGCAGTGTTTTAAATGGGCTGGTTGTAGATTAAATGAAATAAAAAGGGGAGGAGAAGGTTTAATGTAGAAGAGTAAAAGAGGCATACAAATAATTGATGCTTTTGTTCACTAGTGAAACTGATTAAAAACCAACTTGAATTAAATCACAACTAAAATTATTTTTCCCCCGTATCTTCATTTCTAAGTTCAATAAAACATAAGCCTTTGAGCTTCTAAGTGTGTGAGGTTTGCTTTTAACTAAATTTTTGACAAGCATGCAAAATGTAAATGTAAACAAAAATGATTAATTGGACAATTTCATTTTGAAAATGGAAGCTACATATATCCAACAATACTGAATTTGCCAATAATTTTTCAGTTCTTCCTCTTACAAATTAAATAATCTTCATAGCAAACCCTCTGAGGTTTTTTGATCATTTGTTTTAGCAAATGGTATATTGGAGAAGGAATCTTTTGTAAGTATACTGATGATGGATCTGAAACAGTCCATCGCTGAAGAGCCTAAAGATATGTAGGAGGACTGTGATGTCCTCATCACTGAACATTAGTAGATCAATAAAAGGGAGAAATGGAGCAGTAGTTCTATACTTCTGACCGTGAAGTACAGGATTGTTTGGCTTATGACCCTATTTTAACTGCTGTGATCTCCCTTGAGGTCACAACTGCTAGTTTGGGAGCCACTGAACAAGAGTGAAGTGTTAGCCAGGAGGTGTGGAAATGAAGCTTGACAGCAGGCAGAGATGCCTTCCAGCAGAGACAATTCCCCATACTGCTCTGAACTGCTGGGTCTGTATAACAAGGAAGGTGTTCTCTGGTGCCTTGCTTTGATGTAAGTGAAAAAAGCTATGAAGAGGTACTCTAACAATCTCTTGTTAGCCTGTATTTGAGATCATTTGAGGTAAAAGTATAAAGCAGAATAGCTCTACCCTCACCCCCATGTTATCTTCTGTGTGGAGTCATCTGATAAGTTAGTTTCTTGGGTTTGTTCACATTTGTTTCTTACTGTCTAATTGTAGTTAAAATTAATTTCCACTAAGTCTGTGTTTTCTCCTAATAAGACTGCTTTTGTAGCAGTCTAAGTAAAACTTCAGGTTTTGAACTAGCCTGTAGTAATGATTTCTGTTATTACAGAGCAGTAGGCTGTCGGCCTTTGATAGATGATGCCTAATCAGCTACCAGGTACAACAGCTGAAGATCAAACTTATCTGCTAGGGCTCTATGCAAGGAAGGAAAACTGCTGTCTGCTCAGTTATTTTAGGAAGTTACCTCTGTGGGTGCTAAGCAGCCTGATAGAAATGAAAATATTCAGGGAGTATTTTAAAGATACACATATACACATTATTTAAAGTTTATATTAATGGATCTTTATTTGATTTTCCTTCTTTTATTTCAGAAGTTTTTTATAATACTAGCAGCTGGGATTTTTTTCTTTTTCTCTAAATGTGCCTAATTTTCAATGAGAAATATCTCTATTTTCTGAATGGAGGTAGTTTACCATGTTACACATTAGGACACTTTGGGAGGAGGGTGTTCTGAAGGTCGTCTCAGAGGCTCTGTGATAGTTATAAATTTTGTTTTCACTTGGATCATTAGTTACCATGAGAAAGTAAAAATTAACTTTTCTTTTTGCTGTAAAAAGGAAATTCAGCTACTGCTGGTACTGTAGTTGTGATTTTTTTCCAAATTAATCGATGTTAATAAACCAATATGCTGCTTCTGATGTTAAAAATAACATATATTCTGTGCTATCATGTCAGTGCTCATCTTCCATCTGACAATGAATCTGTGGTGCCAATACTGAAATCAGAACTGGGAACTGTGCTAGAGTAAGAATATATCGTCATATAAATGATGTGAAAATTGTTGATACTTTACTGAGCGATATTTTGAATCCTGGAAATTTCACAGGAAGATAAAAATACAATCCCTGTTACTCAGCCCAAATGATCTTGCTGGTACTGAGCATTTCCTTTCTTTGCTGTTCAGTTATCTTCTCTGACATTCCCAGGATGTTGTCTACCCCTGGTCCCTGCTGAGGAGAGGAAAGGACATCCAGTGATGGACCCATTGGTGGCTGCCTGCCCTGCTCAGACCAATGGAGAAGGCATGGCCTGTGCTGAGGTCACCCTCATCTTCTGGCTAAGCTTCCCCTAGGGAGCAGCTAAGCCTTTACTATTAACTACCTATTTGTAATGTGATTATAGGAGTTGAGAACTGCATAGAGCTTCATGATGGATGAATACACAGGAGTATAATATTTTCTTTCTTCAACTGTTTACAAACTAAAATCAAATTGAGTTATTAATGATAACTGATGGATATGTCTGCTTGCACATATAAGGTTACAAACTCCCATACTTGCACAACTAGATATTTTAATAGGAGCCAACATAAAGATTCATGACCATTTGAGGTGGGTTGTCACCACTCTTGTCATATGCAGACAGCTTTATGGGTCTTATGTCGAGAATGGCCATGTAAGTAAAAACTTCTGGCTCAGAATGAATGTGGGAAATACTGTTTTGTTAATTCAGTGTCTCATACTTAATGCTTGATCATAAAGCTTTTTTGTATGTTTGACTGCTCAGGCTTGTGTTAAAAGAAGTATCTGTAATGTTTGAACAACAAAATAAAACAAGCTAGGGTGGAATTTTAGAAAGATGAGAGATAATATGTTACAGTAAAAAGAAAATTAAGTGTGAGAAGTATTGAAAAGGCAGACTGTTCAAGAGCAGAGAGAGCGTTTTAGAAGATCATAGGAAGAGCAATGCAAGAGTGAAGTAATGTGGAATTAATTGTAGGTTACTTTATTCCATACATCTGAAAAACCTGAATTGGCTTCATTTCTGCATATTCAATGGTTCCATTCAGAAGTTTGTGTATGTCTATTAGGGACATCATAGTTCTGCTTCAAGTAGAGGAAATAGTACTATTCTAAATACCAGTTTGCTGTCATTTTTGACAAGTCGTGACTATTGTCTAGTGAGTAATGTCTTGTGATTACTTCTTTCTCTTAAGAGGGTGGACTATGACTGACTTCTATAGAAACTGCTACTCCACAGATAAATGTTTAATTATTATTTGGAATTGTTTAGAATCCCCAGATGAAAGACACAGGAAGTGAAGAATGGCAACATGCTGGAGAATGCCATTAATTTACAGTAATTGACATATCCAGTGCAATCACTGAATTTTATGAAACAATCAATAAGGAGCAAATCAGACTTATTTGCAGTCACGAGGCTTAGACTGTCTCTCTTGTTGCAGCAGCTGTGATTCATTTCCTCTACAGAGGGAGCGGAAAATGGTTTCCTGAGACAGGGAAAGGGTCAGACAGTGTCAGAGTCACTTTTTCACATAGACTTATGTGAGAAGCATCAGAAGTATGCAAAACATTACCTATGAGACTTCTCTTTGATCACTTCATATTTTCTTGCTTCTGTTTGGAGAAGGCATTAACTAACTTAATGCAATGGGATAAAATGAACTATTAGAAGGCTGAGGAAGATTACTAGATGATGGTCAGCTTGTCTTTTGGCAGTAGGCTGTCCTTGCAAATGATCTTGTGGGGGCAAACCTGACTAATATGAAGTGGGGCATAAAGGCAGAAGGGAGACACTTCTTCCTTTTGTAAATCTGCTGTGATAAGTGGAAGTGAAAAATGTAACATTTGTTTCAATGATTTTGCATAGATAATTGCTTAGTCGTATATTTCCTTATCTTTGTAGAACCAAGACACTTTCTCTAGATCTTAGAAGTAATTGTTGATTCAGTTTCTGTTTGGAAGACCTTCCTATACTTTACTCTCTGATCATAATAAAGAGGATGTATAAGCTCCTTTAAATTATGAAATAAATCCAAGATAGCAATAGAGACTAATAGTTTGGCACTCTGAGTTGCTAAATTGGTATTTACAATCTTTGTATCAACTATTTTCTATTGCAGCCTAGGGTTTTATGAGCAGAGCTGTGCATGTGATAACATCTCTAACATGGCTTATTTAAATAAAGCAAGCCCAATGATAAAAACACACCCCAATGCTGGAGTAGTCAATCTGTTGCAGCTGAACAGTACATCACTATTAAGGTTCATAATGGGTTTTGTGAAGTCAGTAGCTTCTCATCTAAATGGGATTTTATGGGATTTATATATCTTTAATGCTAACTGTTCAAGATTTGTAGATGTTAAAATCAAATTTAAGTGCCTGGCTCAAATGTATTCAGATGTTACAGTATTGTTGTTGGCTTTTCCCAAATGTCATCAAAATAGATGAGCACAGTAATAAAACACTCATGTTTCATAATATGCAAATAGTTAGAAACCAGAGATTTTTTCAACTTTTCCCTGTATCAAATGGCACGTAGATTAATAACTGAGGTTATCATGAGTACAGAAACACAATGTACAGTGATTCATGAAACAAGGTAGGAATAAATACTAACACTAAATAGGGAAAGAATGTACTGTCATCTCATCTGAAATCCTCTCTTCATGCAGTAGTTAATTGCTGTATTAAATACTGTTCAATTTAAGTATATTTGTGTGATTAAATGAGCATGTAATGGTATCTGAGCAATTTAAGAATATACATCAAAGGACCTGTCTCTGGTGAGTGGAGTAGCAAGACCTTCATTCTGTGTTATCTACCTCGTGCCAAAACACTGAAGCACCCAGCGTAATTGGCAACCAGGCCTCTGAGTGGCCTCACTCCTTAGCTCTGGCTAAGGAGTGTACAACACAGCTCAAAAAGAAGGGTGCTGCAGTGTAGGGGGCTTAGAGGAGCTTGTGGGGGTTGGTTTGAGGGTCATGATTTGTTCTTGGAATTCTGAAGTGACTGATTTGTATTCTTTTGATCATAAGATTACAACAACTGAAATGTTTGCAACTTTCTCCTGAATATGACCCTACAAAGGGCATCAGAAAGTTGTGAAAGCACCAGACATAACATGGGATGCTAGCTTTTGGCCCCCAGTAGTCAGTCTGCTCTGGAGTCATCAGCTCATGAATGGCTGTGCTGGCTGAAGGACCAGAACTATAACGCAGTGATAAAAAATTGATCTGTTCTCAATTTTTTAAAAATATAACTTCAAATGAAACATTCATTAGTATATATCAGTGGTGAGCCATGCTGCTGCATAATGAGGATTAAATACTGTATAAGAAAGTTAGAAGCCTGTACAGTGAGTATCCTTCAAGAAAATTTTCCCCAAATCAGTCAAGTCAGTCAGCTTTTATGCATGACTTGAATACAGTCTGATCAAGCCGCAGAATAGTTTTCTTGGTCAGAAATAAACTTCTGGCTTGTGCTGAGGTTAAGCATTTAGAGCTTTCAGTCAGTGTTGGCCAGCTGAAACAGAAATGTGAACTAGAGCCACTCACTATTATGAGTCATAGCCTTTACTCTCCTTAATGCTATTAAACTGATAACTTGAGGGTGTTTTCAGTTAATGAGGTAATTACACTATCCTGGATTTGACCTTGGAGTTTATCACTCATTTAACAAGAAATGGGAAGCTGAGATATGTCTTTGTCGCTGGACACATCTTGAAAATTTTGAGTATAAGAGCCAATCAAAGCAAAGATATTATGGTGGTGAATTGGAGTATATAAATTTGCATATTAACTGTGTTGCTGAGAAGAACCTTCACAGTCATCATGTAAATCTTTTAACTCTGGCTTAATAATGGCTGTCTGTCAACTGCACTGCAGGGATCCATCCGCATGCTGCATGTTCACTGAGAAGTACTAATATAGCGCATGTGCAAATAGCAAAAACAATTCATAGTGCAAGGAAATACATAACTAAAAAAACTTTTCTGCATAACTAAATTCTCATTTGCTGAATAGGTCCTGCTATATAATTAGAATCTCTCTCCCCTTTTAAGCACAGCAACTTTAAATAAACAAATTAAAACCCCACCAACTTTACTTAAGAAATGAAAACTTCTCTACTTATTCTCTTTTCTTAAAAAAACCCACAAAACATGCTTTGAATACAAGGGAAAACTTCCTTTGCTGCTGTAAAATTGGGGATTTAAAAAATATAATTAAAATAGTAGCCCAAAAATAGACAAAAAGGAATTCAGGTTTTAATCATTAACTATAAGGACATAGGGGCACAATTTCCTCTTAGATGGCATATGTAGGAACAGTTGCCATGGCTATCTGGTTTGTTTTTTCTGTGGAGAATATAGAAGTTTGTATTTTCTGAAACTCCAGGGGAAACAAGGAGCAGGTGGAGCTGGCAGGCAAATTTGGCTTCAGGAAAAGAAAAAGTAATCACACCCTTTTTATCACTTCCAGTCATGCTGTGATATAAAGGATTCTGATATATTTTTCTGTAAATTTATAGAAAATATATTTGGGGACTTAAAAAACCTGTCTGTTTAATGAAATAGGTGTATTGGTTTGCAGTACTCTTCAACAGAGTACTTTTCTGTTTGCTTGCTTAATTTTACTTTGTTGGTCTGAACAGCAGTATTATAATCTGGTTAAATATGTCATCATAGAGATTGTGAATTAGGAAATTTAGAATTAGGGATCTTTTATAAAACACTCTCATGATTTAATGCCAGCGAGCAACTAAACACCACGCAGCCACTCACCCCTTCCCCCCCCACAAGTGGGATGGGGGAGAAAATCGGGAAAAAAAAAGTAAAACTCGTGGCTTGAGATAAGAACAGTTTAATAGAACAGAAAAGAAGAAAGTAATTATAATGATAACACTAATAAAATGACAACAGTA
>JANZLQ010000095.1:22264245-22283512 GCA_026212715.1 Elanus axillaris
TTTTTCTTATGCGGGGGGCCCCAGAGCTGAACATGGTACGACTCCAGGTGGGGTCTCACAAGAGGGAAGTAGGGGGGGAGAATCCCCTCCCTCACCCTGCTGGTCACACTTCTCTTGATGCAGCCCAGAATGTGATTGGCTTTCTGGGCTGCAAGCATATATTGCCAGGTCATGTTGAGCCTAAATGTATTCTTATGGTTCAGAAATGAGTTAAGAAAGGCTACTACTATTGTCATTATTATTAAATTACAACTTCTAAGACAACACAAGTTTAAAAACATGCAAAGGACGTGTGTCAGAGGAAATATCTGTTTCTGGTATTGATTCTTATTTGCAAGCTGGCAGCTAGGAAGCAAGCATAGTACATGTTTTTGTTAACTATTCCATCAATGACAAACATGGAAAGTGATAAATGCTTTTGAAGCATTAGTTTTCCTATATCATCTTAGGTGTTGGACAGGACTCCATGCTAGCTGTCAAATACAAATTTTCTTTAGGCAAAAGAGAAAAAGAAGAGGACAAAAAGGAGGAAGAAAACTAATGAATGGAAAGGCAAGCACGTGAAGAAGGAAGACAAAACAGCATCAGCTGTCATGTCTCACCTCTTAGCCAAACCTGGGGAAGGTGGCCATAGGAGGTGTCATGGCAATTCTCACTCTAGTTGTGTTGGGATACTGGCCAGGATTAGGCTGTTGAAATATCCATAACGTCTTCAGGAACCTGGAAGCTAAAGAAACAGTGGAAGTAGCAGAAGGGCTGCAATACATTTGTTTCAGTGTATTCTTATCCATTTCCTGTCATAATTCCTCATTGAAATTCATTTTTTTAAGGAGCAAAAGTGGTATGATAAGGAGAATATTACATTCTCTCATTACTTTCTCCATCCAAGCCTACTTTTCACTATATCAATTTTAGTTCATCAGCTTCTAGCCCACTTATTATCTGGTCTAAGGCAGGTGCAGTCAAGTTGCTTTTTTTTTAGTTGTTTTAGTCTTTTAACTTTGCTGACTTAATAAAGAATTTTATTTAACCAGATTATTACTGCCAATGGCAATGTAGATAATAGGCTTGTATGCAAAGTGTTTACTGTCATTATATTGGTAATTGCTGAGAACATGGCATGTCCTATTCAATATTACTAATCTTATTTCTTGGGGCATTTCTGTTCTTTGCTTTACCTGCTCAGTAGGGCAGATGTGCACTGTTCATCATGATAAAGAGATATTATCTTTTAGTATTCCTGGCCATCTCTGTAATACAATAAAATCAAAATAAAGACCCAGCAGACAATTGAAGAGATCTGTTATTCTCTAATGACTGGCATCTTGACTTACAGTCCGTCATTCTGGAATGACAAATTTTTCATTTAGCAGTGCACACTTCCACTGAACTTTATACCTGAAGTCCTCAATTCTATCAAATGTATTTTTGATACAGGGCATGTTTCAAAAGCAAACAAATCATGGGTTTTTTTACATATTTATAATCCGCTCAGATTTCTCTATAAATTTTGTAAAACTCCCAATATAAGGTGGGACTTTGTATGTCTTTCTGCTTCAGCAATATGCTTGTTAAGGGTTCTTTTTAAGTGAGCAGTAGAGATTGAGATCTGGGAAAAAAGAGCTAATCTAAAGAACAGAAAATCAAAGTACAATATTTTTAGAACTTTTTAGACTTTTTTGTCTTTAGAATTTCAGAGTATTTTCTCCATATTGTTTACATGCTGTTTCTGGAAATTTTAGTACTAGCTACCTGCCATTCTCCCACTGGTCTCCCTGAAAGTCCACACCAAGCTAAGTATTTGTAGGCTAAAAGGATACAAATACTTCATGGCTAATAAGAGAGAAAAGAGTGTGTCAGATTGATTTTCTGGTTACTTGTTTGTTTGCGTTTTCTAAAATGCAGGCATTTTTAAAGTCTTTACCAAGAATTTCGAACAGGTATGTACATGAAGTGAGCCTATCCGTTCCACTTACCTCTAATTGGCAATAGTATCCCAATTATGATAGGATCAAGCCTCTATTGTGAATAAGAAGACAAACACTTCTGAAATGGGATTTTAATTTATTTATCCCCACCAAAATATGAGGTTAAGGCTATGTTATTTGTCAGATGTAGGTTTCCAAATAAATCATTTAGTGAAAAAGAACAGATTAAAAACCATTGAAATTTTGTTCATAGATTTCCAGGTATCATATCATCTGCTCCTGTATTTCAGAAGAACTAACTTTTTTAAGTGCTGGTTTGTTTTTACTGACTAAATTATAGAAACACATACCTGATGTATCAAAATGGTTCTTTATTTCCTGGCTACTATGTTTTTTCTAATATTTACTCTTTCATGAACACTGCAGAGAATACAGTGCCAATAATTGCTAGGCTTTAAAATTAGCCAAGTGCTCTGTTTTTAGGTAAAGCATCCAGTTCCCTACATTGTGTAGGTATTGTTGGAAAAAAAATCAGGTCAACTGTGTGAGCATTTAAATACAAATTTAGGCACACGTTATTAAATAATTATTTGGAAAATGTTGGTTTTCCCAATGAATAATTCCATTAACAGCCCAAAAATTTTTTGGAGGAAGACTCAAAATGTAGATAGATCATGTAAGAAGGTGGAATAGAAAATGACCAGAGATACACTATTAAAATGACTTTCTGCTTGCAGAGGAGAAATTAACCATTAACCTTCCATTGACCTAAGAGGGAAGCCAAGGTTGAAACCACACCAATTTTTTTAGAGAACAGTTAAGTAAAAGGAGAGGATTTATAATATATTTTCTGACTCAAAATTTTTACAGTAAAATCATAAAGAAATGGAACAGCCTGGCAGCAAAGTCACATACGCAGTGAGATTAGACATAGTTACTAATGGACTGTGGACTAAAATTACCCATAAACCCTTATGCAAAATTCATACTTCTTACAGCATTTATGTTAAAATTGGGGCTGGTTTGTTGTTGTTGTTTTTTTTCAGTTGGGGGATAAGAGACCTCATAAAATGTGAGGAGGTGTTTTGCCAAACCAGGGGCAGAAAGGTACTTTACAAAGTAACTGGTGTAGAGAAGGGTGTGGTGTCAGAAGTGGATTTAGGATTACAGTGATGAGACTGAGAGATGTTTAAAAGTAGGCAAACAAGTGTAATCAGTGATGTTAAAGAAAACAAGCAATCAGTGAGGGCTGGTTTTAGTGGACTTTATCAAGGTCAGAATCAGAATCAGAGTTCTCTGAGGAGTTACCCTGAAAAAGGAGAGAAGAGAAACTGCAATAATTTTTCTTACTTCATGTTAAAGATAAGGCTGGTAAGCACAATCTTTCTGTTTGTGTTAGCTCATTTCCCTGTATTAGTCACTTATAACAGAAATACATAGGCAAGTGTAGCAGGAATTTTTTTGCAAATGTGTTCCTGCTTGTTAAACTTGAGAATTGTTTTTTCCCTTAGATACATAATGACTTTCCCAAGGGCTAAAGTACAAATCCAAATTGGATGCACTCTGTATACTCATTAAGAAATTTTGGCAAGAGGCCCCTGGGACTTGTCCATAGTTACTGGAGTTTCTGCATTTCAGATTCCACATTAATGCTTTCTGGGTATATCTCATCTTTGGAAGCCTGCACTGCATGAGAAAACATATAATTTTGACAGAAATGCATTTTTCTTTTGTTCTCAAGGAATAATTTGCAGACTTTCCTTGTCCCTTGAGTGGCATCTCATAATATCATGATGATTTTCTTTGAATGCTTTTCCTGGAAATGTAGTAAAAAAGCAGTCTAATTAAGAAAAAGTGTCAGGGAGAAAATATTGACATATACTTAAAATTCTTGGGTTTATGTATGATAATTTGACTATTTTTTAAGATGAAATAATTTTTATTTCATAACCTGGGAACAATGCAGTAACATAATATAGTTGTAGAATGGTTTGCTAGAAAGTATTCATATATAGTCACTACTGCTTTTAATTAATTTTGTATATTTATTTTACTTACTTTCTTGAGCTCATATTATTATACTTCATTTTATACTATGTTTAAATAGAATCTGATGTCTGAGAGCTATACACTGTAAAGAGATTTAACTTGCAGTTCATTTATTCATTTATTCTTTGGAAGGTGCTATGAACCCAAACATAGACCTATAAAACAATAAACAATTGAGTAGTGTTCAGAGGAACTTCTCTATATTATTAATAGCTGTTGATATTTGTTGTAGACCAGTTTTAAGGGAAATAATATAGAGTCTGCTATTAATTTAGATAGGCAAATGAATCAAAAGAGAAATAACCAGTTTACAGTGAATCCTGGTAAATGCTTCAGATTTTAAGTGGATAAACACATTATTAAAAACTGATAAAATAGGGAAACAACAAGATTGTCACAAATCAAACCAGCTTCATTTTTGGTAAGCTGGATGATACACTGTATCTGAAAGGTATGAGGTGCTTGTTGTTCTGAAATGTCTATGTAAAAGCAGCAACTGGTGTCCAAAGCAAAGGTGCTCAGCTCTGCTCTGCTAAGTAGTTCAGGAAAAGAATCATGGCAAAAGAATCCTGCTGTGCTAAAAACAGTTTCAGGTGAAGAACATATTCCTAACCCAAGGTGTCATACAGCTGATGGGTTATTTGAACAAGTGAAATCCAATTGTCTTCACAGACAAAGTCTGTCTGCTAAATAAATTAACAGTGCCATCCATAACATCACTAGTCTTCCTTCACAACACTTGGTTTATAAATTCCACTTCTTTTTGTTCAATTAGGTTGCTATGGTATAACTGTAGGACAAAACAATTAGTTTAGAAAATGTTATTATGAACTGCTACTGGGATGTGAGGTGCTGATAGTTTTGTTTTATGGTTATTGAAACTAGAAGATAGCACCTTGTTTCTAAATCTGCTGTGAAGTTCCCAAGTCTGATTTATTAGCCTTTTTGTATAGGCTATCTGGTGCTTTTAATTTGGGCTACTCTGAACATTCACAGAGTTCACATCATACTCATTTTATTGAATTTGAAATTTCTGGTTATTAGAAAAGAAAGGCCCTTCTTTTCCTCATAGTTTTAGATGAAACTGGGAGAGAAGTTGAAAAATACCTTAAAAACATTCTTTCACTTTTGCCATCACCTCAGTTAGAATTGTAGTAGACCAAAAATCTTTTATGGTATAATTAATTCTAAATTTTTGCTGTGAAGTAGAGGGAAATCAATTAGCAGTACCATTTTAGTCAATAGTTCAGTGCAAACATTTTATTTCTGTTAGTACTAGAAAATAGTTTTGAGCTTTTTTTCTTTTAAAGAATACAGAATTTAAAGAGGTTTTATTGTTTTGTTGTAGTAACTACCGAAATGAAACATCAGATTAGAGCAAAAAATGTAGTGCTTTTATTTGTTGCTTTGTTTTGGTGGGCTTTTTTTTAGCAGAACACCACAGCCTTGAAGATAGGACTCCATGTACAACCTGTGTTGTTTCATTTTTTATGAAAATATAGTCATATATAGATAAAAGGAAGATGCAAAGACCTGAAACATGACGATTTTAAAATCTCTATTTCTGTTTTCCCAGAGTCCTAAAGGACATTATAGTCTCATTAACTTTGTTTATTTTTTCCTGAGACTTTGAAACCACGTTTCTTTGTCAGAATTATCTGCTGTATTTTATTGCAGAATGGATAGTGTTGCCCTGTGGTCAGTATTGCTACCAAAAGTTATTTTCAGGGGAGGGACACCACACATTTGAAAGATTTTTTTCATTTGGATTCTTTCATGTTCCTGTGATCCTTAAACAAACAAATAAAATTTCACTGATATATAATGTATTCTAGACATGATGCTTTAGCATGTCTAATGCCAAAATTTCTGTTGTTTTCAGAATGAGCAAGACATGGCTATGGTGCAATTCCAAGCTATATAGAGAGAAATGAAGAACAGAAAGACGTAAGAGAAGAACCAGATATTATAGCTCCACACCCACAGAAGATTGTATTTATGTTTTTCTGCTCCAGGCTCACAGAATCACAGGGAAGATAAATACACTTTTTCATCTGATGGATTAAATATATTATAGCCACTCTGAACAGCCTTTTAAAACTTATTTTGGCTTTTAATTAAAAAGTCTTCATGCATGCATGTGCTTCTGTGTGTATATGCCTTAGAATTAGGATTGAAAAAAAAACCCAAACCCTCTCCCCTCTAATTCTTATTAAATTACTTTTCTTAGGGACATACATCTTTAAAAATGGCTTACTTCAACGTCTTGTACTCAGTTAAAATTTAAACCTTTAAAACTGGCATTTGGGTCTTCTCCAAGTATTTACTTGTCTTCTCAAAATTTTATTCGAACATCCTCTATAGGAATACTTTTTTTTGTTTTGAGATGTTTCCTTTTGGCTTTGATTATATGCACTGGAAAGAAAGAAATTTCTGCTGACTTTAGTTTAGAAAACTGTGAATTTTCTTAAAGCATATTGCACTCTCCCTTATATCTAACATGCTCCATATGTTGATGTTCTCAAATAGGGCTGACTGGGGAAAAAGCCCACTTCCTTTTCTGGAAAAAGTCTATTTTTTGAGAAAAAGTAATCCTCCAGTAATTCCTCCTCTTTGTCAATGACAAAGTAGTTGAAGACTCATCTAGGATATGCAAAATCAAGGTTCGTTTGTTTGGCCTGCAGATTCATTTCAATCTCGAAGCTATTTGCTTGAAGTACGCATTGGGGCAGGGCACCTGATACTGCAGATTGATTTGGCAGCTGAGGCAGTCTAACAGTTCACAGCATCTGAAGAGGCATAAGCATTGCTGTTGCCCATACACTTTGCCCTTTGGTGGTTCTGGTGGTTGCCTGGCCCAGTCGTGCACCTTTCAGGTTGCTAACTGGAAGCAAACCACTTTTCCTTCATTTGCCAATCTGCTGATTCAGCAAAATAAACCGGCTCACCAAGAGGGTGGGTGAGTCTCAGAGATAACTGAAGGAAAACTGAAACATATGTGGAGTGAGTTAGATTTACTCAGTTATTTTAGAAAGCCATGCTTTCCTGTGAATACTGGAGGTTAGTGTTTGTTTTTTTCCCCTGGCAGGTAAGATAGGCACATTCAGATTCCATCTGTGCCTGTTTAAGACCAAATACTTTGACCCAACTTACCTTGTATTACAAGGATGTTGGCTGCTGTGTGGTGTGTTGTCTCTCTCTCATTTTTATTTAGAAAATATATAGTCATCTTTTCTCCTATGAGAATATTTCCAGAAAAAAATCTGGAACTTGTATTTTCTGAGGGGGATGGTGGTGGTAAAAGGCAGAGTTGGAAAATTCTCCAATTTGCTGTTGGTAGATTACCATTCATTTTTGCACCACATTTCTATGGAAGAGGGAATAGCTACCTACAACGTTATTTTCCTAGCCTGTGCAGTTGCACACTTATATAACATACCTTGCAAAATGAGAAAAAGTGGATTTAACTGCTCAGAATACTGTGCAATGTTTGAAGAACTAGCTCCTGTCGCGATCTTTTTTACTTTGCATTTATAGAACTCACTATAAATACCACATGAAACATAAGAAACAGTTCTGGGTTTGGTGGCTTATCACTTGCCTTTTAGAAAATTCTGATTTACAAACTGGCACATTCCTTAATGAAGTATATTACAAGTGGAAAGCTCTATTGATGGGAACAATATAAAACATTATGACTGTTCTTGCAAAAGTCACTATACCCATGATAAACACTGCAATTCTGTTTTGTAACAACAGCATTTGAGAAATAGCACAAATTCTTGTGTGAGTGTGTATACACAATAGTAATATTATGTTGGGGTTTTCTCAATACGTCTGTTGATTAAGCTGTGCTCTGGAATTTTTCCTGAAGACTTTGCATCTCTCATAACAATAGTCCCAGGTTATGAGATGTTGGGTTTGGGAAAAAAAAGAGGTTGGACAGCCATCTTATTTTTGATTGTCAAAAGTAATGTAATTAACAGTGGGTAAATGAATATTGTTTGTGTGTTTTAGTACATAGTAAGTAACTACATCTGACACACAGAAAAAGTACAAATTCAGATCTCATACACATATAACCTACAGTTATTTATCGCACAGAACATTTAAAGTTTTGCTGTATGGGTAACAGAGATTTGTAATGCTTCTTATTCTCCACTCCCCCCCATCAAAAAAAAAAAAAAAAAAGAAAAGAAAATCTTGAGAATTATAGTTGGTTTTGTTTTTATTGCAGAATGAACTGAAAAAGATCTTGTTTCCTCTGTAGGCTGTGAGCAGTTACAGATCATTGCAGGAGGGAATTGTTTTCACACAGCAGTCTCTTATTTATGATATATAATACACCATTTTACCTAAATCCAGGAGTTGCTAATTCTTCTTATATGCCAGCTACTAAGAATCATCTGTCAGTAGTTTATAACCACATCTGTGAATCACTGGACCACAGCTGTAGCTTGCAATGTCACTTTTCAGTGATTAACAGGTATTCTAGCAAGTTTTTTCATTGCATCTTACAAAATCTGTGGTTGCTGCAGAAATTATTGCATGTTGAGACAGTATATTTGTGCATTACAGAAAGAGTGAAGAACATTAGCTACTAGATGTTAACTTTATTTCAGCATTCTGAAAATGAACCTCACTTCTTCATCAGTGTACTATGCCAAGGGATCCTATTACATTAGTTTTGATAAATAAACAGCATTAAGGATTGCACTGGCTGCGTAACAGACCTATTTGACAGTGAAAGATTTTTAAACGCCTACTTCACACAGAAAAAAATGAATACAAGCCCATTTTATGTGCCAAGTGACAAACTATAATGATTAATAGACCTATTTAAATGAATAATTGTCCTATGTGCTATACCAGCTTATGTTGTACAATAGCTGTATATGCAGCAGCTGGCAAACCTCTTCTACGGAGATGTAAAAGATGAGAATTGGTAAAACAAATAACAGTTGAGCCAGGCCAAGCTAAGAGTAAGCCTACACTGCATTTTCAATTACCTCAGTGGAGTTCAGAGGACTTAATTGGCCTCTCAAAGTTTCATATACCCTCCTCCCAAATTTATTTCCAAGTCTTTCATGAATCACACTATAGAGTATCATGTTTTAAAGATCTAAATTAATCCCAGTGAAACAAATGTATAGCCAAATTTTCATTGTTCTGTATGAGATCTTAAGTGATCTGATTCTATTTATGTGGCTAGCGTAGTTGTAACAGAATTGCAGTTTGTGATACATGCTTTCATTTCTATTTTACTTTTCATTTATCCAGCACTGTGATAGGAATTGCTTACTTATTGCATAGGCAACTGTCACAGGGCAGGTGGGATCATTAGCAGTGACATAGCAAATAGATCTATGTTTCCCCAGGTTTAATCATATGTAACTATCATAGCCACATGCAGGTCGGTGTTTGTGAGTATTGCTCTTCACTTTTGCATTGTAGGTCTCACAGTTTCACAGTTACAAAAAGCATTCTACTTAATATATTTTATAGCATGGCTATGCATCTTCTAAAAGGTTCTTTAGCATTTTTGTTGGCTCTTTATTAATTTTGTTGCTTTCCTTTCACCAATTTAAACTGACAAAAAGCTGTTGAATCCTCGGTTACTGCTAATTTGCTCATTTGGCAATAGTAGAAGAATTTTAATTATTATTAATATTTGTTGATGAAGGGTCCAGAAATATATTGCTTTTCTTACTCTGTAGTTATAATGTTAAAAATAATTTTGGAACAAAAAAGTTGTCATTGGTGTTCATTTCCATTGTAGTAAGACCATTATACATACACACTACGGTCTTGGTCTTAGAATAATTTATGAAAAAATAGTAATTTGGCCAAATTCTTCAAGTAGACTCCTATGGAGACACACAGAGAACAAACACACTTCCATTAAATTAACATTGTGCCAGCATAAACAAGAGTATTTTATAACTTATTTGCCACACTCACTGTGATTTTTCTTAATGAACAGCAGCAGCTAGAGGAGGAAGCTAAATTGTTGAATTGGCATTTTAAGCTCACTTTAACTTAGCTCTGGTCTTTTGTTACTTTAAATGTGCTAATATTTTAATAACAGAGCTTACATGGCTCAGGCCTTTTCTGAAGGGACATTTGCGATTGACCAAGTTGTAAAGAAGCACCTTTCTATTCAGCTGTCCCCCTAGAGTATAATCAAGCAAGTTCACAGTCAGTATAATCATTGCATTCTTCCTTTACCTGGTCTACAGCAAAACCCCCCAAATCCCTTACCCTTTCCCTGACCCTTGTAGGTGTGATCCTTTTCAGTGAGCAGGTACTCCTCTGGCTTCATGCAGCTCTTTGAGGAGATACAGCCAAGGCATTGAGAAAGCACCAATTAATGAGTTTCTGCAAATAGTGTGTTCCATGACTTTAGCATCGGTGATAGTTCCCTCTTGGGCTCGTTTCCTTGTTACTAGTGAGAATCTAGATTGTATAATGTGATGTTTATCTTTTGCATGATTTACTGTCTCACTGAGTCCTTTCTGAGAAGCTTTAAATATGTGAAAAAATAATTTGGCTCCTTGATAAATGTTAGTTTGCCTTTTAGCTTTTGTAATCATTGACAGAGCTCAGACAAGCTCACCAGACTGTGATGCCTTGGTTTTTGAGACTGTCTCTTGTTTAGGTTGAAGTCACCATGTTTTAGTGATTCTGTGTTAGATAATCTTATAAAACCATGTCCATAACCCAGTGAGGTCACTGGAACTGTTAACTCTACTGTTCACCTTCTCCATTTGAAATTGTAGGTGAAGATTTAAGACTTTTATTTTCTGATATCTTTTTAATACACTTTTTTTTCAAAAGCTCATGGGTAAAGAGAAAGACAGGGAGGTGGCTTGCCAACTACTGTTGTTGGGCAAAACAGACTCAACTTGGGAAAAATCAATTTATTGTGATTTAAAATAGATTTGCACAGTGAGAATGAAAAATACAGATATTAAAACATCTTTCCTCCCTGCTAATTTCTTCACTCCTTCATTCTGGTCTACTCTGCCCCCACCACAAGATTAGAGTTTATTTGCTCACAAATAAGTCTCTTAAGCATATAAAATAGTGCATGTTCTCTTTTTTTGTGAGCACAGTGATTTTTACCAGAGACTTCAATGGAATTTAGTAGCACATGAAGCTTATCATAGAGAAATGTCATTAGACTAAGTTTCTAGCCCTCCCTCAATCACTGCAAAATTGCTATTTCACTTTGTATATTGCATTCTAATGAATTGCTTTAATAGTTAATTGCTTTGTACATTATTTGAGTTAGAGAGTGAGAATGAGTTTATAACCTTATGACACTCTCCTTGAAATCCATGCCAAAGTTACTAATTTTACTGTTACAGAACAACAGAAACAGGTAGTAGAATGTGACTTTCTGAAGTGTGTAAAAGGAACCACTAAATCTTTTCAAATGTATGTCTATTATTAACTCACTAATTAAACCAATGTTTTCTTAGGGCTTAATTCAAAATCCTTTTAAACTGATGTAAGGATTTCCAGGTTTAAGTTAAGGTCACAATCACTATTGTGATAAATAACCCCCACATAACTCTATTTTTTTCTTGGCTTCGCCTCTATAAAGTAAAACTATCATAAGTACATTTAATATCTCTAAAAATACTTTCAAATGAAACTTCCTGACAAGGGCTGTAAAACCTAATGCAAAGAGAGAAAGAATAAGAGTAAATGGCCAGTGAGCTTGTGATGCCATTACAGAATATCTTATCCTATAATTCAAAACCACCTTTTCATTCTTTGAGGCCTTTTGGCAACAACAACAAAGACAACTAGAAAATAATCTTGAGATAACATGTCCCTGAGGCAATGCGGAGTGCAGAATGCAGAAAGAAATGAAATAGCTTTCTTAAAAGGTTTTGTTTCAAAAACGTACTTATAACTCATAATTGTGTGGACCAGCACACATAGTATACTGTGAGCAGCACAGGCTCTTTCATTCATCTTGATGCTATTGCCGTTTCAGGTTTTCAAGGCTTGATGAGATAGTGATATCATAGCCCATCCAAGCTTTTTCTGTAGATTTCTGAATATGCTGAAAACGTATGCTTTTATTCAGAGACAAAGCTGAACTTCCTCCTCTTTCTTTTCCACAATCTAAGATTCTTGAATTTTCTTTTTGTCTAGTTTTGTTCTTTCATTTTAACAAATTTTAGTGTGGGATAGGGAACTCTTTTTCTTATATGTACAAGGTGCACCCTCTCCATGCTCATGCTGGTTTTTTGTCCCTTCTGAAAAAAATATGCTTACTGCAGGATTTCCCGTTTCTGATTCAGTGAATGGAAAATTGTGTGGAAATCTATGTTGTGGGTTCATGAGAGGCAGAATACAAAGGATAGCCTAATAAAGATTTATATGAGAGTATATAGCTTGTGAGGGCTTCTCTCTCTCAGTGTTACTTGCTCTGTTTGCCTTAGATCACACTGGGGAAAAAGAACGCCCTCATTTTATATTAGGTTGTGTTGTACACTTAAGTAGAATATGTGTTATTTTAGCAGACACATTGTAGTGAGCTAATAGCATTTTTCAGTGCTTGCAAGGGACATGGATTATTTTTTTTCTTAAAGTCCTGCCATTTCATTTCAAGTATTGTTCTCTTTCCTGAGGTACACCTAAAATGACACTAGGGGATTTTATATTTACTGTTTTATAGAGAAAATTTTGCTGAGTTTTAATGTAATATGCAACTTTTCTTAAATGTGGGCTCTTGGGATAAAGAAGGTTCTTCTGATCTGGTAAACTTTCTTCGTCAATTTGTATCAGTGATGGCACCACTACTTCCCTGATCCCTTCAGTTTGTTTGCAGATTTAATAGTGGTTCTAACTTAGTTCATGATTCTAACCTGATTTAAGGTAATGAATTTTTTTTAAAAAGTAAAAGTACCACACTTATGAATCTTGACAGATGCAGACAAACAGTTCTCTTGCATAAGAACATAAGCTTATTGTTTATATCAGTTTTCAGAGTTAGAACTACCCTTTGATATTATCTGATAACCGGCTATGGGTTTCCTGATCTCTCATGACCCTGTAGTAGCTATATATCATTTTTATCTGGAGATGGAGTTGAGGGAAAAATATCAATTTACATTCAGTCAGGTCTGGAGCAGAAAAAAAGTCACTTCTCATATCATATCATTTTCCTGTTATTTTGATGATTGTGGAGTCACAAAAGACAGATGAATGGCCAATTCACTGGCTTTTTTCAAGGAGTAAGGTACTGCTTGATGTGAACCAGATTAGAAAAATAGTACAAAGGCATGCGAAAAACCAATAAAATAATATTTAACCGAATGTCCATAAAAGAAAAAAGATATGTAGCTTTATGTATCAGAATGCTAACAGTGTGATTAAAACAGTAAAGGTCTTTGTTTTGTAACACTGTTTTCTCTTTATTAAACGAAAATGTAAATCTTGTCATTAGTGGGAAGAAAATGCAGGAGGGAGTTGGTAGTTCAGTCTATAAATTGAAACTTTTCAAGGTTGTATCCAAGTATTCAGATCAGTGTTTACAACAGATACAGCATGCAGCCCAGCAAAAATCAATAACATTAATAGATCATGTTATTCAAAGTTATGTGAATGCCAATTAAGTAAATGAATTAACACAACGAGATGTTGTCAATGAGAGATCTTGAAAGGAAATAAAAATGACTGAGATGGGAGAATGTAGGTTATAGGAAAAAAGCAAGAATTCAATCACGAAGGCAATGTCACATTGATTAATAATCAAGGAACATTTGGATAAAGAACATAGAAGAGAGGACTACAAATCTGCAGCCCAATCCAGTCTGTTCTAAAAGACGACTTCAGAAGTTAATTTATGCATGTGATTTACACTTGAGTTTTAAAATGAGGCAAAGTATTAAAGATTATTTACAAGATGACTATGACATAGCTTGTCATTGTGGAGAATGATAAGCAAAAAAAATATTAATCTAGGAAGCAGGACATTTCACTCAGGCAATAAAGCTTACCATGGTAAAGTGCAGGTACAAGAGGTACTGCTTAAAATATGGTCCTGTGCTTTTTCTGAGGGAATTGGAAAAGAAGGAATGCTTGAACCTTGAATACCTCTGCATTTGCTCCCTGCTAGATTTCACTTTTGTATCTAGAGATAACATCTCTTATGACTGCAGCTTAGTCAGAGATATTCTTTGTTCTGCATCATCTGAACACGAGTCAGATGGAGAATGTCTGTGCCTGCCCCTCCTTGGCTATATTAATATTTATCTTTGAATTTTTCTAAGCGTCATAATCCTTCCCTTAGTTTTTATGGTTCTACATTTCGAATGCAGTTCCACAGATTTGTAGTGCAAAGTCAGGCCTGCATGGCTGAGAACATAGTGTTTTCCCAATCCTTTTTTCTTTTTTTCTGTCTAACTGTGTCAGTTGGCGTGTTTCTTCCCTCTCTGTTTAGTGGAAACTTAATTTCTTGTCTGTTTCATTCAGTAGGCACTCAGATTCAGCAATCTAAGAAAATGTAATTCTGATTAGTTACATTTTTCCCTTTTCCATGAGGATGACCTATTACCCATCTTCTTTCAGTGGTGACCAGTGGGTTAGGAGAGATTATGCAGGGAAAGTTCAATGAGGTCTTATTATTTTAAACGGAAGAAACTTTTCTAATGAGCTAGCACCAGAAAATTTCCCATGTCAAACAGGTCTCTCCATTCACTGAGCAAAATGTTGTCATTCAAATTCAAAACATAAAGTAGAATCCGGTATTTTTCAGTACCTGAACATCTTACAAAACATTATTTGGGAAATATTACCTTGCAATCCAGTTGCTTGTTAGTTTTCTCTAAGGACTGTTGCTACTCATTAAGTGTAGTATTTTTAGTTTACCTCTGGACCTACTCACAGTCTCAAGTACAGTTTGTGTAATGTAAATATAGGTTATCAAAGAACACTTCGGTTTTGATACTGTAACTCTTTTACTCTTCCAAGTTGTATGAATTTTATTAAAATGTTATAAAAAGGCCATGGAAAATACTTGACTTTGAGACCGTATCAGACAAACCTCTTGCAGTGTCACTGTTTTCTATATAATAGCTTATCTTTACATGGTTAAAAAAGTGTCTTTTGTATCTTTCTTTCTATCTTCACTTAACTATTGGGTCTCAGATTTCCTGGCAAAATATCTAGGAGAGTGATTTTCATTTCTGAGCGCACATCTCAAGTAATGGAAAGTATTATGTTCTTACGTTGTATAGGAAATCTGTCTCACAGCAAGGCTGGAGAGACTTGAAAAGTTACATCTGAGTGATCCAAAAGTAGCATTGAAATGCTATTTTAGCTCTCCAGGAAGATGAAAGAGCTTTTTACTTTTTTGCTACTATTATAATTTCAGAGTGACAAGTGATAAAAGCAGCATTGGACTGAGTGCCTCCCACAGTTTTTAACAGCATATCCGAATCATATGTAATACTTTCTTTATTGATAGGAGTACAGAAGTAAGTTGTTCATTCTAAAAAATGGAATTTTGGAGGTTATGGTTCTGTGTGCAACTTGATGTGCACAAAGGATACAGCAATTAGCTGTAGAGACATCAATAACATACATAGATCCCTTTATTCACAGCTATTTGAATGCCAGTTAGTTTGAACAGATAAACAAAGATAATGATAAACTGTCAGTCGAAGTGTTTAGAAGGCAGGTAGTGTGACAGAAGATGACAAGGAAGGAAGGCAATGAGCTAAAGCATGAGGGAGAAAAAAAAGACTTATAAAAATTTCTGAGTATACTGACACCAACTGACTTTGAAGTACATTTTGAAGTGCATAGTAGCACAATGAATATATGGAACAAAGCCCACTCAAGTTATAAAAGAATGAATATACTTCTTCCTTGAAAGTATTTGAAATCAATTTTTGCCCCATTTTTTAGGGGCTTAGCAGACTCTTTGGGTTTCCTCTAACGTATTGTATACCATCTGCTATTGTTTGTCCTTTTGTTTATAAGACATACTGATAAATCAGACCTTATAAATGGTTTTAGTCTTAAATAAAGGCTTTAAAGTAAAAGTGAAAATTGTGGCCTACATTCGGTGAAAACAAAATTGTTGTGCAGGTTGGCAGTGATGTGATTGCAGAGAGAAATCTAAAGGCAATCAAAAGGGACTTCAGGGCACTGGGGCGATTAGTGGAAGGATCGGGAGCACAGATTGTGTTCTCCTCAATCCCTTCAGTGGCAGGGAGATATACTGAAAGGAACAGGAAAACACACCTGATTAATACGTGGCTCAGAGGCTGGTGCCATTTGTGGAATTTTGAGGGTTTTGATCATGGGCAGTGTCCTGGTTTCAGCTGGAATAGAGTTAAGTGTCTTCCTAGTAGCTGGTACAGTGCTATGTTTTGAGTTCAGTATGAGAAGAATGTTGATGACACTCCGATGTTTTCAGTTGCTGCAAAGTAATGTTTATTCTAAGTCAAGGATTTTTCAGCTTCTCATGTCCAGCCAGCGAGAAAGCTGGAGGGGCACAAGAAGTTGGGAGGTGACACAGCCAGGGCAGCTGACCCAAACTGGCCAACGGGATATTCCATACCATGGGACGTCACATCCAGTATATAAACTGGGGGGAGTGGGGGCGGGGGATCTCCGCTCAGGGACTAACTGGGTGTCGATTGGCAGGTGGTGAGCAATTGCACTGTGCATCATTTATACATTCCAATCCTTTCATTATTAGTATTGCCATTTTATTAGTGTTATCATTATTACTTTCTTCTTTTCTGTTCTATTAAAACGTTCTTACCTCAACCCACGAGTTTTACTTCTTTTCTTGATTTTCTCCCCCATCCCACCGGGGGTTGGGTGTGGGGGGAGTGAGTGAGTGGCTCCATGGTGATTAGTTGCTGGCTGGGGTTAAACCATGAGAGAGAGGTTTACACAGCATTGGGCTTGCTGGCAACAGATAGAGTCCAGCTATCTCAAAAGGGTAAAAGAATCCTCGCTCATGAGATGGCAGGGTTCATGGAGATGGCTTTAAACGAGGTTTGAAGGGGGTACGGGATAAGACTAGATGCATCAGGGATGAGCCTGGGGGCAACATGCCAATGTTAAGTGTGGATTTGATAGCCCAGCTCAAATGCATCTATGCCCAATGCATGCAGCATGGGCAATAAACAGGAGGAGCTGGAAGCCACTGTGCAGCAGGATAGATATGACTTAGTCGCTGTCACAGAAACATGGTAGGATGACTCCCATGACTGGAGTGCTGCAATGGATGGCTACAAGCTCTTCAGAAGGGATAGACAGGCAAGGCAGAAGAGGTGGTGGGGTGGCTCTCTATGTTAGGGAGTGTTTTGACTGTACAGAGCTACATGGTTGTGATGACAAGATGGAGTGCATATGGGTAAGGATGAGAGGGAAGGCCAGTAAGGCAGATATTGTGCTGGGAGTGTGTTATAGGCCACCCAACCAGGTTGAAGAGGTGGATGAATCATTCTGCAAGTGACTGGTAGTAGTCTCAGACTCGTGTGTCCTCGTTCTCATGGGGGACTTCAGCTTCCCAGATGTCTGCTGGAAATACAACACAGCAGAGAGTAAGCAGTCTAGGAGGTTCCTGCAGTGTGTGGAAGATAACTTCCTGAGACAGCTAGTAGGTGAGCCTACCAGGGGAGGAGCCTTGCTAGATCTATTGTTCACAAACAGGGAAGGGCTGGTGGGGGGTGTGATGGACAGAGGCTGTCTCGGGCTTAGGGAACATGAAATGATAGAATCCTCAGTTCTTGGTGAGGCAAGGAAGGGGGTCAGCAAAACCACCACTATGGACTTTGGGAGGGCAAACTTTGGCCTATTCAAGGCACTGGTTGAGAGAGTCCCTTGGGAGACAGTCCTGAAGGGCAAAGGGGTTCAGGAGGGATGGACATTCTTTAAGAAGGAATCTTAATGTCTCAGGACCAGGCTATTCCCATGCGCTGCAAGTCGAACTGCTGAGGAAGATGACTAGCCTGGCTGAATAGGGAGCTTTTGCTAGGAGTCAAGAAAAAAAGGAGAGTTTATCATCTCTGGAAGAAAGGGCAGGCAACTCAGGAGGAGTACAGGGATCTTGTTAGGTCATACAGAGAGGAAGTTAGAAAGGAAAAGCTCAGCTAGAACTCAATCTGGCCACTATTGTAAGACACAACAAAAAATGTTTTTACAAATATGTTAACAGTAAAAAGAAACCCGAGGAGAGTAGCTATCCTTTAATGGATACAGAAGGGAATGTTGCCACCAGAGATGAGGAAAAGGCTGAGGTACTTAATGCCTTCTTTGCCTCAGTCTTTAATAGGGAGAGCAGTTACCCTCAGGGTACTCTGCCCCCTGAGCTGGAAGGCAAAGATGAAGAGCAGCATATACCCCCCTTAATACAGGAAGAAATAGTTAGTGACCTACTATGCCGTATGGACACTCACAGGTCTATAGGACCAGATGGGATCCATACAAGAGTACTGAGGGAACTGGCAGAGGTGCTTCCCAAGCCACTCTCCATCATCTATCAGCAACCCTGGTCAACAGGGGAGGTCCCAGATGACTTGAGGCTTGCCAACATGATGCCCATTTACAAGAAGTGTCAGAGGGAGGATCTGGGGAACTACAGGCCTGTCAGCTTGACCTTGGTACTGGGGAAGATTATGGAACAGTTTGTCCTGAGAGCACTCATGTGGCAAGTCCAGGACAAACAGGGGATCAAGCCCAGTCAGCATGGGTTTATGAAGGCAGGTCCTGCTTGACCAACCTGATCTCCTTCTATGACAAGGTGACCTGCATTGTGGATAAGGGAAAGGCTGTGGATATCTACCTTGACTTCAGCAAGGCCTTTGACACTGTCTTTCATGGCACACTCCTTGAGAAGCTGGTGTCACATGGCTTAGACAAATGTACTCTTCACTGGGTGAAAAACTGGCTGGATGGACAAACACAGAGGGTTGTGGTGAATAGAGTTAAATCCTGTTGGTGACCAGTCACAGGTGGTGTTCTCCAGTGCTCGGTGTTAGGGCCAGTTGTAGATGAGGGGATTGAATGCACCCTCAGAAAGTTTGCAGGTGACACCAAGCTGGGAGGGAGGGTCGATCTGCTTGAGAGTAGGAAGGCTCTGTAGAGAGATCTGGACTGGCTGTATCAATGGGACGAACCCAACTGTATGAAGTTCAAGGCCAAGTGCCGGATCCTGCACTTGGGTCATAGCAACCCCGTGCACTGCTACAGGCTTGGGGAAGAGTGGCTGGAAAGCTGCCCGGCAGAGAAAGACCTGGGGGTGCTGG
>JANZLQ010000095.1:22289446-22328700 GCA_026212715.1 Elanus axillaris
TAAGAATGGTTTAATAGAACAGAAAAGAAGAAAGTAATTATAATGATAACAACACTAATAAAATGACACCAGTAATAATAAAAGGATTGGAATGTACAAATGGTGCACAGTGCAATTGCTCACCACCCGCCGATCGATGCCCCGTTAACCTCCGAGCGGCAATCCCCTGCCCCCGCTCCCCCCAGTTTATATACTGGATGTGACGTCCCATGGTATGGAATACCCCATTGGCCAATTTGGGTCAGCTGCCCTGGCTGTGTCGCCTCCCAACTTCTTGTGCCCCTCCAGCCTTCTTGCTGGCTGGGCGTGAGAAGCTGAAAAATCCTTGACTTAGAATAAACACCACCCAGCAGCAACCAAAACATCAGAGTGTCATCAACATTCTTCTCATACTGAACTCAAAACATAGCACCGTACCAGCTACTAGGAAGACACTTAAGTCTATCCCAGCTGAAACCAGGACAATTAATTAAAATATTTTAAACAGTAGCTTGTACTTATTTACCAAGTATTATGTGTAGTTTGTTGGCACATAAAAGATACACATATGTGTTGAAATTACGGCTCATCAGACCCGGATTATGAGATAGGTAAATCTATAAATTACATCAGTGACTAATTCTCATGTGAGCTATTAATAATGACTTGTGTTAAATTACAGAAATTATTTTGTCAAACTGAAGTAGTGTTTTTGCTAACCTTACGTGCTTTGTGTTAGGCTTTGTCTTTCTGTAACTGAAAAATTACAGTAAATTTGTGCTTGGAGTTGGTAGGCAAAAAACATTTGATCTTGCTTCAGTCAGAAAAACACAAGACAGATGAGGAAATAGGATGACTTTCTACATGTATCTCTTGCTTGCCTCTAATTTTTCTTTAGGCCTTGTCTGTTTCCTGTTTTTCTCCCTCTGACAAGTTGCTGTGTATATCTACTCCAATGTGCTCATTCTGGGGCAGTACAGAATTTAATTAAAGAGCACAGATTGGTTTCGGCACTTGAAGAAAACACTGTTAAATACAAGGAGTCCCGATTTTTTTTTTTTTTTTTTCACTAAGAAGCAGAAACAATTCGAGACAGAAGTTATTTTGCTGTCCTGTCTCAGTAAAATATGGTCTTTAGTCTCGCACTATTATTTTTCTATTGCCGCCATTAATATATGAAATAATACTAATGAAAATGTTACTTTTATGCCTATCTGCAGTATTAGTCTAAATCATAATTCAGCCTCACCAGGGCTTGTCACTCCTTCCCCCTGCCTGCCACCCTGCTCCTCCTGCCCCCTGCCACATTGGGCAGGTGGGAATAAATGATGACTTACAGTACTGTGTCTGCATAGGAACTATTCATGATCTGGGCTGTTCATGCTCATTGCAGCATGATTAGTCACTGAAGTGTCGTGTTTTCATTGGCTGTATTCTATTCTATAGTGCTTAATTTCTGATCAAAAATGGTTGTTTCTGTTCTGAAAACTTCAGGAAATTGAATGCTTGATTCAACTTACTACCGTGAATGATTTCCTTTTTCTGGAAGATGTGCACTATTGAGAAATACAGTATATTTCTCTATGTGTGCTTTCTTTCATGATCTGCAGGAGAGATAAAAATTCCTAAATATGCAAGAGTTTGTTTATAGTTGACTCAGCCGAAGTCTTGTGTATGTGTTGTGGAGTTCATACTGGCAGACTGAAACAGAGATTTGTCTTTATTGCCTTTTTAAAAGCCTTATGTTTTTTCTGACATCCATTTAACTCATTTTAAAACAAACTTATGCATGCAAACCTAGTCCAAATGCCAGAATAACTTTCTAGATTAACCTTTCCAAGGTTAGCTTGTCCGTTGTGTTGCCAGCTAAGATGCCCATGAGTGCCATTTGTAAGAACAGCTTTTAGGAATTCAGATGCATGTCTACTAGAGCAGGGTTAAACTGACTTCTGCCTGTTAAATAGTCTATTTGGCTAATTGATTATGGTAAAATGTTTTAGGTTAGTTACGTGTACGATCACATCCTAGAAATGGGAAGTTCTAGAGTAAACCCTTCATTGTGTATTAGCGCCAGATTAGGACACCTACTTCTAATGATATTTTCATTATGTATTTCATATATTTCAAAGTTCACAAGGCCTGAACAAATTAAGGTTCTTTTTAAACTTTTTCATACCCTGAAGGCTTTTAGTATTTGCATTCAGCAGCCACACCATATTTGTGACTCTGTTTAATTATGTGTGATTAATTGGGTCACAGCTCTGCATGTTAGAAATAATGTTCATAAAGAAAATCTAGTTAAGATATAAAGTGAGTTGCAGCATTTTTATTGTTTAATTTCTGTTTCTGGCAGAACTGGGAGTACTTGCTAGTTAAGAGTTGATGGATTTTTCATTGATGTTCTGCTGCTTAATTTCCAAAGATGACATACATTTATATCAACTTCAATTTGCCAAAGCAAATGTACGCATGCTTTAATTGAAAGCAAATGCTTTTTTAAAATAAAGCAATAATAACTTTATATACAACTAAAAATATGCCCCCTCTTCATTTATGGAAAAAATGAGAGGCCAAGGATGTGCTTCGTGAAAGATGTATGAAAACAACTCCACAAAACATAACAATCAATAAAACAAAATTCCTTTCCAAAAGAATAAAAAAGCTATAACAACAGTCAACTGAGTCCTGTGGTTATATAGTCATCAGTATTTTTATGTGAAAATTCCAAATGTTCACATTTCAGAACTTAAACTTGATAAATGTAAATAAACTGGTTTTGAACATAAACATACACAGCTGATAAGTTAAATTGGTGTCGGTTCCAGATTCCACCATCCAGAAAAAAAGCAAGGAAATAAGCAAAATGCACCAGTTCAACCCTAATGTTACTTCAATATGAGCCATTTTGGTAGAAGTTAGGAAGTCAAAAGTATCTTTGTTGGATAAAAGACAAAGACTTTGGCAAAGTGGAGTCTAGTGTACTTGCTCATGGGGGTTAGAACATTATGCTGAAGTACAGTTTAAAAACTTCCTGTCATAACATTTAAGGTTATGTGGTAGCACTTGATACTTTCATGTAATGCTTTTCCCTTTTATTAACAAGAATTGAGTCTGTGAAGTTAATATTACACTAACACAGGAAAAAAATGAAACCTTTTTATTGTTATGTTAAAAGTTTTATTTAGACTGTAGTAAACAAGGAATTAAAGCTTGACCTGAAAGCTCATGTGCTGCCCATCAGGGTTTATCAGCTTAATGTAATATATACAGATCTAGTTAGCTGTTAGCTAGAACTGTTCTTAATCTTAGTTTATTCAAGAAAATATTGATTCTTCCTACAAAATTGGAATAAGCTGAGAAGACGTTTTCTCTATTATCAATGTTTCTGCGGTTTTACTTAAGGTATTAAATGATCATGGTTATTTTATAATCCAAGCTTAGCATATTACAAATGAGATTTTGAAATTTTCTTTTTATTGCCATTTTCTTACTATAGAAACATAATTTCAAAGGTATGTAATAATGCTACAAATGTCAAAGGTGATTGTCACTTCTGTGCAGTCGAAGAACGTACAGTGTAGTATTGCTGTTGAAAATTCATGATCTTTAGCTGAGTAATAAAATGTTGAGTAATAAAATAATGAAACTTACTTATCAGTCGCCTTGAAACAGATTGTTAATACTTCTGCCATTATTACAGTAAGGCCAACAACCATCTTTTTATGAGTCAGAGTTTAATTTTTTAAGGACATGAGAAATTACAATAGCCTACTGAACTGCAGTGTAAGGTACTCTCAGTTTAGATGACAAATGGCTGCTGTGAATGAAATAAGTAGCTATGGTTTCAAATTTGGAGTAGTGCATGCAACTGGAATATAGTGAACCAGGTTAGAGAAGGTTAAGCGGTGCTCTCAAGAGGACAGTCATTCCTAAGAGTAGGAAAATAAACTTTAAAGGCTTTCTGGAAGGTATTTATCTACTGTTGTAAAGACTAGTGCCTAGGAATGGTGCAGGCACCTGGCTATGTTAAATGCTGACTATAAAGACCAAATGTGTATTTAGCTACAGCTTACAGTCCAAAGTGAGTAAGTAATTTGATTGGAGTTTTAGCTGGAGTATTCAGGGTAGTGTCCTGGGTTATCAGTTATTACTTAGTAATTGTTGTGTATACATCACTATTTGGCTTTTTTTTTTCTAGTTGAGCATTTAAACAAGAAAGTGGCAGGTTTAGAAATTTTTACTTCTTATGATGGGTGGCTGGTATAAAAACTGGCATAAACCTCTGACAGCTCAAGTGTATGTTTGAGGGGGGGCAGACCTTGCTATCTTATTTTTGCTGCAAGAACCACCAAGATATTCAGACCCGGGGATGGGCTGTTTGGACAGCTGGTCCCTCTGTTTCGTAATTGTCTCAAAACAGTGAACCAGATGGATTTAGTATCTGTAAAAGAGACCTTTGGGAGTCTGTGAAAATGAAAGTTTGTAGTGGTACAGTCAAAGCCTTATGAGGACAAATGTTCATCTCTTATTCACTAAAAGGATCTGATGTGTAGCAGGGATTTTTTTTGGTATATACTCAATTAGTATCTTGCAGAGTTTGGTGACTGGGAGTTGTAGTGGTAGCCTTAAGCCAAATAATAAAGATATTGTTATGGTATGAAATAAGAGTTCTTTTGGCAGTAATTTTTGATCTATATCCATGCAGGCAGCCTTTCAAATGTGCTTAGTGTTGAAAATAATTTTATTTGTATTTCTTCGTTAGGTGGAGAACACAGCAATCTTAAGCTTGGAATCTTTGTGCATGGATATCTACATACAATGTACTGTAAAGCTAGTATGCGTGAGTATATTTGTATATATTTACACATTTTCTGTTTACTTCACACATGCTGTGTAACAGTGCAATTAAACTTTATCTGTTTAAATGCCAAAAAGGGGCTTACTGAGAGCTCTAAGTTGTTATACCATAATAAATGCATCACATAAAACATTATTTTATTACATGTGCACATAGGAGCTCTGTTAAAGATTGTCTGGGAATCTGCAACATTTTTTGAATCTTAAAATCTCATGCTTAATATATACTGAACAAGATGAAGGGTTACTCAGAATAAAAGTCCATAAAGTATAGCTGTTGAAGAAACTGAGCAAAACTTCAGAACAGCGAGACAGAAAGCGTAGCAGTACTTCTACCTAGGTCTTCCTTAAAGAGAGGCATAGCTGTCTTATCTTTACAGCACTTTACCAAACCTCTAATTAAATCAAGTACATTTTGGATTGTGGTCATCCAGCTTTCCAGCAGCTTCTTTGAATGAAAATTCTATAGTAATTTAAAAGATCACTTTTTTCTCTGTAAAGGAAAAATCAATATTTAAAAAAAAAATCCAACCATCTATGCATTACTGTTGTTTTTCATCTTTTTATATTAATGTTCTCCTAACAATAAAAAATTAACACTTTAATACTATTTGGTTTACACTGTACTGTTCCCAATGTTTTGCCAGAGTGGACGGGTGATTTTTTTGCTGTTGTTATTTTAAAACAGTTGGTTAACAAACAAATGGAACACAGAAGGGGTCCGCAGAAGCTGGTTTGGAGAAGAGGAGCAGCATAGCTGTACTAATGAGTTTATGACCTGGGCTAATTAGTCCTTCCTGAGGCCTATTCTCGTTTTCTCAGGTTGTGCTATTTGCTACTGTATACATGGCTGTATGTTGACAACAGCTGGTTTGTGCTCAGCAGAGTCTTGGTCTGGTGCATATGGTACACTTCATTTATTACTAAGTAGTTCTTACCTGTCTTTGGGTTTTCTGGATCATCTGTTGTAGGATTGCTACTACTGAGTAGAAGCCCTGAGTTCAGAGTCTGCTTTTGTGAGCAAATGAAAGTCATCATGAATGATGACTTTGAATCAGGACCAATATTAAGAGATGCTTCTAAGTGGGAGAAGTAAAACAGAGTAATTTAAACCTATCTAATTAAGCCATGATTATTTTTACTCTTATTAATAGCTATGTGACATCTGTAGAATGTGCAAATGGGGGAGTTATGAAAGATTCTACATTAAATTCATGTTAGTACTTGCAGGAGTAATGACATTGAAATTATATGTTGATGTCTTTGGCAGTATGTTTGACACTGAATTATTACAGAACAAGACATAATGTCACATGTGAAGCAGAATGGCTTATTTATTGTTCTTCCAAGAGAATGGACTTAATTGATTAGCAATATCTTATCAGTGGAAAACAGCCTATCAATGTGTTGAGATAACAGGTCATGACTACAGTTGTGAGTTCCAGAATATTGCCAAAGTCAAGCAGCAGCTGAAGTAAAGAATATCAGCATTTTCAGTGGAAAATTTGATTATTGACCAAGAGTAAAGCAGAGACAAAATATAGTGAACTGTAGACTTCCTGTCAAGAATATAAAAAAATGTGAATCAGAGAGGGTACTCAAACTGCAATTAGGTAGATATTCCAAACACGTGCATGCTTACATGTATAGCCAAAGCATTAAGGATTTTAAACTTTATTCCTGATTTGGTTGTTGAAATTTTAAGTACTCACTAAAGCCCTTGGAGGTAAGAATTTAGTCTTGCCCATTGCTGGAAGTAGGAGTCTTGTTTATATGCTGGTTAAAATATGTGGGAGGATTAATGACGGGAATGTAAACTTGCCTTTTTCACTCATTTGCTTCTAAGCCATTATTGTGTCTCTCTGGGTGACTGGAAGCAGCTTGTTGCTAAATAATGTCTCTTTATGAGTTTGCTCTAATTTCGAATCTTGAAAAAGTTAAATTTGTAAGCAGCTTTGCCTTAGATTACAGTAGTTGGGAGGGGTTGTATTGACTTGATGGCTGAGGTTACACTACTGTCTTGCTGATTTGTAGATTTTAGAAAGATAATCACAGGTGTGAAAAATTATGTCATTGAAGGGGGGCTAAAAGAGTAGTTCTTGTATCTTGTAGCAATAGCATAGGTTTGTAATGTTTTCTTAGTGCTTAGATTCTTCTTCAAATGAGGTGGCAAATTAAAGTCTTGGTGAACGCAGATCTAGTGTGTTATGCAGCTATAAATATAGACAAATATTGCTGAAATGAATGGTTTAGCTGAATGCAAGTTGACCTTCATGTTAAATATTTTTATAACCAACATGATGGAGTATATATATGTTACTTAACTAGTGTAACCACTGCTGTGGTAATTTGAAGGGATGCTCTAGTTCTTTATTAATTCAAATAAGAATAATAGAAGTAGGGCTCAAATTTTTATATATTAAAAGATTCATAGGTTATTACAGTAAACTATCTACTTATGGCATCCAATAATAACCATCCCTTGTGTGTGGGTTTCAATAATTTGAAAACAGTTCTTTTGATTTTTTTTTTGTTTGTTTTTAATTTGTCCTTAGAAGTCCCCCTTGGCTGAGCTCCTTATACATTGTTTTTTGGGGGGTTATTTTCAGCTAGGAAAGGAAATTCTGTATGTTGAGAGAAATATCCCAGGAGGCCAATAATTAGATGGTAGGATTCTGTGGAGAATGACCTTGTGAGCTGTTAATTTGTCCTGCATTAAACAGTTCTGCCACTAGCTGTCAATCATAAACCTGTACATTACTGTAAGCGTGGAGGATGCAGGTTGCTTGAATTGTCCCCTGTTGCCAGTCTGGGCAATGCCGGTCTGCTGATCTGGAAATTGGAGGCTTAGAGGAATTTTATTACTGATCTAGACAACTGAGAAATTTTATTACTGGGGGAAATAGAGTATATACTTCATGGCTCAATGCTTGTAATGGTTGGAGATTTCAATCCCTCTTTGGGATAGATGAAATAGAATTTAAGTATGAGATCTTAACTGATTGGAATCAGTAACTCCATTAAAGTTACATTTATTATACACCTACTGACAGTGATTGAAGTGTCATTTAATAAATATAACACTGATGCTACAGTGAAATCCATGACTACATAGAGCTACTGAACAACTCATTTTTCATTCTTTACAAGCATTTTTTTTTTTAACAAATAATACTTGTGGTAGATGGAGCTTAATAGTATTTATGTTAGCAGTTAAGTGATTACTGAGATATTGACCTGTAGCTTTCAGAAAAACATAGTCGAATATAGACAAGCTAAAAGTGCTTTGTTACTGTGTGCTATGTAAAATTTCAGCTATCTTAAACTTGGAAACAAAACCGCAACCCTCACAAAAGGTAACATTTTCAATTTTTGGTATCGTACTCTGAGCATTCTACATGTTTCTGTATAATCATAAGAGTTATTAAAGATGACAGAAATTAATACCCTCCCACAGAGATCACAACAAAAACCAATCACATTTGTTTGCTGAGTCGATGAAATATTAGATGTTCATTAGAAAGTCACTGGGCAGCATAATTGTGTGGAAAATAGACTGCTAACATTTCAGAATTGAAATGTTTCACACAGATCTGAGTTGGATCTTTTGTAATATTAATTGCATGGGCACATTTCTAAGGAAATGCAACTAATTTATTCTTTGCACATAATAGCGCACACACACACCACCCCCACCCCCAAAAACTCTACACCCTCTGCTAAAATTCTGAGTTTTGGAAACAATTGGTGTATTTGAAAAGCGTTTGACACATTGAAATAATTTTTTAATAGCAGCAGGAGCTCAAAACTGAGTAAGAATGAGCCTTAACATTTTTAGATGAAATTAATTATTGATATATTTTAGGCATACTGCATTTTTCCTTATTCCTCCAAGTAGGATCTCATTAAATCCATCCTTTCCTCCACTGCTTTGAACAATATATCAAATCTGACCCTTGTCCCAGTGATGTCATTTAGAATTTTGCTATTGTCTTTAACAGGAACAGGCCTTTTAGAAAAGGCATGAGATGAACTGAACTGTAGAAACAATAATGACAAAGTTAGAAATGACACTTTTAGGCTATTGTAAAAAATTTGCTCCATTCAGCAAATATAATTTTAAAAAATAAATTGTAAACACACATGGGAGGATCTTGTAAGTTTTTAGAAAACCTTAATTAATTTTGTGGACAGATTTCACAGAGCTAGAAAATTTACACGGCAAGGACTTAATCTATCTTCCTCATGTAGAAAATATAATATTTTGATGGAGAAACTGTTTTTTTTACAGGTTTTACTAAACAAGTAGATTTTATTGAAGGGCATGTGTGTAGAAGGAATTATAATGTTCTGTTTAGGATATAGGGATGCTACAGTACCATTTGACTAAATGTGACTTAAGGTGGGTACAAAGCACTTGGTTGGGACTACATGAGTTCAGATGAGACTTTGAAAATAAGATTTGTGTCAGACTTGTTGACTTTACAGGAACGTGGCTACCTCTTCATTTCTCTGTGGTGTCTCATTGTAGGATTTTACTTGTAAGAAATAATGTTAACTTTTCTGTTTAAAAGCTGTGGTCTAGAAACTCTACAACCTCAGCCTGCAACCTTATTTGTATCTAATTCTCTTAAAATATGTACAAGTTTGTAACAGTATTGAGTGGGTATATGCAGTGGCTTAATTTTTGCAGGATAGTATAGAAGATGAGACTGTTAAAAGTTTTTTCCCATAAGCTCTGATTTAATAAGAAAAAAATTAAAATAAAAAAAAAAATAAAGTCTTGTGATGGAAATAATGGTAACCACAATGTAAACAGGAACAATTGTATTTGAGGCTTCCTGTATCACTCTTTCATAACTTCAAGTGGTGAACCATACATCTGTCACAGAGAAGCACACTTAGACTTGTTCGTTTTTTCAGATAAAAGTAGGAGGCTGAACATTATTCATAATTAGCAGGCTTTTCACAACTGCAGCAGGCTTGCACTCTGTGGTGCAAGTATTGATACATAAACATAGAAATTCAAACATGTCACAGGTGGAATGAAACATCAGTTTTGTCCCAGCAATATTGTAAAATGTAAAGGAAATAAAAATCAGTTTGACTACCTAAATGAACGGGGAACTTTGGGAAGAATGTAATTATCTGTGTTGCATTTGACCATGTCCTTGTGCACTGAGACCAAAACTTCTCTTAAAGGCACTATGAGATTAGAGTCAGTAACAAATGGTTAGGAACTTATTTTCGTCATTTCAGAAGAGTGACTCCTGCTATTTACATTAACATATCTAAGTCTGTCATCCACGTGGGAATCATTCAATGGGATAATGTTAAATACTACAGTATCTGAAAAGCCTGTTTCCTTTGCATAAGTATGCCTATTCTGAATGGTAACACAATGGAGATGACCTGATTAGAATTTGTGGAATTGTTTTGTAGCACAAGAGTTTGTATTAACGTATAATAAATAGTGGGTTCTTTTGATGTTACTTATAGGTAGTGTAATGGTGGATCTTTAATCAGAAGAAAAGACTCTATGTATATTGAAAAGCATAGGACGTTATAATTAGAAAGCTTTATTATAATATTAAGTGTAACATCTTAAATACAAGAATCGATGGCTAATCAGATTATAAAGGTTACTCCTGTACTGGTGATGAGCTTTTATCTAAATAAGATTCTATTTGTGAGACAAGCTAGTATCACAGATTCATTGTGGTTAATTGCAGGAAGATGAATCTCAAAAATGGTTTGGTCCAAGACTGGTATTTCAGTACACCATTCACAGCAGAGAAGTGAAAACAGGGAGGCTTTCTGTCCCTTTTCATCTTTGCTGGACTCAAATGACAGTGTTAAAGCCAACATGAGGAAAGAATTGTGAAGGCAGTCTCAAATTTTCTTTTAAGGGAAGCATCATTAACCTACAGGAAGAGCTGGAAAAAAATTGGTTAATATTAGTATTAAGAGTTAATGCAACAGACTGTAATCTTTCTTTAAACAGTTGACAGTAAATTTTCCTCATTATTTAGGAGATGGGTTTGAGGGAGAATGGCTTGAATTTATCATATACACAAAGGGGCCCAATATTAAGTTGGGTAACACTGAGCTTGAGTGTTTGCCAGTTCACAGATAATGAGGATACTGTATCTCAGGGTTTCTTGTTGTTGTTGTGTTTGTTTTCTTTATAGAAAGAAAACAAAACCCTGTCAGAGATTTAACTTTGCATTTCTAGTGGGAATTCCTGCCATAAATGTTGGATGTGATTATCCAACCTGAAATTTTTGGTAAACAAAAGCTAAATTGATAAACATGAAAAAAGATGCAACGTACATCTGTTTTGTCAGGAAGCTTTCAAAACTAGTTGATGAAAGCACTTAAAATCCAAAGGGCTTTGAAGCCCTAACTTACTGAAATGAAATTGAAAACTCTTGTTGCATTTCTTGGGCTTTGGATTAAAATCTAGTTCATCAGGACACTTGAAGCATGGGCTTAATTTTAAGCATATTGATGATTTGATTAATTAAATGGAATGGTTCGTGATGTTGAGTGCTTTCAGGGCTCTCTGCACAGATATGAAATTGCTGTGTGGGTAGATTCCCATTGCAGTGTAGAGGTCCAGATGACCAAGAACTGAGGCAAAACAGAAAAGGCAAGTAGAGAATTTGTTTCCAAAACCGTTAGGCATCCTGTTTCTTGCAGAGCTTGTCTACTGTTGTTTCTCTTTTTCTGTAACAAAAGAAGTCACTTCCAGCAGTATAATTAGCTAAGTGAGGGTGACCCCAAAATAAGATCCTATGCATTCATTTGTTATGTAAAGCAGATGTATATTGTCTGTTTATAGCCTTATTGTATTTTATCTCTATTAGTTACACTTGTTCCGCATAGTTGCATGTTTTAAACTTAGAATGAGGTAATAGTCTATTCATATGGGACAGGAATTCATGGCTGTTGCCTATGCATAACATATGCCACATATGTTATAGAACAGCCCCTAACTGTATTATAAAAGGCCTCTTTTTCTCAAGCTTGATAACTTTTATTCAGGTTATTGTTTTACAGTATTAAATAGAAGATAATTGTGTCCTTTTCATTATTTCTGTGACTTGTCATGATGTGCTTGTGTAATCTTTCCTCTGCTATTAGCAATGACAAAAGAAGAGAGGTGTACAGATATGGCAACTGAATATTTTAGGTATTTCTAAGGTCCTTTTTCCTGTTATAATACAAAAAAAATAAGACTTTACTCTGAAAACAAACCTGCACAAGGAAATTTTATTCTGATCAGATTGTTTTTAGAAAATCCAGGGTAGTCAGATTTTTCTAGTTTAAATATTGAGAAATTTCTGATTTCCTTTCACACTCATTCATACATCACGTGTCCTTTGGGTTTTTTTAACCATACTTAATTGACAGTTGGACTGTGAACAGTTACTGTCATTATGCATTTTCATGGGTATGCGAGCACATCTTTTCAGTCTAATTCAAGTAGGACTCACTTCGCTATAATCTATATAGGATGGCTAATAATAAATAAGCTGGCAAAGTAGAATAAATCTGTCCTGTAAAGTTTTACTTTAAAAGGGATATTTTCAGAAAAAATACATACATAAAGCCAAAGACTTAAACCAGTTGATACAAGCTAGCACAGTGTAAAATCTCTTGCAATTTTGGAGGTGTGCTGAGAACTTCTTTCACCCCAACAGTATATGAAATTATGTTGCTATTGACTTTCACCTATAGCTATGAGTGAAAAGTCCAAACCACTATTCAGTCATAATAGTGGTTTGCATTAATTTAGTGTGTACATGAACAAAAAGCATATAAAGCAAAGCAAATGGCAATCTTTCCTGTAATCCTTTGACCTAGCCATAACAGATCATCTTATTAGGGAGGGCAGCTTGAATAAATTTTCAGAGAAGTAGCTAATTGCCATCACTGTTACTGGTTACTAAAAAGAGTTCTATTTCTTGTCTATATATTGTGTTTCTCTGAGCTATTTAACTATACTGTAAGTTACTTTGCACTTGAGACCGTTTACTCATCTTAGGGAGTGAAAGGTAGTACTTGTCTGTTTTCTCTTTTAAGAAAAAAAATAAACCACAGGCGTTCTGTGTGACTCTAGACTGTTTTTGAACTTGCACTGAACAATATTTAGTTACCTCTCTTTGGGAATAAGAGCTATAGAATTAAGCTGTATTACTTATATTTCAGGTTTTGCTCTGCTTATTTATGAAAAATCTAATTTTAAATAAAGGGAGAGGACTAAAGGTTATGGTCAAAAAAGCAATGCCCGCATCATGGAAATAATGTTCTAGTAGAAAATTGGGCTGCTTGTCCTTAATGTTGGATGCTGCTACAGGCAGCCCTTTGAATGTTACATCAATAGTTGTAACATTATTTGACCAGAATCTTCAGATGTGTGAAAGATGTGTTTCTTCAAACTTGAGCAACAAACATAGATTCCTACATACAAAATTGCTGGGTATTTATGATAAATACGTTGACCTAAAATTTAGAGATGTCTGTCTTCCTGAATGAGGGATTTCAACATAAATCCTTGGTATATTTATTGTTTGGTTAAAATAAAACGAACAACTGATGGTATATGGCAAACACCATCTAACATACTGATGATGCTTGATGAGAGATTTTAATGAGGCTTCTATCTAGCTATTCCAGTTACATTTTTCGAAGTACCCCACTGCCATCTACTATGGACACTGAGGAACAACTTCTGTTACAGAAAACAAGATTGATTTAGTAATATTTAGTGAGCAATTGAAGCTTGAAAGTGTAGTTTTAAAAAAAACACCACCACCAAAAAAAACCCCAAAACAACCCAAACACACAACAAACAAGCAAAACCAAAAGTAGACTTTACATAAAAGATGAAGAACAATGTCTTTTCACCAAAGAAAAGAGTTTCTTGGTCCCGTGATGGATATCTCTGACAAATTTTCAAAGTACATGGAAAAAATAGGATTGGACTGTTTATATTCTTGATTGTCTTTCTGCATTCTCAGTAAAGGCTTAACTTATCTCCCAAGGTTAATACCTATTATTGAAATAATTTGACAAAACATTCATAAACAAAAACAGACATGGAAGTTGCTGAAAATAGTAATGGTGGAAATTAAGTCTCAAATGAAAATTTGAGCTGATAAAAAGTCCACGTTATGTGGTTTGAAACTGTCAGTATCTCTGCTCTGTTGTGTGTCTCTTCTAATGACCATTTCCATGGTATCACCTCCTAATTTAATCCTGACTTGAGGTTTTCTAAGTAATATGTTTATTAGATGGCAAATAACTTGGGAATCATGCAGAAACATTTTGATGTTGGTGGGCTGATAGGTGTTTGGTTTTTTTGGTTTTGTTTTGTTTTTAGAGTTTAGTACCAGTGCATTTAGCATAGCAGCACAGCTCTGCTTTGACTGTGGAGTGGGGGTGGGGGAGAAGAGGGATCTTTGCAGTGCTGCAGTATTTTTCAAATGTGTATAGGACTTTGGCATTCAAAACAGAGTTACCGTCAAAGCTATTAATACAGGAAGCTTAGAAATTAAGCCCTTAGTTTAAATGAAGACACTAAAATTCTAGAATTGAATGTGAAACAGAAGAGCTCGTTTTGGCAGACTAACAAAAAAAAAATTCCTGTTTAGAAAGACCAACTCTTGGAAATATAAATAAATAGAAAGCCTAAATAGAAAAGGTCTGCAGTGCAATTAAAGTTTAGGAATGAAAATATTCTTATAGAAGCATAGGCATATTTTTGAAATTCAGCTGCCCAAGAAATATCTTACTCTAAGAGTAAGAGTCGCTTGTATTGCTATGAAGGTCTGTTCCTTCTGGTAGTGGCTTCTAGCTTTGGAAAAAAATTATAAAATTTCCTTTCTTCTCTTGAGTTAGTTGGAGTAGAAACCAAGCAGGTTATGATCACCTGGGGAAAGAGCAACTCTTATGGCTTGTGGTCAATAAACTCAAAATTTTCCAGGCTTCAGGAACTACCCCTTTATATTTAACAAACTAAACAACCCTCTTGCAAAACTTCCATATAACAAATTTTATAAGCAAGTGTATGAAGAAATTTATCTTAACTTTTCTGTGATGTAGGCTTCCATCAGCTAAATCTTACCGAAACTTACATGTGCCAAAATATTATCTGCTTATACTCATCTGTGTAGTTATGACTTGTGCCATGCAAACCCAAGAATTACTCAAATGTAGGTTCTTGAGAATCTGTGTTTTGCTCTTGTTAGTTCTCTACCCAGACCCTCCAAGAGTTTGAAGCTCCTGTAACTTTGTTTTTAACTTGCTCTTTCCCTTCAGCAGACTAATTTCTGGGGTTTTTTTTGCCGAAGTATGTGGAATGCTGATACCTCTACTGCCAGGCTGACTGATACTACTTTGTTGCTTTCTGTCTCTGCCAGCATCTGCTTCTGGTCTCAGGTGGTGCACCTTGTCTGTGCAAATACACACATAAAAAAGTAGATTAAATTAAAGTTTAGGCTTACTAGCACCAAATCCCCTAAAACTCCATTCAGCAATGCAGGATTAGATTTGATTTTTACTAATATGTTGAAACAAATATTCTTTCATTAATGAACACCCAATTCTGCAGCATCGGTAAAAAGAACATTTGTTGAACTCTTTATTGGACTACATAGGTTTTAGTTGTTTATTTAATGTGAAAATGTGAAGGAATACATAGTGCTTATAAATAAAAAAAAATATATGCAGTGCTGTAGTTAATGACTGCAAATTAGGTACATACTCATGTACAAGATTGGTGTTGCTGAGGTAAATAGGACTATCATACCCTAAATTTAATTAACCAAGTGTGATTGAGGAGGCATATTCCAAAACAAGCAGAGTTCTGCTCCATATAGATCTCACAGAAGCTATAGGTATTTAATCATTGTCATTGCCAGTGTGCAAGTGGTGCTTCGTTTTTTCGTAAATGCATTTGAACACATGCACACAGAATTTAATTTTTAGATCAAATATAAATTCTAGCAAATAGTGGAGCATGTGAGTAGAGCTATGTAAATTTATGCTAGCTGAGCTCTAAGCAACAGAGAAATATCTTCATGGAAATGTTAGCCTTTGTAAATTTTGAAGGAAAGACTGAAAAGCCATTTTGAGGAAGGAATTTCTGTCTAGTTAGTGTTCACAGAAAAAAACCCCAACTTTTATATGACCTTTAGATAAAATTGACAAAGTGTTGACCTTTAATTGCTAAATGCTTGATAAATTGAAATTTGGAGGAGGGGAATAGCATAAAAATTCAGCAGAAGGTGATACATCTTAAGTTTAGTGCTCTTTACATTGTGTAATAACAAGAGACACACTCTTCTGGCAATTAAAACCAAAACATGTTTTCTTGACAGTCAGTAGGCCCTAATCTAAGTAATAAAATAAAGTTTGTAAATATTCTGGCTGTTTTATTTTAATTTAAAGGCTCCCTTTATTACCTTCTTCAGGAATTATTTGGGAAATTGTAGCTAGGTATTTGACTGCTACTAGTTTTAGTCTGTCCTCAACACTCCTGCATTTGTACTTTTGTGTGTCTTTAATTATGAAAGTAAAACATTTTCATTTATCCAAGATGTTACCTGAACAAAACTAAATTTCCATAAATTCTTTGGCTGCTTTTTTTTCTCTCTTATTAAAAGGTCCCCTTTCAATATTCTGCCTGTGCATAAATTCAGGGACTCTGAAAAAGGATGATAATCCTTTCTTGTCCAGTCTTGCAACTGGAAAATTAAATATTTAAGTTAAAACTTCCTCTTTCAACATTTAATCAAAATATTATGAATAAAAATTGTCAGATCTTTCTCATGGACTTACTTTCTATGTTTAAGGCCAGAGGTTATCATTAGATCATCTAGTTTGAGTAATACACACCAAGTAATTGATTTCTTTGTCAAAAAAAATTGGCTCTGGGCAATGGCTGTGATTAAGAAATATTAGGAGTCAGGCAGACATAATTTGAGATTATTTGAAAAAATTTTGAAATTAGAAGATGATTCTCTAGATGCTAGCAGATGGAATCTCCTTTCCTTTCCTGTAGTTTCCCAGTTTATGTAGTATGAAGGACTGTTCCTGTAAGAGGATACTGATTTCATGTCTGGTGACTGAAACATATTGATACTTATTTCTGTCTTTAAGAAAGAGAGGAGGAAAAAATACTGAAGTAAATTGCAGAGCAGTCCTGGTGTTTGTAATCTTTCACCTCCTTGTTTTGGGTTGAATGTTTAGAAAGTTTCACAGCTCATTTCCTAGATGATTTGTGAGCTGTTCTAGCTGTATTCGTGGTGCCCCTCAGGACTATATTCTAATTTTATGATTTGTATGTATAACAATGTTATCCAGCAAAAAGTGTAGAAAAATAGAGACATAAATTGGGAATTACTGACGACACGTAAAAAGTGTTATTGTTGGGGTTTTTTTTAGTGTAAGTAATGTACTTATGTCAACTTAAATTTTCTTTACCCTGCTAAATCATTTTAAATTCCAGAGAAAGTTAAGGTGGTTATTTATTAAAAATTTTGGGTTTTTAATGCCAGGAATGGTCCTTTAGACATGAGATTCAATATTGTCTTACTCTAGAGATGCTGACTGTAAACTACAGAATCGGAACGTGTATTCACACACACTTGTTCCAATGCAGAGGGTTTACTTCAAAATCTGTAAAGAAAACTGAGCTTTCTGAAAGGTTGCTATTCTTTGTCCGTAGAGCCATGATAGGGATGGGAATTCTCTTTTATGTTATATTTTTGTCTCACCAGATATGAATGCTATAATCAATGCATGAGGGAGCAGCAATCATTTTCCTTCACTAGCTGACCTGTGTATCATTGCTTCTAGTCATACGCGTGCACAGCTGCATTCCAAGGAATGCCCTGTGCAACCATTATTGTGATTTTTTTTTTATTTTTTTATTTTTTATTTTTTAGTAGCAGGTTGTGGTCGCTTGAGGGCTCTATCATCAATCTACTTCTGTGAATTTCCCTCTACCTCCATTCTACCAATACTGGATACAGATTTCTGTGTTATGAAGTAACTGCTGTGGACTGCTATCAAGAGGATATGTGAAGAGCTATGAAAAAATAGAGTAAGAAAATATGAAGTTGTGTTTAACTTGGTTTGCAGCTTATTATCACTCAGAGATAAAACTCGTTGAATTTTGCAAGTCTGGGAGCCAAGGTGAGACGTGAGAGAAATTGGACCCCTTCCCCTGTAATATCTTTTGGGACAGCTCTTTGCTAATCCTTTAGTCTTCCTCATTCCATCCTTGATCTCTTAATCTGGTTTTGGAGGTAGTTGATAATCTATTTCTGTTCATCTCAGATGCTTCTGAGGAGATGAGCACACCCCTCCCCCAATTCCCCATACTGACATGAGCATTTCAGTGAGAAAATAAGGTAAATTATCTTGTCTTCTCTCTGTTTTTGCTATGTTTTGTGATTTGACATACCACTTCTCCTCTGCTGATGTTGATCCAGTCATCTTGCTACTAAGCCCAAGTAAGCTTCTTTGACTTTCCTCCTCAGTCTTGTTGCAAATATTCTGACAAAGAAATCAAAATTTAATCACATAGAAGAGTTAGGTTTTATTAAGAAGTAAAATTGTGAAGCATAATGTATAGGATTACTAAGTTTGAAATGTAGCCATAGAGACTTTAGGAACTGTGTTATGTGTGACTATAGGAACCTTAATATTGTTGAAGTTTGAAATAGCTAACAATGGAAACCTCACCAGGAAGTTACTGGTTTTTCTATGTTTTGTTTTAAGAAACTAAGGAAACTGTCATGGACACCAGTTATGCTGCTTAGAAACCCCTTTACCCTTCCTATCTCGGTCTGAGTATCAAAGATTCCAATCAGTAGAGCTAAGTAGGATTGAGCAATAATAGTTTTTAAATAAGAATATTGATAAGGTTATATAATCAAGGGACCAATTGTTATAAAGGTTAAATTTAAGAGTGAGCATAGTATGAGTTTTTATGTAAAGAGCTTATGTAACAATGACCTGACAGAAAAAGTCAATAAAAACTGATGGATTTTGATACTAAGTTGGACACGCCTTTGGAGGAGTGATCCCCTGTGTCCCCAGTGCTGCAATAAATGAAGTGCCTGCTTCTTAACTTCACATCGGTGTTAAGGAGTTTTATTCTGAATTTTGGTAACAGTCTGCTCAGGAAGTCCCTACTGCTGCTCACTTTGTATCTGCCTTCATGCATTGCGTGAACAGATGGTGGCTATTACAACTTTTCTTGTGTATAACCAAAATTCAGCCTAGCATAGCACTGATTTACTTGGGACTAAAATATCCCTTCACAGATCACAGTTTATGTAATTCAGTTGCCATCAACCTTATATGTATTAAGTCACAGATAGCCTTAGGAACTCATTAAAAGGCACTAGACTTTCTCCCAGTGATTCAATACTGCAGATTCATTATAGGATGCTCAACTCCCTCCACTTGTAAAAACGAAAAATTCTGCTTTTCGATAATAACATCCTCTAGCTGACTTTACTTTTATGCTCTATCAGGAATATGTTTTGATGTGGGGGAAAAAAATCAGCAGAAAATTCTGTTTAAAAATATAACTTGCTTTCTTGACTGCACCAGCATGTCATTCTTTCTTTGTCAGGCTGTCTTGCCTTACTGCTACTGCGAAATAAGCAATTGTCTTTTAATCACATGCTTTCAAAAAAAGGTCTGATCACTGATCTTGAGAGATACCTACCAAGATATCAGGGAAAGATCTGGGCACAATATTTTGCTATAGCAAATTATTGTTTCTTTCCTATAGGTGATAAAAAATTCTTCATTCTGTAGCTGGCTGGCTAGCAGTTTGAAATTAGCAGCTGTATGTCCTTTGTTCATCCTTTCATTGATCATGCCTTGTATTGTGCTTGCCATTTCTAGTCTTGGATCAGCCCAAAACCTTTGCTGTGGTACAGTAATTGCTGTCTGGCTGTGCTAAATGTCTGTCCCTGTTTAGGTAGTAAAGTTTACAGTTGTCTATTGGGCAAGGAAACTGTTCTGTGACAACTGATCATGTAAGTATTAAATTTTAGAGATTAATTTTAATCCTGGTAAGGAGCAGCTGTTAACAATAGTTCTTTGCAGACTTGTAAAGCCTCTGAACACTGATCATTTGTTTCCCTTCATTCTATTCTAATTAACAAGGCAGAATTTAGCATAAAATCTTTTCATTCCTTCTTGAACAGTTCATCATTAGGCAGTTAGCCCTGGCACAGGAAGCTAAGATTGAAAGGATGCTCTTTTGTCACGCAGCAGTTCTGGCTTGCAGAGTTCCCACTCTTGCCTGTTTGTTCCTGCCTATGTTGTGCAGTGTACTGTTTTACAGGTATACTAAACCAACTGTTTTGTGCAGATCTGGCAGGGACTTAATCAGGGCACCCATGTGGATAAAGAGTAGTCTCATTTCTTTTTATTTTACCCACACATCTGATCTGATTTTCAATTCAGTGTTACAAACAGTCTAATTGGCACAGGATGAGGAGGCACAGCACTGCAGAATCTGTAACTGCAGATAAGAAAAAGACAGTTTCTTACACTGGCAAAGCTGCCAAACCCCTTGTTTTGTGCAACTTCTCCCCCTAGTTATCTTTTCATCAGGCAGCTGATGGAATTGGATTGTAAGCCTTAAAAACACAACAAATGAACAAACAAAAAACTCCACAACTTTTTGTGTTGGTTTTGCATAGTTTAAAGTGCAGAGCATTCCACTGGAATCGCTCAAAACACTTTCAAAGCCAGCTTTGTTTGGCTGATAGGCTGCTAATTTTTGAAGGTCACAATCTCTAATGACAAAAAAGTTAGTCTGACAGAGTTTGCATCCTGTCACAAAACAAAATAAAAACTATGAACTTCCGAGTTGAAATTTAGATTCATGCTAAGTGATTCTTAGGTAGTTGTCTTTCCTTGGAGGAACTTTAAAAAGATGTGTGTGTTTATTTTTTAATGTATCTGGAAAGCAACATAGAGATAAAAACTTAAGTCTAGGGCTAGAAAACCTGAGCAATTTTCAAACTTTATTCAACATTTTTTTGAGAGAAGGGGTTAAAGGAGTCACTGAGAGGAAGGGTTAAAGGAGTTTTAGACAAATTACTGGGTTTAGAGGGGTCTTGGTAGATAAATCACTGCTTAATGATTATCTAGATTGTTGAATAACATAAAAGAGTTATGCTAGTAGATAGGATTTGATGCATTACCCATTATTGTACAAACCCACTGAAATGGGGAGTCCTGTAATCCCTTATGAAGGACAGTTCCTGATAAGAAAAAGGTGTTTGCCCCAAGAACTGGTCAAGGTTGACCTCACAGTTTGGATAAACACCAAGAAGTAACTGAGCCTGCACAAGATGAGAAGGTTAAAAGTTTACCGTGAGGAAGACCTATAGCCTTCATCTCTACGACCCCCGATGACCACCATAAAGGGGCGCTGCGCAAGCACAGTCAAGAGAAACTTAGGGGAGTGACCTCTTGGAACTAATTTTAATATGAAGTGGGGACAGGTCATGCATATGTATAATAGTATTGGGAAATCATATGTATATTTAACAATTGATTGTTTAAATTTGAAGCGAGTTGCCGTGTCAGGTGCGCACGACTTTGGTGGGGCTACCCGCCGTGCTGCCCAGCGCTGAATAAACATACCTACTTTACAATCTCAGTGATTGTGGAGTCTGTTTCCACACGTCATCTTATTCCTGGATTATAGAAACTAAATACCTACCCTTCTGACGTGAGTTAGTTACTACCGTTGATACTAGTGCCAGCCACTGACATTTGCTAGCTGTATCACAACCATCGAGTACAACAGATTATAACAGTGGGGAAGAGTACCATAAAAATGCCTAACATAGTTTTAAATATTAATCGTACCACCTGTATGTTGAAGTAGCTGCTCTTGAAAAATATACTGTCCAGCTGCAACTTTTAATCAAAACGTTCTCATTCTGGCATTACAGTAGTTTGACTAAAATAGAATACTAATGGAAACCTTTTGTTTACAGTTTTGGTGGGGTTTTTTTGAGGTGGTTTTTCCTTTTAACCTAATTCTTGGTGGTAGTTGAAAAAGAATATAGTGATATCATGACAATCTGTTCTTGGTTTAAAATTTCTTGCATGATATTGATGCATTTTTTTACATTGAAGAAATGAAGGATCACTTAATCTCTGTGCAGTTCCTTTAGTTATATGTAGGATTTTAAATGCACTGCATCTTTTTTGACTAAAATTTTGAACAAGATACCCACTGACTACTTTGAAGGCATTCTAGTAATGTTACACTTGTTGGGACAGAATAGATTTAATGCTGCTTTAATGCATGCAGGATATCTCCAACCAATAACCTTTTCTAAAGACATGAAGGGAGAAGCTTTGTTTACTTCTGTGGCCTACTCCTAAGCCCAAGTGCTGGGAAGGAGCAGAAAAGTGAGGTTCTGGACACAGTTGCCCAGACAGTATAGGCACTTACTCTTGCACATAGTTGTAGATTTCTTAAATTGCTGTGTTACCTTTAGAACTAAATTTAAAACAATCTCCCTCTAAAATTTTCTGGCTTAAGTGCTGGGAGAGTGGTGGGCAGATGAAGCAAGAGGAAGTACTAATATAAGCAATGACACAGAGTATGTGGTATTACCATGTACCAAAACTTCTGTGGCATCTGTATTACTTACCATAACAAAAAAGGGAGGTTTGACTTTTCTCAGTTTGAGAGCAGTAGTGTAAATTCATCCATTCTAACTTCTTATTGTCATAAATAAATGTATTCTAAATGTGATTATTGCAAGGTGAGTTTAATTACCAGTTATGTAATCGCTGAACTTTTAAGAGATTTTAATTAACTCACAGGGACTATTAAAAAAATTGAATTGCTGTTGTAAAGCTAGTACCAGTGAAAAGTTGCAGTGACTTCAGAAGAAGTTAATATATACATATAGGTATATGTGTTTATAAAAGGGTACAAATTGCTGCTATTTCACTATGCAGGTCCAAGCAGATATCCAAGAAAGTACCAGAGCTGGAGTATCAGAGGGAAAGATGATTTATGCTAATTATACTCAAGTCTTGAAGGAAAGAAAGAAAACCTGAAAATAAAGGACTGGGGCTATCATTGCAGTTATTAGCAGTGTCTGATGATTCAGTATCTTTGTGTTCTTGCTGGCAAGATAGATGATGTTTAGATTTCCTTGTTACAGCTCTGTTATCTTTCACTGAACTTTTTGTTTTGTTGTAAAATTCTGCCCAGGACCTCCACCCAATTTCTAGTAAAGACTGTTAAACAGCTATCCCTATCTGAGAAGAGCTTATAGTAGTAAAATAATTCTCCCTGCTGCTTCAACTCCTGTGCTGCGTGAGCACTGTTATGTCAGTTTTGTTCTCCCAGTCTTGCAGCAGAATCATGTGTTCCAAAGACTATTGAGGAATAAAAGCGAGTGTTTTAATCTCTTCTGAAAAATGTTATGATTAAGGTACAACAGCTGAGTGACCTGAACTTGAAAGTGCTGTGATGCATGGCATGCTTTCATTCTTGGGTGGCTCACTATACACTTTAAGACCTCATAATTCCTTAAGGCTCTTATTGGTAAATGAGAGACGTTAAACAGTTTGTTCTTAGGCATATAGACCAGCTATATCTGTGCTGTACTTTGTTTCTAGCTATGTAAGCACTGCTCTTCTCTTCCCTGTTTTTAACTAATGTGTTCTATTACCTGGAACTCACAGGCAGCTCTTTCACTGCAAACCCAACCAATTCATTATACCAGCTTATTTTACTCAGTGTGGTTCTTATTCAGAAAAAAATTACAAGTAGTTAATTTGGAGTACAAATATGAGTAGATGGTAGAGATGATTCTTGGTTTCCTTTTTTCTGAAGTTTGGTGTACCTCCCCAGAAAGGGAAGGGAGCTCCTCAGATTTAAAAAAAAAAACGTGTAGTTAGGGCTAAAAAAAATTAGTGCCTTTGCTTGTTTGAAAATGTCATGATTCTATGGGAAAAGCATCTTTGAAGCTATTAAGTTATCTAGCGGTATTTAGATAATGTCCACAATACAAATGACCATAAATGTTGGACAATTTTGAATAGTGATATCTATTTCACTTGCTAGTTGGGCTATAGGATTTGTCTCATCTTTTATGATGTATTAAGATGAGAAGTGTTAGTTTCAGAGTAATTCTCAAAGCTGTATACGTAGACTGTGACCAAGAAAAGCATCCTCAGGATGCTACGTAGTGCACAATTTGCTGTCTTTTGCTGTAATGAGACATGAAATCATTTCCTTTGTATTGGCAGGCCACTGTTTATGCTTTGTCTGCTTAAAGGCAGTAGGGTCTAAGTACTGTAGTCTGAACCTTGCTATTGCATATTCCAAACTCTCATGTAAATGCTGGAAGAACTGTAGTGGAATATAAAGCTGGAGAACAGCTAACAAGTGGAAAAATAGAATAGGAGCCTTATAATCAATCATAGCATGTTGGTATTTGAAATGAACTCAAAAAGTGTGCTACAGTTTTGGATAGGGATATAGATATTTTTTATTGTCTTACAAACCAGCTATTCAGTTTAGTGTCCATCCCTAGATAAAACACTATTTTCATTGGAAAAAAAGTTATACCTGCTTATTGGAAACAATGTTCCTGGGAGAAGAATTTTGCCCTGGCTGTCAGGAAAGGCTGTGAAAAATGCAGTTGCTTTCACTTTTGTACCTATACACTCATCCTGCCTCTCTGTCTTCAGTCTAATTCTCAGTGATGTTTTAAAATATCTCTAATTCTGGGACAGAATTTCCACATTTGTGAGAAGCTTTTGTTTAGTATTGGTGGGGGGCTGGGGAGGGAGGTGTAGGGAGAGGAAGAGAAGCAGCAGCATTTTCAGCTGCCAAACAAAGTCGGAATTTCTTGACTTTTGAAGGAACTCCAGGAAATGACCAGGTACCAAAGGAGTCTGGTGACGGTGATTCAATTGCTTATATTGCTTGCCTAGGAAATGGTGCAAACAGTACTCTGCAATGATTACATTTTTGAGTCGCTTTGGAAATATTTATTACTAAAGACAGGTTTTATGTGAGAACACTGTAGAATGCATCAGAATATAACTGCTGAAATTTCCATTTGAAAAAGGTTTCTAAACTGTGGCAGAATTTTTTTAGTTAAAAACAAACCAAAAATTACTTTGTGGTATCCACCTGCCTTTTGTTTTAGGGGAGCCTAACCTATTGGCCTTTATGTGTATGGGGAAATTACCTTTTATTTTGATGAGGCCCAAAGATACTTTTTCACAGCTTGAAAACTTTGGATTGATTTTTAAACTATTTTAGACCTTATTCAAGACTGTGCTCTTGGAAGCTCTCATTTCTGAGATAAGTTTAAAAGTTTGGCTTAGATTTTCTGATGTATTTGATATATTCATGATTTTTTTAAAAAACTTTAACAGATGGATGAATTTTGTCTTGTCTCCTGACTAATGTGAGCTTGGATAGAATTATACTTGCCTCATGTCAATCTGGGTAAGATAGTCATACCCTGTTCCTGGCTGTTTCCAAGTTTCACACAATACATTGTTAGCTAGGCTGTTTTCATTCAGTGCAGGATGAATTGATTCCTGTGTATAGCTTGTAAAGCCACTAGGATTCTCTGGAATTAAAGGTGCTAAGTAAATATCAGACATTAAGGGCTAAAAAAAAATTTTAGATAATCGACATCATTCTAAATTGAGTAGTTGAGATCGATTTGGCAAGAAACATTTCTAATTGTGTTTTGTATTATGCATTGTAGCATTTTTACATAAATGATCATAGGTAGTACACAGTTCTTTCTAAATATTTGCTAAATAGAAAAGTCATTTTTTTATTAGATATGATACATGATGAGTTGCAACCATTGGAAATAGGTGAAGAAGGGCTAAGGCCCCAAGAGATTTGTTAGTTACTTAAGGTATTATTAATCAATGTTATGGCCTGTGGGTGACATCTTTAGGAGCAAAATGTGAGTAAGAAGCATCGTGAAAAAGTACAGAGGAATAAACATAGGAACTGCAGGTAAATTTCCATAGATTTGCAGGTTTTAAGTATGTGCTAATTAAGTGCTTTGGTGAATCAGAGCCTAAAGGTTATGCTCACTTGGTTTGGAAGAAATCAATAGAATTAGAAGAGTATAGATTCTTATGTGTTGGTAGTCAACTTCAGGCATAGCAGCTAACAGATTAACTTTAGGTGAATTAGGACAGTAAATCCTGTTCTCAAAAGCAGTTTTGACAAAAGTTGTTGTTTGTAAAGCAACCTAATTTTGATATTAAACAAGAAAATAAAATACGTCAGACTTTTTTACCTTTGAAAATGTTGACTTTTTCCCACCTAAAACTTGGATCAATAAAGAAAGAAAATACCTTTTTTCTTACAGCAGCTTATAATTACCTGTTGTCCATTCCCTATTTCAAAATAGATTATGCAATTTACAGAAAATGTAAAAAAGTAACAGCATACTTTTAAAATTGTATTTTCTTATTTTACAATACATTTTTCCTCTACATTATAACCTTTGTCTCAAGTAGAGCATGTCTGTGGATTTCCTAATTTTCATAAAGGCTATAACTGTTATACTACTTTGGGGACAGGAGTACTTGAATTGTTGATATGAAATATCAAAAAAAACCCAAAATCTTCAACTGATTTAAACACTGCATTTGTTTCTGTTGACACTATATTCTACATGACCACTTTGTGAATGGCAGTACAAGAATTAGGCTGAAATGTTCTAAAATACTTCAGAGAAGTGAAAAGAGGAGCTTATGCTTTTTTTGGTTCAAATAACCCTTCATTTTATGGAAAGAGGCAAGTCACACAGGTCTTCATCACAAAATGATTTTTCTGTAGATGGTTATGCACAGATAGTGTTACATATGAACAGGCAAATACAGACTCAAGCCCCAACATTTTTTCATGTTTGTAGTGAAACAAGAAGCTTAAAGTTCAAGGTATGTGCTTTTGCTGTTCTGCTAAAACATGGCTTAGTGTCAGTATGCTAATAACAGGGTTTGCAGGTAGACATTTTAGGTTGTAGAATGACAGCTCTTAAAATATTAAAATTAATGATCTTCACTGCTACCCTGACTCAGGACCAGCTCTGAATAATATAGAAGCTGTTAATGTTAAGGAAAATCTTCATAGGATTAATTTCTGGGAGGAGGAATGTTACTGAATGTCATCAAGTTGTCCCATGTACATGTACTGTATGAAATATATGTACTATATGGTCTTGCCAAGAACATAAACAATCTGGATGTGTGTAACTGGTTCTATATACTTACATTTCTCTGTAATTTAATCCTGCTTTCTGACTTTTCCTAGGTAACTAGAATTAATAAGCAATCATATCTTGACCAATAATGTAGTTTCCTAAATGGTCTGTTTTCAATGTGATGATGTTCAGAAAGTTTTTGTATTAAAATCACATTATTTTTTTAATTTAGTATTTCTACTCTGTATTTATCAAACAGTAAAGGAAGAGAACCCAGAAGATATGATGACAATCTCTTTGTTATAACCTAATTAAAAAAGAAAGCTTACTTATCTGTAGATTTTCTCTCACCCCAAAAATTTGAGTTAGAAACTTTTGAAAGGAATACTAGTGTCATAAGAAATACTTTTTGAATTTATTAATTGTATTTTGATTCAGGCTCATTAAATGGTTGTTATACCTTACATTCTTTTCTGTTATTAGCTGGTATAAAGCTTAATTGATAAGTGGATGTCAATTTGTGTCACGTAACACAGGTCTTCCTGTAATATTCTTTGCATAGTGCATTACAAACTCATACCATCACCAGAAAAGACATATGATTTAACATTGTTCCATTTATCATTCATGATAGTTATCCAGCTGTGACAAATGTTTCCACATTTAGCAGTAGAAAGGTACCATGACTGAACTGTCAAAACTGACACTTAATAGAGAATTAGTGCACTCTCAACTTGTTTCCCTTCAGATCCTGTTTCCCTTCAACACAAAGTATCTAGAGTCTAAAATCAATGGAAAGGTGGATGTTGCTTTGTTACAACTCTAGATAGGGGATTCAGGCCCTATGATTTTTTTTTAATTGTTAAAAAGTGTTTCTTCTATGCAGAGTAATGCAAGGAGTTTTTTCAGTCAGTGTGCTAAAGCTTTTTTTTAAAAAAAGCTTTTACACTGAAAACTTCTTATACACAGTAAAGGAGCTTGGTTTTAAAATTCTTAGGGTGTAATTAGAGAATATCTTTGCTTAATGGTGAAAATAACTTGGGAAATACTGTAGATTGTTCCCTGGAAGTAATAATTTCATGTATTAAGCATCTTGTATGTTCCAATATGACAAGTTAACAAAAAGGCTGGTGTACTAGAAACTATGGCCTGTACAGAACCTCTTATCTCTGTTTAGTCTGTGGTGAAGTGTTACAATGACAAATGAGTTTCAATTCCCACACTTTCCCTTCCTGGCACTAACAAATTTTCATGCAGCGTCAAACTTTCAAGTCAGACAGATCGTACTTTTCAAACTGAAAAGTCCCATTATGGGACTATTTGAAAACTGCACTGACAGTAGTAAACCTGAACAGATCATTATTTGCAGTTTTTCCTCATCTTTTCCTTTATACTCTGACTCCTGTAATTAAGTCTTCTGCTATAAGCAAGTCAGCAATGGTTTTCTTGCTAGGTCATGAGTACGCATACATATCTGTACTCATGATATATTCATGACACACTCTTGCACCAACCAATATATTTTCTGTTAAGAGTAATCAACTCTAAGAATCTGCAGTGGTACTTCAACTGAAAAGCCACGATGGGCTATCATTTTTGTGGAAGCCCAGCATCTCAAAGTACAGCTTTCACAACTTAAATACAAATTTAAACTAAACATCTGTTAAATAATGGTATAAAAAATTATTTAGGATAGGAGAACAGAGTAAAAGAGAAAATTAAGTCTTGCCAAATTCTGGGTAATTAGAGTTTCTGTAACAAGCATGTTTGTGACTTCAAAAATTTTAATGTGAAGTGTTTAAAAAATGAAATATTGTAATGTAAAGTTAATTTTGTAACTATACATGAGATTTTTAAAAAAATCTGGAATCTCATGTCTGACTATTGTATAAAGGGCTGTATCACTTTTTTACAGCAAGAGATTCCTACCCTATTGCTTGAGGCATAAGTTATATTTTCTAAGTTCTCTTTTATTCCATCCAACCACTAGTTAGTGGTTGTTTTTTCTGCCTCTTCATACTGTTCAACAGGCAAGATGTAGCTCTTTGTTTTGCTCTATCTGCTTGTGGGTATAGTATACATATAAGTTCTATGGGGAAAAAAAAAACCAAACCTGTTTGTTGTTACCATTCCTTGACTGTATTTTTTTGTTTCTCTTCCATAATAAAATCCTCAGAGCAGATGCAGTTTCTTTTTGAGAAGCCTCCCCATGTTGTGAGAATATAAATAATTTTTTTTTTTTTTTCTGGAAGCATGAATATACCTTAGTGTTCTGATAGACCATCCATGAAAACTGGAATACAGCACAGGCGAAGCCACAGCATAATAACTGTTCTGCTTAATGTACTACGTTTAAAAGAAAATTAATAATGTTCCATAGTTAAGCACTTGAAAATTCAGAAATGCTAACAGTGTAATTTTACGCTGTTTTAGCTTAGTCCTTTAACAGGTTTGTCTGTAGCATTATATGAAGCAGACCTTTGCATAAAAAACAGTGTGCATTTATCTAATCAGTTTAGGCTCAGTGAATACATATGTTTAAAGTTATATGAAAGTTAATTCAGCCTTGTGTAAATTACCATTAGGAAAATGATCTGAATTTTTGCTCTTCTCTAATGAAGTCTAATGAAATATTAAACTCTTCAATGCCTAAATTTTTTTTTGGAGTTCCATCAGAAGTGGTGCTATCTAACATGATTTCCTTAACATAATGGTGAAGGTATGAAAATATAAAATTTTACCATAGAGGCTTTTTGATGTTTCAGGTGCTATTGGGAGACCTGTAGGACACAGCTAATGATAAAGTCAGTGGATGTCCATGATTTCAGTCATTCTGAGGCACATAAAACCAGTTTCTGTTTTCTCTGTTAAAACAACTGCCTACTTTATTTTCCTGAGAATTGCTTTGGAGACTTCCATTCAGATAACTTACATTGCTCTCTTCTCCCAAGTTTTCTGTTGCAATTGGCAAAGCCTCTGTATATACCTAGTGAGGTTGCAATAGGTTTAGAGACCAGGGTGTTGATCAAAAATCAGATTCAAATTGAATAAAACTTTTTTTTTTATCCGTTTTGTGAAAGGGGAATAGTATAGCAGAAATTTTCTGTATTGTTGAGTTTTGTTATGCAATTGAAAGCTTTATGAGTTCAAACTAGGCTTAAATTATTAAATAATACTTCTCTTCAAAAAAAGAAAGATAAGTGGATCATAGATGAGTGATTTTTTTTAATTATTTTTTTTTGGCCACTGTTTAAGTTGCAGGACTTGATGGCTGTAGGAGATTTTTAACTACCCAGAAATCTGTTGGTGTGGCGATGAAACAGAACACAGTTCCCTAAATGTTTTCACAGAATATTTTCATGTAACGAAGAAAGCAATTAGGCATAGGCTTTTGAAGATTTAATTAAGACTGGTAAGAAGAAAAGGTGTTAAAAATGTCAGTGTTGAAGGAATACTGTGTAAGAGCAGCTGTCACCAGTGTAAGTCATGATCCCTGTGATAGGAAGAAAGAATAATAGCAAAATAAACCCAATAGATTTCAGTATGACAGGCTCTGTTAAACTCAGGGAATTGGTCAGTAAAATCTTCCGAGAAGTTCCTCAGATGTACTAAAGAAAACTGCAGTCTCTCCGATTAATTATATTAAAGGCATAAATGCATACGATCCCATTATAGAAGGAAAAGTAGGAACTACATGAAGTCTTTTGGTAAAGCTGAAGACTTATGTTGGAGGGCTGCATCATTTGAAAAGCTATCTGCAGCTAAAGAAGAGGTTGGTCTCGTTACCACTCTGAGTCAGTTTCCTTGAACTGGTTTTGGTGCTTTGGAACAGATAGTGAGCAGACTAGGAGAACTCAACTTGGTAAGAACTCTTGATTTTTTCTGTGGACATCTACTTTTTTGCAGCAGCTAGCTGTTAAACAATTCACACATTGCATGAAATTCCATTGTGACAAGTATGTGGTTATCAAACATGTCACAGAACTTTACAGGGAGTGGACACAAGGTCATCTTGTTAAAGATGGATAGAGAAGTCTAGGCTTAGTATGGGTAAGGAAAAAAATCAACTAAAAATCAATATGGTACAGAACTGGTCAGAAAACTGTAAGAAGAAAGTCTAGCATTTTCATGAAAATTGCATGGAGATCCACTGGTGCTTCAGCCCATACTATTCTTCATTTTTGTAAATGCTTTGAGCAATGGTATAGACAGGCTTCAAAGCCAAGCTGAAAGAAACTATCAGAACTGTAAATGTTGGAAGATATACTGAGAATTCAAAATTACCTTGTTAAATGGTGAATATGACTGGGGAGAGAAGTGAGGTTGGAAATTGCTCAATAGGAAAAAGTACAAGTTGTACTTCATCCAGAAACAAAAACTACATGAAAATGAACAGATAAGTAGATAGTTGTTTTGCAAATAAAGGTTGTAGTTGATTCATTAGTGGTAAGACCCCTGAACTAGAGAAATAAGTTGTCTAGACTACATGTAAAATCAATTAACTTAACATTCTTCAAGTATCTAGCTGCTGCTGTGAAGAGGGAGGAGAAAACTTGGTCACTATGGTAAGTAGCCTGCTGTTCTTCAGGTTTCAGCAAGGAAAAACTAGACTGCATTTTAAAAAAAAAAAAATATTTAAAAGTATGTTCTTTAGGGAAAAATTGCCAGAGCATCAAATAGTTAACTCCTCTATTGTTTTAAATACACTGAAGAAGCTTAAGAAATGTGAGTGTATGAATGTGTATGTATGCATTTTAAAGTGTGCTATTATCATGGGATTGTCTCCAATTTAGTCCTGTTTCAACCAAAGTAAGCACAGCTGCATGTGTTTCAGTTCTGATAGGAAATGTTGTGAATGCTAACAGAGGAAATGCAGAAAGCAAATTCTCATCCATCACTTTAACACACTCTGCTATGGACTGAACTGTGATAAGGGATTCTTGTCACACTGCAATTTCCAGCTTTCCAAAATACTCCTTTGTACTCTGTCTTTTAGGGGGGTGATAGAGGGTGGGGGATGCACAAGATGAACATTTGGAAACTTGAATGAAATTGCTGTGAGAAGTTGCTCGGATGTAGCTCCTTGGACTGTATTTGATGTTTCATAAATGACAGGACAAGCTTAGTTTAGAACATGGCTTTTAAATGTTTGCCCCCTTTATTTAATTTTTTCATTTGTTATTCGATTGGTGGAACCTTTTGCATTTTTGGTGACTTTGTATCATTCTGCATGTAAAAGAGCTGTTTCAGGCTATTTGTGCTCTATTATATGAAATGCTGCTTGCTGTTTACAAAAACTGTTAATAATAAGCTAAAAACTTTGCTGTCCTTTTTTAGTAGTTGAGTTTTTATGCTGCATTGTGGCAAGTGAAATTAGAGGACAGTATCTGAAAGACTTAATATTTATATATACTGTGATATTTATTTCTTTTTACTGTTTTTTTTGTAAAAAGTAATTTCAGAATGTAATTATATATTTGCATTCAGTTAGTGAGCGTGTTGAATCTTTGCTTTGTAAATACCTGACAGTCATCCTGCTACTGTTCTGTATCAGAAAGTGAAATAAAACTTGCTCAACATTTATTTTGTATTAGTAATGCTTTATTTAATAACTGTAATTCTTCATTTAAGACAAGGCTAGGTTTAGCAAGGTATTGTGCTCAAGGTTAATTACCTCACTGGAAAGCCTTCTTTAGTAAGTAAGGTTCAGGTTATTCATTACAGGTTGCAAAGTATTTTAGAAAACAAAAATCATGCCTGAGAGAGATGTATTCCTCTTAAATAGAACTTCCCTGTTATTTCAGTGTTGCATGTGTTCTCATAGTAAATATTGAATTTTGTAAAATGTTCAGGAGAAATATACTTCTCAGTAAAAAGATCTGATCATTAGAAAATACACATACATCATCCCTTTACTGTTAAAGTGAAGTTCTATTTTAAATATTCTTTAAGGATGGTCATGTTTCTGTAATCACTGTTTTGATTAACATGAATATTTTTTGGTTTGGTTATAATATTTAGAATTTACTCTCTGGAATACTTCATTATTGCCCTTCAGTTGGATTTCAGAAATGCATTTCCTAGTAAAAGAAGTATTTTCTATACTAATATGGATTTCTTAACATCATGTGACACTAGGTATGCTTATTAAAAAAAAATCTTTTGTCAATCATATAACATCTGTAGGATGGAGAGTTGCTGTTGGAAAAAGTAGGCCACCATTATATAATGCAGAGAAGACAGCCTGTGATACATCTGGAAATAACATGTAATAAAAAATACAACTGTTATTTCCCCAAATCCCAAATGTTATATCTTTCTCCAAAGTACTAAAAATTAGAAAACTTTTAATTAAAGTGCTTATTAAGCTTAGTATCTTATTAATGGAATCTTCAAAATATTTGTTAATTATCAGGTGGGTTTAGATAGGTATTCTTCATAGGGACATTTGTAAATTTTTAGGAATTAACCATTTAAGGTTTCCAATTTAAGATCTCCAATTATTTGTGCCTGTCATGGTTTCAGCCCAGCTGGTAACAAAGGACCACACAGCTGCTCGCTCACTCCCCCCGCTCCCCTCCGGTGGGATGGGGAGGAGAACCAGAAAGAGAAAAGAAAGAAACCCGGAACCTCGAGGGTTGAGATAAGGACAATTTACTGGGGCAACACAAAAAGAGAAGCTAGAACAATAACGATACAAATAAGAGAATACCCAAAACAAGTGATGCACAGTGCAACCATTCACCACCCAGAACCCGGCGCTCCGCCACTTCCCCACCGAAAGCCGAGAGCCACCCCCCAGCCCACTCCCCATTTATATACTGGGCATGATGGCACATGGTATGGAATAGCTCCTTGGCTAGTTCAGGTCAGATCTCCCAGCTGTGCCCCCTCCCAGGTTCCTGTGAAAATTAACTCTAACCCAGCTGAACCCAGGACGGTGCTTGATGCATTCCAGCTGGAGATGGAATACACTTTGCATGCTAGTTCTGGTTCAGTGTGCAAAAATTGGGGAAAATACAACTGAAATGTATACAGTGTGGTTATTTGATCTCAGAGCTAAGAGTTTTTCTTCTACAGGTATACCGAGCCACACTACTTGCTAATTAGATGTAAACTTTACATGCAAAGATACATGTAAATGTGTATTCAAACAACATATTTTTGAGTGTTTTAAATTACTAAGGACAGCCTATTCAAAGTAATCTAGGGATTATTTGACCACACTAGTGGATGTTCACCTCAGCTATCTGTCTCTATTTCTGTCATAGCAGATAATCTGAAGAAGGAACCTTGATTTATGTTTAGTTGAACTGCCATTGGTTCCAATGTAATTTGGTAGCTTGTAGGATACTTCCTTGTTCCTTGTATAAAGTTTGTGCTTATGTGAGATGATTCATTAAAAGACCAAACCTCCGGATCTTATTGATTTTTTTTTTTCTTTGTATATGTGAGCATATATATGATTTTTCTGGCTTTGGTTAGACTGCATAATATTCTGAATTATTCTTAATCCTTCTCCCACATCACCAATCATATTATTTCGTTAACTACATGGAACATATTGCCGCTAAGTATTCTTGATAATTATGTTCCTAAAGCTCATTTCTATAGAAGAGCCATGTGGTATACATAATGATACATAACACTGTGATGTGGTCTTCAGTTACTCATAAGTGAATAACAGTTTGAAACAAAATAATTTCTGGATTTGTAAAGAAATGAGAAGTGATAGACAATTTTTTTCTTTTTCTTATTTTCTGCAAAGAGAATACAAAATTTGCTCAACAGGTACCATGCAATGAGAGGGAAGTACTTAGTGTTTAATAAAGCTGGATTGGAAGTAATCTACAGAGAAGAAGCAAACCCATACTTTAAACCTCCACCAAAGCTGCCTAAATGTGGAGCTAGTTAGCAAGAGGCTATCAGGACTAAGTGATAGACGAGCTCTTTGTGATGAGGAAAAAGTTGGGATGTGAACTCATCTTGCTTGTTTGCTCCAACAGCTGAGGCAGGTAGTATGAATGACTGATTTAACTTTGAATTCATAAAATTTTTGTCGCTGGCAGATTTTCTTCTGTGTTTAGGAGCTGAGAGGGAATATTGCCTTTTTGACAAGCTAGGGAGTCTGCAGATATGCTGCCTCTGTTCACAACAACATAGCTTCAATGCAAACACAATCAATGTAAATGGTGATTGACATGTCTTCATGTGGTGTATGTTATGCAAACAGAAATAAGAAAAAACCAAGCCCACAACTCTGACTAGTCTTTCTTCATCCTGATTTATTGTAATAGTAACTCATGACTATTGCCTGGATATTTTTACTTATGGCAACATACACGGGAAGGAGATACTGCTATGAATTTCTCAGTTCAGTTCCTTTTCCAGCATTTAATTGTAATCTGTCTATCCTAATGTGATGTATTCCAGATGAACTGAGAAGGAAATTAATTCATTATTGCAAAAAGGGAGTTAAAAGCCTCATTTGTCAAGGAAATGAAAATTGTCTTTATTCTGATCGCTCAGTATTTGTGAAATATGGACAATTTCAGAATCCCTTTTAAAAAAAGAAGAAAAAAGTTTCACTTTTCCAATTAGAGCTCTTTGGGAAGCACTAATTATTATCTTCCGTAGGAGAGGAAAAAGTAATGAGCACTTCCATATTGTCACCAGTAACCTTGATTGGTCCTTCAGATAAAATTTCAAGAATTGCTTCATACATTTGTTTCAAGTAACATTCATTATACTTCTAATTGGCAGAATTTAATAACTTAGAGCTGTTTAGTAGCTTTAACATTTTCTATATTCAAATACTACTGCAAATACTCTCTTGGTCTCAGAGAAGGTCCAGTAGAGGCATCTTTCTTTTACAGTCCAAGGGGTACAGTGTTCTCTTCTTGCTGTCTGTAGTTGCTTGCCATAAAAGTATTCCAAGGAATTGTTTTTCCACATTTGAATATTGAAATATGTGCTCTAACATGGGACTTACCTATCTCATTGGGAATGCTCATCTGGATAGAAATAAAAAACAATCCTTCACAATATTCCTGTCATCTGGAACTTGAGACAGATTTTGCTCTGCTTCTCCTGTATGTGAACTTGCAGACCTAATTTAAACTTATTTCATTCCTTTAAGTACAAATGGAAGTGTTCTGTGAAAAACCTCACAGCAGAAAAGCCCAATACCAATTTGAAAATACTCCATACCTAGCAAACAGGACACAATGATCAAAACAGAAATTACTTTTTTTTTTTTTACAAGGTATGGCTCTAATTCGCTAAAGTTTGCAAGGGCTAAGAAATATGTGGGCATTTTTTATGCCCTTTCAGGAAGAAAATAAAATTTTACTGGGCTTCAAAATTTGTTAGATCTTGTGATGCCTCTGTAGTAACAGTGATTTTTGGCATATGTGTATGTGTGTAACTGCCATTACTATGATATAAACAAATGGCTATTGATGTAAGATTCCCAAATTCTGCTTAAAAACATTCATAGAAAGAGAGAATCGTGAATAGAGAAACTTTATGCATGCAACTGCATGCAACAAAAGCTTGCTTAAGTAAAACCAGCTAAACTAATCAATGCTGAACTTTAATTTAAGCAGCATAACAACGTCAAGATTTCAACCACACCTAGCCTGAAATTTGACAATGCTATCAAGGTGCTTAAATTCAATACAAAAGTAATTAAACACTCATTACCCAACTTTATTCACTGTTACAGTTTTTATGTGGTTTTGACTTGTTTAATGAGCTTCAGTTATCAGGTCGTTTTCCACTGAATGCTTTTTCCATTCTTATGCAAGTGACTGGCGGCTTTACATCCTCTTGTATTTACTTTAGCAAGCAGACTCATTTAGAGTCTGTAAATGTAGTGTAAATTGCCTCATCTTTTTTTGTTAACTATTATTAGATTTTACTAGAGAGAACAGAATCATTAAAGTATTTCTAAGGCATAATTTCTGTTTAAATAAATTGAATAAAGAGGGAGAGGGAGACTGGAAGATGGGCAGAACCTGAAATCAGGGAGTTAAATGCCTTAGACGTTATTTTCTCAGCTTTTTGGCTGCCAGCAAAAATCTTGAGCTTCAGTACTACCTTTAGACTGATAAAGACAGCGATCCCATCAGCCTCCTGTGAGTTAAAATGGTGGCCTCTGTTCCTACAAACGAGTGACCTTGTGTTTGTTGTTTCCTTATAGTTTCAAAGAAAAGTAAAAACCCGAGCAGTGCTACTAGGCTTTAAATTATCTTCTCACTATAAAGTGTTTTTATTTAAAACTTGTGTGTGTCAGCATATTAAGGTAGATATATTTGTTCTAGTGTGCTCTCTAATGAATAACCTGCAACTTGAAGATATTAGCTTAGAATATCTTGGAAACATAAAAGGCTTGGTTTAAGTTTTTCTAATACTTCCCACTGATGCATAAATTAAATATCACTGATTGTTGACATAGAGTGGGAGGCTGTATTTCTTAATGTGGGAAATGAATGAAAAGTAAGCAATAGGTTAATGCTTGTAGCAGCGTGTCTGGGGACACTTTGTTTCTAAGTTTTACATCTTCCTGACTTGGAAATCTCTGAACATAGTCTTTGTCTTAATCGCTGATGGCTGGGTTGTTTTGTTTTGTTTTGCTGGTTTTTTTTTTAAAAGGCAGCAAAGCCAACAACTACTTTGGAGAGATTAATTTGATGTGTTATCTGGAAACAGCCTTATACAGAAATATAACAAGAAATGGCCAAGTTGTGTATTTATATGTAGCATGGTATCCAGAAGTTCTATGGGGAAAAAGTATAGAAAATTCAAATGGTCTCAGTGAGACTTCGTTTTTGTTTCTTTAGAGTTTGGAGATTATTTGGCATGTAAATGTTCATTGGGTGTTTTTCTCCTGTCTTCCTTAAGTACACAAGCTTCCTAACTAGTAATTGATTTTTTTCATTTTGTATCCTGAATTGATAATATATGTCCATACATTCTGTAAGGTATATCTAAATATTTTGATAGTTTTAATATTTTGTACCAGCTGTGGAAACTGGTTTGCTGCTAGAAGACTGTAAATGTGAGATTTGGTAAATAATTATTAGAAATCTTATACTAACACTATGATTGAAACAATAGACAGAAGAATAGCCAAGCACTTAACTAGCAGAGGTAGTTACACATAAGTTTTGCAGTTCTTTGCTCTTATGACTAGATGTTCCTGTATGCTAGATGAGAACAATGTTGAAGCTGACCACATGCAATTGAAATTGTGTTAAGCTTCAAGATCAAAGAACAAGGACAAGAACAAAGATTTCAAGGACAGCCAAGAAGAACTTTAAATGTGTTGGTGGTCGTAAAAGCAGTGCTTTGACTCAAATGAATTCTTCATTGTACATGATCAGATGTAGGCAGTACTATGATAATCAGTTACAATAATTTTTATGTATATGTATGGTAATCTGATTTATATGTAATTGTTACTCCATATAACTTGTCTGTGCTGAAGCTGTGGCATGCAGGCTAGGTGGAATTATCCCCTGTGCATCCAGTGCTGCAATAAAGAATGCCAGCTTTCTAAAACTCCAAAACGAGTCCTAGAGAGTTTCTTTGACCGGCTTTTCACTATCAGAATCATAAATGTGTTAACTAACATGCATAATTAAATGTATTTAATATTTCTCCATTTCAGGAAGGGAAAAAATAGCAGTTCGATATCCCTGCTGAGCTCACTATTCACGTAATATGTTGTTTGTGAGATTACTGTGGTGTAATATCTATGTTTCAGTTAAGAGTTCTCTGAAATTCATAATTTCACCAGTTCTCATTTCTGATTTATCTGAACTCTTGGAATTTATGATTGAACGAAATTAGATTTTAGTGCTCAAACTTAATAAATGAGGCAGTATGAGGGTGTTAGAGGCACGCACAATCAAATCCAACAGGTGTTAAAACTCAGATTTATTCTTCAGTAAAAAGTTAGTTAGAACTCCAGTAACATTTGTAAACCACAGGCTCAATGATGTAAGGGGAATTAGTACTACACAGCCGACTTAAGAATTCTTAAGATTTGAAAATGAAATGCGCGTATCAGTCACCTAAAAGCTGAGGGCTCTCAACCTCCAGGAGTTACCTCTGGCGGTGCCCCGACCCAAGGGGAGA
>JANZLQ010000095.1:22347004-22359176 GCA_026212715.1 Elanus axillaris
TGGTGCCCCCCCCCCCCCCCCCGCCTTTGAAAAAAGGGAAAAAAGTCACTGGTTAATGTCTGCTGCTTGTCACTGAAGCAACTACTTTATATAAGCAGTATAACAGTAAGGGCTGTTATTTTGCTTTATTAGTATAGGGGAACAAATAGTCTAATTTTAAGCTTGCATACTTGTCTTTTGTTAGCAGCAAAACTGTCAGTATAATAAATGAAAGTAAAGATGGTGACTTTGAAATGAATAGTCTGAATCATGTATCAGCAGGCATACTGTTAATATGGTTATGCTATTTAAGAAGATGGTCTCCAGTCTGGGAAAAGAGGATATGTTGGTTTTGTTTCCAGAAGTTAAAGCCCACATAGAACAATATTCCATCAAGGAAAAAGATGTAACAAGGACTATACAGTATATAAATAACTCTGTTTTTTTCCTGCTGAAAAATACTTGATCTTCAAATAGAAGTAATGTCTGAATTCCAGTTTGTACTGATTTTTCTAATAAATTATATGTTAATGCCACTACAGTATTACACATAAGTTTGTTCTATACCACTCTTTATACATCTATAGGAAGCCCCTCCCTGAAAGAGAGGAAGCTTTTACAGGAGTCACATGGGAGAATGAATGTGTGTTAAATTCTTTAGCAGCATCTGATTATTCTAGTTATGGTGAAGAAATATGGAGCTGAAAATGACAGAATGCACTGAGGATGAGCGTAAGGCAAAAAGTAAAGAAATGTTGCCTATTGTGTCACTAAGGGTATGTTGAGTACTGTAAAAAAATGAAATATTACCCTTAATATATATGCAGTTACAGTGTATGCTGCAACATAGGATAGATTTTGTACAGGAAGATGCCTCATAGTATCCCCACCTTTTCCAAGAGTTTAATAAAATGGAACTTTAACAAAAGCAGGACACATCACAGGGCTTTCAGCAGGTTTTGAAAGCTGTGAAAGTTTTTATAGAGTTTTGATGAACTTTCATTGGAATATGGTGCAGAGATGTCTGCCAAGAGTGAAACCATCATTGTTCATAATGAATCTGTTTTAACAGTTGTATTATGTTAGTGTTCAAAAGTCTTTAAAAGATCCAGTGTTAATGACTGATACTGTGCAACTAAGTCCTTTTTGTTATAAAGTTTATAGGCTAAAAGGTTAGGAAGAAGAGATTATATAGCTGTTATGGAGTGTGTGGGGAAAGACAGAAAGCAGTTAACAAAACATATGCATAGCACTGTCCTAATTACTGTGCCTCCTTGACATTGACTTCCTCGACTGTGTGTGTGTGTGCATGTGTGTGGTGGGGTTTTTTTGTGTGTGTTTTTTTTTTTTAAAGATTTCTAGAACAGTGTAAATGCTCATGTGAGTGTTCAGATGCTTTCTTACAAAGGTCTTATTCAGTGAAACTGTTAAACATCACTTTTTAAGTACCCAAGTAGCTTGTGGAACCTAAAGTTAGGCACATACTGAAGTAGCCTGGTCAGATGGCTCTGGAGGATGTGAGGAAAATATATATGATAGGTACATTATATTAGGAGAATCAGTCTGTATTCCTATTTCTATATAAAATACCAGGTATCTCTATGTTAACATATTATTTCAAGTCAGGAGTGTGATTTCTGAAGCATATATCATCCTTGCTGGCTGTGTTTTGGGTGGCATCGTGGAGGCATGAGTCAGAGCTGGGCAGATGTCGGCAAGGTCTCACGAATTGCTTCTGGGTTAGTATCACTCCATGATAGCATATAATAGTTAAATAGCTGAAACAATATATATTACAGAAGTGTTCTATAGAGAAGACTTAACTCTTGTCTAGCATGAGGGTTATCCAAAGGAATAGTCAAAGAATTATTAAAAAATATGCTATAGCAATCACATAGTACAAATTCAGTAGTGGTCATAACTCTCATACAGCAGCAGTAGTTTCCTACAATGCTGGTAAGCTGGCTGTTTTCTTTTATTTTCACTTCTTAAATTATCTAGAAAATGGGTCAAGCAAAGCCACAGATCTGTCAAGGCATACACTTGACAGTGTAAGAAGCTTGTGTTTCATGGTTCCACAGTAATGTTCCCAGCATCTCCAAAACTGGTGAGACAGTAGTGCAGCCTCTCCCAGCAAGTCAGATGAGCAGGCTGGCTGGCTTTGCCGTCTGCTGGCCAGTGATGTGGCCGGTACCTTCCTGCAGGCTCTGCTGTCAGAGGAGAGCATATCCCACCATTGCCTACAGGCTTATTACTATTCATGTGAATAGAGCCAGGCATCATATGGTTCTGTGTCCACAAACACAGATCACAAAATAAAACACAGAAGTGGTCATACAAGGTTGGTTTTGGCTTTGTTTTTTTTTTTAAGTATTTTGAATATAATGCTAAAAGGCTTCACAATGGCCATGATTTTCTTAGAATTCATGAAGACAAGAAACTTGCTTTTTTTGCAAACTACTGCTGCTACTCAGGAAAAAGAAATCTGACATTCACATCTGATGACTGATCTTCAAGGATGAAAGAAATGTAAATATTCTGAGACTTATTGTAAAACTACAGTAGCTGGAATCACTGTTTGTGTTGGCTACTTATACTCTTGTATGAATGTGTATTCTTCTATATGGCGTCATTAAGATGCATATAAAGATAGTAAAAGGTAAAGTAATCTGTTATCACAGCAGGCAGACTGTCACTCTGTGAAAGTGGTGTTTCAGAACCTGCTTCATAGTCTTGGCTCATGAATGCCACAAGAGAAAGTCATTTGACCAGATTTTGCAACAGCAAGACTGAACAGTCTGCTCAAATGTGCTGATATCTTCTGGGTACTGTTGTCACTTTTCATAATTGCATTGGATAAGATAGAATATGACTTCCTCAGTAGATGGACACCCCGGAGGTGGTTCAGCTTGTCATGCTAGATAAGATATGTCCTTTGCTTCTGTATTAAAGTTCACCTATGTTTGTTCAACTGAGATAAAATTAGACAAAGAAAGTCTAAAAAACAAACCAAACTCAAACAACTCTGCCTAAATGAAGAGCTATGTCATGTGCCAAAGTGGATAATAATATTTGATACCATGTCAAAATGCCTGTTTTGAAATTTAAAAAGAAAACACCATGAATAAAAATGCAGTGATAAAGACTGAGTTATTTTCCTTTACTCTTTAGTGTTGTAACACTGCTCTGATTCTGTGATAGGCTCTAAATAGTTGATGAAGATAGTAATTCACTGCTTATTGGAAAGCAAAAGTGAACTTTAAGCATCATTACTTTTCCCTTCTCATTTTACATTGGTATGAACAGCATCTAGTAGTTGGGGAGTCTAGCAAGTGTTTTGGGTAATACAGAGGTTTTTGTTTTTCCTGCCATAAAGTGGCAAATATCTTTTTTTTTTTAAGCATCATATAGATATAATAATTTTTTCTTAACATTTATGCCTTGCCTTAAATCAATGTATATCAATTTTCTGCATTCCTTTAGCAAACTTTTGTCTTTCCAAAGTTTCTTTTTCATTGTGAATTTAGAGTTCAGCATGCTCATATTGATGGCTTACATTTATATGAACATTGGTCTGTTGCACTAGTTTGCAGTTCTCTCCAATATTAGCGGTACTTCCTGGTATCAGGGTATTCTGGTCTCTGTTTCCATGTGTGACTTTCCTCATATTTTTTTAAATTTGTATATGTATGTACCACAGTGAACAGTTAGTACATAAGTATTAAAACTTGTAAGTGCTCATCATAGGTTTCATACCACCTGTCTAGCTGCATGCAGTGGGATTTTTTAGCAACTTAGAACAACATAGCCTAAATCAGTCATGTAATTCTGATAGCACTAGGTGATTTTTCTAAAGAAATAGAAAGCTTCTCCTTGATTAGATTACTGTATATTATCCCTTGTTGAGTGTTTTTAATTACAGTTTAAAGTGAAAAATGCCTGGTACATATGATAATGATATACACACATTAGTAGTTTTTATATTCTTTGAAAAGCAGTTGATTGACAGTCATGCCTTTCTGGCTTTAGGTGAACAAAAACATTTTCATAAAGAACATGCTACTTGTGCCTGGAATTTAGTGCCATGCCTCTTGATAGCTGGATTTGCAGACTACTATAAATAATAATGTTTAGACGATGCCCATCAAGTGCAATTTGGTATGTAATCTTCAGTGTTCTTTTTTAACATAGTTAAAGCTGAAGGGTATTGGTAGGGACATTGTTTACTGAACTTTTTCTTCTTAACGCACTGTAATTATTTTTACATTGGCACTTTCAGTCACAAACTGCTATGTTTTGTGGTGCTTTGTCATCAGAAGAATCAGCCCTCCTCCAGGAAGCCTGATGTTAACCAAAGTGATTACTATTTCCTAGAACACACTGCAGATAAAGGAAAATGTAATTGCTTCAGACTGGAAAGTTAACCATAACAAATGTTGTCATCTTTTATCAATGATAACAACAGGTGAAATAAAGAAGACTAAGAAGCATTTTCTTGAGATTATGCACTGTGTATTGTAATTGTCTGTGACAGGCTGAACCTGAGGCTGGTCCTGACCCTTTTTTAATCTATTTACTCTTAGGAAACACGAAAATAAAAGCCATGACTTTCCCATATCGGTACCACATGCTTTGGGACGGTCTGGTTTTGTTTCGTTTGTCTCATGAATAAATTTTCCTCATGGAATAGCTCTATCAGGTTCAGACACAAACATTTATTTGCTAATGTTCTAGTGTACTACTATATAAAAATCGACTCATATTAGTCTGCAGGTGAAATATTTATATGGTAAAGTAATTATGGTCACAGAGAGATACTGTATAAAAAGCCCGATTTTGTATGCTTTTCTAAGGGTAGCTGACTGATGTGGAAGAGGTGATTTATGAGCTTGCTGCAGTAAGCAGTGGCTTGAAGGCTTAACATACTCAATAATGCATATAAGATGAAAAATATTTATTTTGGGGGGAGAAGGAGAAGAAATTACTTTGAATTCTTGTATAATGTAAAGTAATGCAGTAATCTTGCATCTTAAATTACTTTCATTTACTATGGTTATGTAATCCCAGACAGACTAATTTTACAAATGCATAAATTAAAGAAAGAACTTGAGAAATTCCATAACAATATTACATTGCTGTCTCACGTTCTTCCTTACTGGAAAGCTTCTGTGTAAGGTTTTATTGACTTGTTAATGGGATAGCTGAAGTTTTATTCAGTTGTCTTGTTTAGCCTCTCTTTGTATTAGACCAACACCAGATGTCCTGGATATCAGCCACCTCTTATATACTAAATCAAAGTGTTGTGTTTTCATTTCTGAAATCAGTTGCTGTATCCTTGATGGTTTCATTTCTTTGATGAACTTCTCTTGCCCTGTCAGCAACTTTCTGAAATGGGAAATATTTAAGATATTATTTCACATACCTCATCCTTTGCCATTAACGTTATGCTTAGTTAGAGATCACGGAGATCATGTTTGTTATTGGTTATGATGTCCTTTTGAAGGATTTTGCAGCTCTTTTCCAAATTCTGCATATTTCTGATTACTGCAAAGTCCATATGATTTAGTGGTCTTTTCATTTTCCAGTCATTTTCTCACTGTTTAGTTCAAATGAAATAACACTTAACTAGGCTGTCTGATTTTGAGGCCTGGCTTAATAGTCTTATCCCAGAATTAGACAAATGTATTGCTATGGCTTGCTCGTTTCACATACATGCAGGATTTAGTCCAAATCTCTTGTGGTCTAGTTAGTTCTTCATGTCAAGTAAGTAGAAGGATTTTGCTTGATCTTATTATGAAAAGCATTGTCAATGACATATGATTTATTTACAGAAAAGACTTGTTTATCTTCACTCTGATAAATGTTAGTTTGTCTATATCTGGTGATCCAGAACCAATAAGTTCTAAAGCAGCCAGTTTCTGAGTGTTTTTGTCTAATCTAAAGTGAACTTTTTGTGTGGATCCAAAATCTCTGGGCAAGGGAACTTCAGATGTGAACTGGTGATTCTTTAAAATAAATTCTACCTAACTTGTGCAATTTTATTTTTTTTTAATTAAGACAGCTGTAATGCCAATATGGCTGGAGAAATCATAAATGTTAGAATAGTTTGGGTTGGAAGGGACCTTTAAAGATTATCTAGTCCAATCTTCCTGCCATGGGCAGGGACAAGAAATGCCTTGAACAGTTATCTGTGAACAGATGAGAACAGCTAGTGTATACCTTTTATTGCTATAATCATCATGGCCTTTAGGGATACAATTTATTAAACTCATTAACCAAAAGACTTGTAATCTTTATTTGAGGCAGTATTTTATGCTGGGACTTAGATTTAAGGAAATTTAATGTTGTCCCATACCCATTATTTAAAAAAATTAATTATTTTTACACTGGTTTAAATTTTCTTCTTATGAAAATTAATATGAGGACTAGTATGTATAATATTAGTAGTACAAATAATAAATATATTAATCTGTAAGTATCTTAGATGTACATTTATATTTTTTCCGCATCTTATCAATCTCATGGAATCTTATCAGGTGCTATGCTATCCACAAGACTGTAAACAGTTATTTTATGTAAATTGAGATAATCCGCAAGGAGAACAGATATGAAGTTTGTCCTTAGCATTTTAGGTAACCTACTCAGGAATTTCCAGTATTTATTTTGAGCCCAAAATCTCAATTTTCTAGGTGAAAGTTTTGGAAATTAAGACAAGCTCAAAATTTCACAGGAAGTCTTACCGGAGTTCAGTATTAAACCCAACTCTCAATGCTCAGCAGAATAGTTAAAGCTTCCCTCTAGCTTTCTTGTCCAATGTTACTGAAATCAGAGGGAGTAGAATTTATAGCTTTCAGATTTAAGGGCCAAGCCCTGTAGTAATCCCCCCTTTTTTTCAGGTGAAGAATGTCCAAGATGATATACAAGTTTCCCTTATATTAAATCAGCTTTGCACAACTATGAGAGTCTGGGATGTTGTTTCATCATCATCACCATAGTGACTTATCCAACTATAATATTAAACTCACTACAGAACACTCAGATCTGTTTCTTTAATGCATGAAAAATATATCCAATTTACTGGTCAACTGAAGCATTTTGTAGCAGAATGTTTGGGTTCCCCCCCCCCTCAAATTCAGGCGGTGCTGCAATTTAGAAAAAATGATTAGACAATTTCATCTGGTTTTAGGTTGCTGTTTGTTTTACTGTGTTTTACTTTTGATAGAACAGCATTGTGCATAGTATATAATTTGAGCAGTGCTATAAATGCTTGTTCAGCCAGAGATACAGGCACTTGGAAAAAGTGCAGTGTGTAGTATAAAACAGGCAAAGTTCCATTTTCAAGTTTATAACACTGATAAATTTGAATAGCATTTAAGTGATTTGTAGATTCTGCAATAAAATTCAGGCAAATGAAGTTATATGTGGAACTTCTGGGGAAGACAAACTTGGATACATCTAGAGGAACTTCTAAAACACTGTACTTGAATTCCTTAGTGGTCTGACTGATGCACTTACTGATATCTTGCTTCTTGCACTTTGTTCTCTGACTGAAACAGATTTATCTAGTCAGGGAATAAGGTATTAATCTGTGTTAATATCAAATCCTTACTAGATATCCAGTACATTATTTCAGACAGATGGTAACTGGCAAAGTGTAAGCACCAAGCATGAGTGTGTTGCTGTTCTCTAGGTGTCTTTGTAGGATAGCCATTTCTGTTTCAGAGACAGGGAACTACAAAGAAAAATCTGTGAATTTACCAAAGTTAGAAAGTGTCAGGTCCCCAGTATTTGGGCAGAGAAAAGATTGCTGAATATGAAATAATAGTAGATTAAGAGAACAAAGGGTTGAGCAGTTTGTGCTTAGAAGCTGAGGTAGCCAGTAGGATCTTTAGGGCTATATGCTTTTACTGTTGTACTCAATGAAGTAGGAAAGACTGAATATTTTGATAGTCTAGTTTGCTGACTGTCTTCCTGGTTAGTCAAAGCTGATGCTATCTGCAGTTGCATCAGTGAGGTAGGGCAATAATATAGCAGATAAATTTGAAATTCATCATGTCTTAGTAGACATGGTCTGCAACAACAGGCTCTAATTTAGATATTAAACTGAGACAATAATTATGAGAATGTCAGCTAACTTAGGAGTAAAACAGCTAGATAAAATACTGAGAAATATTGGGGAAACACTTTGCTAGAAATAATACTAGATGTTACACAATGAAAACTGCATTTTATTTAAGAATGCTTGTCCAAATATTACAGGACTGCATTTTCAAGTACCTTTTTCTTGATAAACTGTTCAGGAAAGACCATATACCCACAAAAACATATCAGTTGTTTTGCTACTGATACAAATGTAGGAAGTATTTCTACTTATCTATCAGCTAAGCTCACGTTCTCCACTCAGAGCTATGAAAATATCAGAAGAAATATTACTCCAGATAAATAAGCATCAGAATCCAAAGCTAGGTAACCATTTTTTCTGTTAGAGTAACATCTAAAATGAAAAAAAAAAAAGTAAAATGTCTGTAGTAAGCACATAAAAGATACACCTGTAACTGGATTGCTTCTGCAAGGAAAGAAGAAAAGTGATTTGCGTTTGCAGTCAGTGAGGTGTTTTTTCTTTTCTAAAATGGAAGAGAAAATATTGTTTTAGGGTTCTAGGAGACATTTCTGTCCTTCACACAATATCCTGTGATACTCCTTTGTGCATGAATGGATGTTACTGCTTGCTTGGTAGTGAAGTGGTTTCTAACTTCACTTCCTTTGCCATTAAAATGTTTTTTTTTTCTTTTTCATATTTTTAAATGCAAAGGATGAAATAAATAGAAAAATGAAAAAGAATATGTATAACTCAAAGACTTCAGGCTTAGCATGTTGAGCAAGACTGAGTGCTTCATGTATAATGAATAGAACTGTCTGAAATTTTGCATCCTTTACCTGTCCTTTTCCTTTGTGCCAGGAATGCTACACAATACTTTGTTCTTTTAGGTGTTGTTCAAGCGGGGTTGGTAAAATGACTGAGTGTAAACATTTCTCTAGAAATGAATTTATATAATGAAAAATAACTCAAAACAATTCAGAAGTGGAAAAGGAAGGTAATACGGAAATAACTGCCAAAAAGCAAGAATAGTTTTTTCTGAAAAACAAAATGTCTACTATTCAGCTGCTCTAATGGTATGCCTTTGAATATATTAAGGAAATTACCACTGAACTAAATATTACCTGTACTTCTAAACCATTTGCAGTAAGCTCACAGTAGTGCTTCAAGATCCTCAAGAAAAACTCCAGAGTAATGATAGTACATTAAATCTTGTCTCAGTAAAAGCCAGAAATTATCCAGTCTGAATAGAATAGTAAAATGAAGTGTAGATTGCAAATGAGGTATTGAACGTTGTCTCGTTTTTCCATGTCTGTCATACGATATGCAGCTGACCTTCAGGGACCTGCTGTTTCTGCCATTCCTGATAATGGGCTGCTTTCTCCTGACAAAATGAAGGAATTGTTGTTGATGATATTGGATAATACTTGGAAACAGACCAGTATTGGCATACAACACAATAGGATTGGACTTACCAGTAATTCAATGCATGTATTTTAAAAGTCGATGCAGTAATGAGTTTGGGTTTAGTGCTGGGGTGTGATATCGCAGTTCTCATTATCACTTCGCTGCAAGATAAATTCATTAATATTTCTATATCTTTTTTTAGTAGGTGCTTGCTTCTGGTGAAGAAATAACCTTCCTTGCACATCTCCCCTAACCCCTATTCTAGTACACAGGTCACTTCATCACCATGAACACTCTCATGTAAACCAGAGACTACGTAATGCATGTAAAGTCTTGCTGCACATTGATTTGCTGTATGGCAGCACTATTACAGCAGTTGATTTGTTTCAGGTTATCAGTGAAGAAATCCTATACACCAGTGACTGGTTAAAAAAAAAAAGCATAAAGAAAGAATAATTGTGCAGGAAAAGTGTGCAGAATAAACTGCTACTTTGCAAAAGTATGATAATGCATAAAAAGGTGCTAAACTAGTTAGGTGTAAAAGAACCTGTAGAGAACTGGCCTTACATGTTCATGACTTCAGAAAACACTGACTCTCCTGAGAAGTGAATATGAGTGAGACCCTTAGAAGAACATAAGGGTTGGAAGTACTGCCAAGATTTAATTATGCTTAATCTATTTCTCTTCAAGGCAGGGTCCTTTCTAGATGTTTGGCAATAATAAATGATTTTATCTATAACTTATTGAAGGTCTAAACAATTAAAAACATCCAGAAAAAAGACTGAAAACCCTTAACAAACTGTTAGATGTCCTGACCTAGATGAATGCACAGTGGAGTGTTTTAGACTGAAGAAATCAACAATCGCCTCAGTGTTTCCCAAACTGTTCTCAGCCCTCATCTAAAACTTTCAGATGAACATCATGCATACAGCCACCAAATGGCATCATGTTATAGTTGATTTACATTTCACTTTTGAATTACAAAGTTCTAGAAAAGTTTTCTACTATTTGTAATACTGTTCTCATTCAGATAGGACCAGGTTTCTCAAACTTGGCTAACTACTTACTCTCACAAAATACCTTTCCTTCCCTCAGGAAAGAGGCATAGGTATAATTTCAGTCTTTAATCAGCATTTTTATTGAACTTAGTCTTTCATGTTTAGGAAGTCTTATATTCTACCTTCCTTTATGTGCACTTTTTAGTCATGAAAACAATGCTGAATTCTAGACCCTGTACCTCCTAACATCCCTGTATTTAACTTGTGTGTTTTGATTACTCCCTCTGAAACCAGTGATAGAAGGTAAATTCCCAGTGTCTGCAGGATTCAGTAATATCATTCTTGTACCCATTCATGGGTAGATCCAGTCATGTATTTCTTTTTAGATTCCTGCAGTGTCCTTATTGTTGGTTTCTGAACAGCAGTGAGGTTAGGACCAAATTTTCCAAGTTAGATGTGTAAGAAGTGTAGTGGGAACCTGGTAGATATTAAAAAGTAATTTCTTAACAGTTGCTAGTTCAATTAGGATTTAAATCTGTTTTGAAAATTTGAAAGCTTTAATCTCCTTAATTCTTTAGGGAATTTGGCCACGTTACCCTCCCATTTGGGGTCATTTTGTGCACAGCTGAATGTATCTGAAAAAAGAGCATCTGTGAGCAGGAGATGCACAATTTGAGAGTATAATGCACTTATTTATTGGCTAACACATGCAAAAGATACCTAGATTCAATGATCTACCAAGCTGAGCATTGGTATGATCACTGCCTGGGATAAGATACCCAAAGAGCCTTTGCTGGCAGGTGTCAATCAGGAGAGGAAGAGTTGGCCTCTGCTGCTTTCCAAAATAGATTTGTGTGATGGGTTGACCCTGGCTGGATGCCAGGTGCCCACCAAAGCTGTTCTATCATTCCCCACTCCTATGCTGGACAGGGGGAACAAAAATATAACAAAGGGCTTGTGGGTTGAGATAAGGACAGGAGAGATCATTCACCAATCACCATCATGGGCAAAACAGACTCAACTTGGGGAAAGTTAACTCAATTTATTACAAATCAAATGGAGTAGGGTAATAAGAAATAAAACCACATCTCACAACACCTTCCCTCCACCCCTCCCGTCTTCCCAGGCACAACTTCACTCCCAGATTCTCTACCTAACTCGTCCCAGTGGCACAGAGGGACGAGGAATGCGGTTTATGGTCAGTTCATCACAGGTTGTCTCTGCCACTTCATCCTCCTCAGGGGCAGGACTCATCACACTCTTCACCCACTCCAGCTTGGGGTCCCTCCCATGGGAGACAGTTCTTCACGTACTGCTCCAGTGTAGGTCCCTTCCACGGCGTGTAGTCCTTCAGGAGCACACTGCTCCAGCGTGGGTCCCCCATGGGGTCACAAGTCCTGACAGAAAACCTGCTCCACTGTGGGCTCCTCTCTCCACAGATCCGCAGGTCCTGCCAGGAGCCTGCTCCAGTGCAGGCTTCCCACGGGGCCACAGCCTCCTTTGGGCACCCACCTGCTCCAGTCTGGGGTCCTTTCCAGGCTGCAGGTGGAGATCTGCTCCATTGTGGACCTCCATGGACTGCAGGGGGACAACCTGCCTCACCATGGTCTTCATCACCACGGGCTGCAGGGGAATCTGCTCCGGCGCCTGGAGCATGTCCTCCCCCTCCTTCTTCACTGACCTTGGTGTC
>JANZLQ010000095.1:22359276-22384042 GCA_026212715.1 Elanus axillaris
CTTAGAGCCGGCTGGTATTGGCTCTGTCGGACACAGGGGAAGCTTCCAGCAGCTTCTCACAGAAGCCACCCCTGTAAGCACCCCCCTGCTACCAAAACCTTGCCACAGAAACCCAATACATTCAATGCCTCGCCTCTGTGCATAACGTATTTAAGAATTATCATTAAAATTACATTCATCACACAAAATCTTCACAAACAAAAAAGAATTCTCCATGCTGAAATCAAAATGTCATCACAACACAGACAAGAAGTGGACAATTTAAACACAATCCACCCCTTGTCCCTTCACCTCAATTACAACAGCACTTCACATACATCAACAAAAAAAGAGTTCTCCACACCGATATCAAAATATCATCACAACACTGACAAAAAGTGGACAATTTACGCACAATCCACCCCTTGTCCCTTCACCACAATTATCACAGCAAAAATTCCCCACTTATCATGCAACTCTTCACTCTCTACCTGAGTTCAGTCCCTGTTTTGCCTGTTACTTCTCTCAGTTACTATCCTTATCTCAAATTCCTCACATTCCCGGGTTTTGGCACCAAAAAATTTGTCATGTTCTTGATGTGTCATCTTCTACCTGTTGCCTGTTAGTTTGCTAAGGTTTTATACTGTACCATGTTGGTGGTTATTTTTTCTGTTGAATATCAGAGCAGCTAACAATCCCCACTTCAACAATTCCACCTGTGAAGCCAGTTTTACCTTTGTCTTGTGTGGCTTTGCTCCACAGACTCCCTCACAGCTTTCTTGAAGCACAAGTGTTTCTGTAGCTGTCTCAGCCAAGATATCAGACTGAGGCCTTGAATCCTTGGAAGACTGACAGTGGTGGGCTTCCTGATATACGGCTTTTTCCTGTCAGTAGTCAGAACTACTACCTGAAGTGCAGTAAGTCAAGGTATTGGAAAAGTCTGCAAGTTTTCATGTTTCTCAGACAGATTGATTAGAGATGAGATTAAGGGTATGGAAATGGAGAGTAAAACTGTCTTTTTCACTTTCACAGATACAATCACATGCAGTATTTGGTATTCAGAAACTGCAGAGAAGCTGATGTCCTGAGGAGTGCTTATCATATTTTACCCGACTTTTTTGAATTTAATTGAACTTTTTGGAAACAGCCTTGACTTATCAGCCAATTTATTTTTTCTTTATACTTCAATAAGATTCAGTAACTGTTTAAAGGTGTTTTTCAAATTGAAGAGATTCTTGGGTTAATGTTAATTATTGTCTATATGTTTTAGAAGTTCACAAGAGCTCTAAGTCACAACTGTTGAAAACCATAATGGGCATGTAGTTAGGCATCAAATGGATGTATTTTATTGTTTTACATGTGATTGCTAGTTAGTTCTAGTAGTAAATAAAATCCTGGGATTGTGTGGTTGGAAGCTAATGATTCAGAACCTGACTGACTGACTGATGCCTTAAAATCAACTCAATTCAGTAAGGGTCTTCAGGCCAGAATACCTCCTGAATTGGATTAGCTAGCCTCAGGTTTGAGGATAGGGTTTATTTGTTGGAGACTTGAAGAAAAAGCCGCGGAGATTCCGATGTAGCCTAGAATGTTTTTTTTTTTTATTCTGGTTAGGCGACTCACTGGCTCCTAGCTAGTGCAGGCAGTTTTGCCTTTTCTGTCTTGTGCTGCATGCTTTAGTCTTTGTTATTCTCTTGTAAGCTTTAAAAACTTTGTGCTTCCTCTATTAATTTAATATTTATACATTAAAGTTATATAGTCCTTTTATATGCATGTTATACATTTTTTAGAGAATTTTTTACTCCTGTACTGCCCGGATTGAATAAATAGTAGTTATCCCAAATATTTGCAATACTCTATGTACAACTGGCAGATATGTGGAGGGATCTGTAATCTAATTATGTGAATTTCTGGGAGATGAGCACTGGCTGTTCTGAGGTAACCTAGCAAAATTGTTCCTTTGAGGCAACTATTGTTCTCGGTCAGCACTTTCTCATCATAGTTACAAAAAAGGCTTGCATTTAGAAAAACAGTCCAATTAACCAATGGAAGAAAACACAACCATACTGTTGTATGTTGGTTCACTTCAGCTTGTTTAAAAGCAGTCTTTCCTGGAGATTATGTTACTGGGTCTTGGAAAAGAGCTAGGAGGAGGCCGAGAGAAGAATGGGTAGGGGAAAGGAGGAAGCAGGGCAGAACAGTTAAAACCACGGATGTACCATAGGACAAAGAAGAACAGGAATTAAAGTAACAGAGAATTTTTTTTTTCTTAAAAGCGTTGACTGGAAAGTTGGTCAGTATTACACTCCAATTAGAAATGCTGGTGTGTGCTTTATGTTGCCATTAATGTTTTCTGTTGAGAAGATGCAACTAACAGAGGTTTCTCTTCTCGCTTTGATTTCAAGCTAATTATTTTAGGGTTAAGGTCCAAAGACCCTATATTGAGCCAGTATGTCTATAGTTTTCAAATATGTACATCATAGTAGAAGTTTTTTGGTCTATGTACTGTCTTCATTATAATGAGCTTGTTAACATTTGCTCTTGCCTTTTCTGCCTTTTGATGGTAGCATTCTTTGGAGTGCAGTCACACAAATTAAGGAGTGATATTGTCTACTTCAGATTATACTTCTTCGGTCCTTCCTGTATATCAAAGTACAATAACTCTCTTGCCAAAAAGTTTCTGATAATGATGTGTCACAAGTTTAGTGAAGGGGAGAGGGATGCAGGCAGGGCAGAATATTTTTGGATGCACTTGAAAGCTTGCAGAAAATCCCCTAAACCATTTTATTTTATCCTAAACTCAGATACAGAACAGGCTGCTGGATGTCTAAGTCAGCTGTCCCCATAAGGTAGACTCTGATATCTGCCAACTTCTATTTCTCTTTCAGGGTAATTAATAGACTAAGCTATAGAGAACATAAACTGTTAATGGAAATTATAAGGGGACCCATATTTCCTCAGATAAATAAAGAAGGTCATAGCTCTGGAGAATGTTCCATGTGAGAATAAACATTTTTAAATGAGCCTGAAACTTTGCAAAATCAGTACAGAGACTGAGGAAGGGGTAACATGGCAGCAGGTTTTCTTTGTGTTGGTAATTAGTCTTGCTGCAGGCATTCCGCGCCAGCCAGTTTTCCCAGCAAGTTCTGAAAGATGGAGGTCTACACTGCAGTTCCTAAAGTGACAAACAGTCCCTAAAATGTCAGGCATGGATGTGTATAATAGTCTTTATCATATAAGAAAATAATTTTTTACTTCTCTTCAAACCATTGAAGAAAAGATTTTGAATCTTGTTGCTATGGTCAATAATAAAGATGTTTTCACTTTGTTTTTTTTGTGCAGGGATATATGGAGTGTCTGAAAAGCATACTAATGTTATGTGATTAATAACCATGGGTAAAGTTAATGAGTAGCATCTCTTTTTCTAGAAGAACAATTTAATAGAGTTGTCCACTCTTGAAGATCTTTCTGTATGAGTGGTAATAGTAGTTGTGGGCTAAAATAGCTATTAGTTTCTTAAAAGGGGATTCTGCTTCAGTGAAACTACCAAGGCTTACTAATTAAGAGTAGATTCTATCATTCTGCTGTCCTAATTTATCAACACATCAGTTTGAGACTTTGGAGTCTGTCTAGATGCATACAAAATGAATGAGCAGAACATGTTAGAAGTGGATCAGCTTGGATATTTGACAAGTACGATCACTTCAGATTTTACATGTGGCATCACCAACAGTTAATTGAGTGAAATAGTTGTCAGTTCTGTTATAGCAACATCATGAGTAGAGTTTATTTAAAAACTTCTTGAGTTGCAATTTCAGGTTATACTTTGCTTTACACTACTTCAGGCAGTCTGCTGACTCAGAAGCACAGTGATATTAATAGCAATGCTGAGCGGGCCTTGTGAAGGGGATGAGGGCAAAGAAAGTAGACACATCCTGCCACTGAGTGGTGATGGAGATGTGCTGCAGCTATTGGTGCAGCTTCATCACTACAGTTAGTGCCTATGCTGAAACAGGGGGTGGGTGATGGTTATTCCAGGTAGCAGACAGAGGTGGTTATGGTTGTCTCTGTGTACCACGTTTCCCTTTGTGATCTCTTCTTTTGGCAGGCAGTGCCTAGCTGTTCTGGTTCCTTCTATCTTGCATTTCTTGTTCTCTCCTATCCATATCCAGATATACTGATTTGATTCTCTGTGCATGCCTTTGAACCTGCAGAAGGAGGAACAGCCTTGGGTCACGGTATTTTCCATTCACATCACACTGTATGCATGGTCTTTTTTGCATAAGGTGTTGGCACTTGCTTGCACTGCTTTAAAGCCACTTGCTTCTCTTCATTCTTCTTCTGCCTCTTTCAGAAGAAAATCCATGTACCTTTTCACAAAATACCTGGAAGGAGCAAATTAGTAACATCTTCTGAGTCTATGTAGATATGAACTGAATGTATTTGCAGTGTGGCTGTTGCAGACAAAGCACCTAGAGAAGGCCATTTCTTTAAAGCACTCTGCTGATAGGAAAGTCTTTTCTTCTAAAATACAGATGGCTCTGGAGCTGTGTCCCTGTTGTTCTAGTATAGCATATTGCAAGTATTTAGTGTAACTATTTTTTTTATTCCAGTGATGTAAGATTTGTCTTTGGCATGAGTGTGACAATAGCGCTTTTTTCTTTCTTGCAGTAACAGCACAAAATTTATGTCCTGTGTTTAGTTAGAGGGACAGAGAAGAATGAAAATATCTGTATGGAAATAAACTTGTGGTATCATCTAGTTCATTCCAGTGTGGAACAGCAACAATAACCCTAACCAGTATTAGTCCACCTATTTTTGAAAACCAGCAGCAAAGGGCATTTATAACTGACATAAATATCATGCTCCAGTGCCCGCCTAAAACTAAAAGATTTTTCTTATCGCAAATGCCAATATCTTTTGCTGCAAATGCAGTTTAGTTTTTGCTTTACATTCAGTGTAAATAGACTAAGTGAATAACTGATAAGTTCTTTATGCATCAGACTTCTGTTTTGACTTAGTCTTTTAAAGAGGTTTCTAATCTGTTTTTTCTGATCCTTTATCAGAAAATATAATTGAAATTTCTTTACATCTTTCTTTAAAGTATTATGTCCAATACTCCAGAGGAAATCTCCCTAGTGATGAGTGCACCAGACTTACTGCATTTCATAGGATATTGGTGTTGATGTGTCCTGTATAACAGCACATCATCCTGTTGGGCTTTTTTTGGTTTGTTTGTTTGTTTTTTTTCCCCAAGAGCATCATTTTGTTGTTTCTCCCAATTGGTACCTTATGATAATTCCTCAGACCTTTATTTTGCAGTAGTTGCCAAACCTATTTATTCATGAGACTCTTCTGCCTTATGTATTGTGTGTTTCCCCTAGTCAAATCGCTTCTTATTGTTTTGCTTCTAATTGTTTTCATGCTATTTCTCTAACTTAGCGTGAAAATCCTCTCCCAGAAATCGTAACTTCCACCACAACCCATGTTTTGCAAGCTACAATTCATTTGTAGCTTTGTTTCATTATACAGATAATTTGTTTAAACACTGAGTAGTGCCAGACTGAAAAGCAGGAAAGCCTTAGAAACTCCTTGATGGGTTTGTATAGCTCAGGAGTGAAATTTGAGTGAAGCGAAGGTATGTATCCCTTGTGCTCCGAGAACTGCTGGGTGGTATTGTAACCATGAAAGCTTTATGTTAATCATAGATTAGTTTTTACTATGTATGAGCTCATTCTAACAAAATCTTCCACATTTCAGGCAGTGTGTTTAAGTCCTGCATTTTTGTTTTTATGATCCATTATAATTTCTAGCTTGAATTTTATAGCTTCTTTCTGAAATAACTCTGTATTCAGAAATATGCACATTCATCTTAATCATATCTGTTAATGAGTTACAAAAATTATTTCACATCATGGCTAGGTACATCTCACAGTGGAGCTATGTTTGTTCAGTGGTGGTTCATAGTGCTACTCAGAGCTTCTAATAGAGTACGCTCACTTAACTTCATTATGAATACACATGCCGTGCTTATTTTACAGAAAATCTAAATGAATAGTTCAGTTTAAGCTGAAATTAAAAGGAAGAAAAAGGGGGCAGGGAAGGGTACAAGAAATAATAATGCTGAAGCAAAATATGTAACAAACAGCTGATTAAAGGAGGATTTATTTTCCATTATCAGCACTAAAGACAAAAGAGCTAGCAGGCAAGCTTGAATAGCTCTCTGCTTGATTGTAAGATGGTGAGAGTTGAGAGGAATGCTGTCTGCCTTACTGAAATAAAAAAGAAATTTACTAAACTTCAGCTCAATTTAGTAGAAATTGCTGAAAAGAAAACATTGTCATGTGCAATATTAATTTGCAGGAACTAGAGTAAACATCCTGGAAAGCTTGAGCAAAGTGATGTATATGAATAGGAAAACTACAGGGGTTTTCAAAGATATCATTTATAAATTTGTTACAGCTTAGATTTAGCTGTGGTAGATCACAGAAATCTAAACAAAACTTTGCATATATGCTGTATACCTGAAAATGGACGTCTTCAGAGTGGACTTGAAACTAAACTTTTGAATAGAAAAATACGCAGGATTTTATTGTGCATTTCCTGGAAGGATGCTAATGCAATCCAGGAATTGAAAGAGTTGTAAAATCAATATTTTTTTTATTTTTTTTTTTTAGATTCAAATTTCACCTTGGATACAAAAACATTGTAGGTCTTCTATATTTTCCTAAAGTTACTCAGAGATGCTTTGGACCAGATCTCTGCAATTCTTTTCATTGGAACTACACAGAAAGTAGTTTCCTGCAAAATTTTTGCTTGAATAACTCAAGGCATTATTTCATGCATCTGAATATAATTGGAATTTTTAGACTGGACCAAAAAGCAAGAAATACTTGTGGTAATCAGTAAAATGCTTTTATCTTAAATTCTATGCTTCATGATTCAGTCCATCATATCTTCTGTTTAAATATTTATCACACATTATTATGTATGTTTATAAAACAGTATTTTCACTGAGCACAACAGATACTGCTTATTGGAAGCTTATAAGTAAGAAAGAAAAATATGCCCATAATATAGCCACCTGAGCTTCAATTGGTGAGGCGAACAGGAAAGATTTCCTTGCAGCTTAAGTTAAAACCTTTCAAGAACACTGAGGGAAAATACTCCTAGCTCTGAACTCTGAAAAAGGGTGCTTACTGCAGACAAAGGTTTCCGGTCTTCTTTTGAAGTCTAAGGCCGATAATGTCTCCTGGTGTTTTGAAGTTTATTTGATTCAAGTTTTCCTTTTTTTTAAAGAAATTGGTCATGCAGGAAAACTTTGTGCTCACAGTTTCTGTCTGTAGTCAAGACACTTGTTTATTGAAGGTATATGAAATACTGCTTCTTATCACAATATTTTTTACTTTAACAATTAATTCCTGGTTTGGTTGGGATTCATCTACAAAGCAAGCAGCTGGCTTTACTAGTTAGTGCCTTTCTTTACATAAGTGAGGTAGTCTTAGTACTAAAATGTTGCCATAAATATAGACTACAACTCAAGTTGGTAAGAAGCTTTTTTTTTGTTTAATGAGAGAAGTTTTTTATTTGTTGTATTTTTGTTTGTTTGTTTGTTTTTAGATAAAGCCTTACTTCAAATGATTGTCAAAACTCCATTGAACCTGAAGAGGCAAAGCGGTATATCAGCAACAGTTGTTCTCAGGAAGTCCTCTGTGTTAGGAACTATTATTGGAAATTGAAGGTCAAGCAAAACAACTGTGTTCACTTGATATCACGTGGGTGTCCTCCCCCCAGTATAAGTTAAGGAGCTTGTCATGCCTATTGCACTGCAGAAATTAAATAAGGTTGCAATAATACTATATCACAAAACATTATTTGCAGTTAGAATTTAAGAGTTTGTCATGGTAACTATAATGAAATGTAATCTTTTTAAAAAAGCGTGATATTAAGCACATTATGATAATCCCAAAAGGCATGCAAACTTATTTTTAGCCTTTTGGCTGAGCATTGCAGGTAAGATAATAGGGGGTTGCAGAGACCAGTCTGGAGGAAATAATGAGGCATTTTTGGCCTGGCAGGCAGTGACCACAACGTAGCAGCAACCTCAGCCAGAGAGATAGAGGTGGGAGGGGAGACTGGACAAGAAAATGTTTCACCAAGGAAAGCTGAAAAAGAAGTTTCAGTGAGGACAGCGAAAATCCCCATAACATGAAGGATCAATGGGAGACCCCATGTAAAGATTTGATTGACGGTAAATGCAGTGGCTGTAGTTGCTATGGTGTAATTAGAGGTGTTTATGGGAAGCTATCAAGATTGCATGTTGCTTTGATAATTGGCATGTAGAATCTATCAATAAAGTACTGTGAAATGACTTAAGGAAAAAGAAAAAAAACAAACGTCTTCAGATAAACTTGTGGCCTGTCATTTGTGTCAAAGATCTGAAGTGTTACAGGTCTTTGGTCAAACATCAAGAAGAGAGGAGCTTGACTGTGGAAAAGAGACTTGGACAACAGCTCCTGTGACACCAGAAGTTAATTGCATTAACTGTAATTTCATTGCCAGGACATAATAGCGTGCCTTCATGTGAAAGTGAAACATGCCTGTTTGAAACCTTTCTAGGGGCAGGTTTGGCTTGGCCTGTATGCACTTACTCTGGTTTGTTCCAGAATTTGGAGCTCATTTATGCTTACAGAGGAAGTTGTTAGTAAAAGGCAGGAAGGTGTAGGTCTTTACTTTTGTTTTGCAATACAGTGAAATAAATAACTCCTGATAACATTTTTGCTCACTATGAAAACCCCTGTGATTTATTTGACAATGTAAGGAGAATCCTTCCATACTATTTTTTGAGAAGTTGTTTTCAGTTTGAGATGCGTAAACATGTTTCCACTGCAAACATGACCAGGGACTTTGGCATCTGGTCAAATATTTTATTTAAAATTTTGTCAATGACACCTCTCTGTTTTTAAAAAATAAACAGAACTGCTTTTACCTGTTAGGAACTTTTCCTGTCTATACACTTAAAATGAAAACATTCTTGTATCTAATTTATTTTTGGTCATGTGCTCTTGATTATATATAATATTGTAGGTTCTAAATAAGAATGCCTGGGTTTGCTTCTCTTGCAACTAAACTTAGTGCTAAGATTCAGCTTCTGTGTTTTTCCTTGGTCTGTCCTTCATTTTTCAATTTTCTGTCTCTGCCTGTTAAAAGCTGCTTTAAATTGAAAAGTGGTAGTCTAGAACTCAGCTCTGTTTAGTGCCTGTGCATTAATGGTTGAACAGAAGTCATCATTTGGTATTGTGAAAGAGGAAGACACAGATCACTGAGTATTATAGTAGAATGCTGAAAACAAGCAATTTCTGGATAGCATATATCCCTCGTGGATCTGTGTGCTGCCAGTGATTTCTACTATTTCTGTGGTTTTTATATTATGTGTAAAGTAGTAGATTTTAGAAGAAAAAAAAAAACACAGCATGGGTAGTTGATATTACAGCAGTCTTCACTTGAAAAAAAATGAGCATATTGATTATAGGATTTGGGGGTGGATCTTTCTGAAAGATATAATGGGTTGTGTACAGGGAGGAAGGGCTTTCTTCCTCATGGTTCATGGTAGTGTTTGCTTGCTTTGCTTCTGTCCTTTGCCTTGCTCCGTACCCTGACCCATCTGCATGTGTATTTCTTCATAGCACAATTAGCATTTACTTCATGTAGCACTGCTTTGAATTTTGCATTTTCTGGCAAATAGACATAGGAAAACTGCACATACTTTGGGACTTGCCACCCTTGACTGGAATGTAAATCTTCCTTGGAGGAAAGACTATTGACTGATACAGATGAAATTATGCAGAGGTTGTTGCAGTACTGGTACCTTTTGTTCTGTGTCTGAATAACTCTTGCAACAAAACTCAAATGCCTATGTTGAATAAATATGCAAATAAATTAAAGGGGGTTTAAAATACTGAAGAATAAATGCCCAATTGTTTTTGCGTGCAAAAGAATTGTTCCTGTTGGTGTTAATATATTCAGGTTGATAATAGCTGTAGCTAAATCTTGTTTGCAAATTTATTCTAATCAGTGTTATTACAATGAAGGGTTGCTCCAGTCTTTAATGTTTCTTAGGAATCAGAGTACCTTTTTATAGAGTGAAATCAATTTCAAGTAATAATCTTGGCTGTAACCTTAGTGACTATTTACTTTGTGAGGATGTTTAACTGCAGGTTCCAATGATCCATTCAGTAGCAATAGATCTGATAGCAACAAAAGAAAGGTAAACATGGTAATTATCCTAAATACTGAACTGTTTGTAGTTTTTCCTTGTAAGACGACAAAGAGATAAATTTTGTCTTTCAGGCAATGTTCTAGAGATATCTAAACTGGACAAAGAAAGTATCCTTTCTACAAAGTCTAGCAAGAACTATAGTGGCTTACAGTGACCAAAGTAGCACCTTATGCATCTTCAGGATTTGTTTGTAGTACTGGGGATGCAAACACAGCAAAAGCTACAGAAGCCCTTTGTTATTTTAACTTTCATATGAGAACCTGAATAATAGGGGTTGTCTATAGAATAAACCAATATTTTTTGTTCATGTTTAATGCTGGACTCATATAGTCATGTAGGTTCACCTTAACTTGGGGCCTACGAACAGTTATGTGCATATACCCTGTTAGTTTTTCAGTCTTTGCTCATGATCTATCACGACCTTACAAGTATGCTACCCTGGGTAGTGCAGGAGGTCATGAAAAGCTCGAAATCCCCTCAGAGTAGATTAAGGTGAAATGACACCAAACAACCAATCAAATTGTTTATTGAGCACAAACATAAACAAAACTGAAACAATTGTGCGATAACTCAAGAAATTGCTGTCTGCCAAGCGAGCCACAAAGTCGAAGGGAAAGGGGAGGGGAGAAGTTTATCCGATTTTACCAAAATGATTCAACATGAAACTTAAACTCTATGGATGAACTATTCAGATGACTAAAACCATCAAACTGCACACAAAGTGAGATAAATGCGGTGAGCAACAGGAAGAGCAAAATAAGGTGCAGGCCACAAAGAGAAAAGGAAGAGCAAGGTGGGTGGAGGGGGGAGAAAGAGAGAAAAACAAAAGGTATCACCACCCTAGGATGCAGCGACATTCTGTTGGTCCTGTTGATTGCCAGTGTCCTGGTCTTCTCAGCTGGGTGGTTGGGGGGGTCTCCCTGTGTGTCAGCCTGGAGATGGAGGTCTCCCCCACTTCTGATCCCAGTGGTGCCCTTTTATGCAGTCCAAGTCCCCAAAACCTCTGCCCAGTTCTAGCTTGAAGTCAAGATAACAGAGATCCATGTTAGATTCATGTAGTGTCTCCAAGCCCAATGCGCATGTCTTCGTGACTACCCACTGAACCTTTGTTGCACATGCACCATCAGGATTGTGGAAGATTGAGCCAGGCTGTGGGTATTGTTGTTGGGGTACAGGTAGACTGCAGGACTCTACTGTGTCCTTGTGGTTTCCTTCATGCCAAGAAATGTTTATACAGTCTCATGGTTTCCTCAGTACCAAGAAACGTGTAAGACAAATGTCTGACACCTGTCCCTTACATGATCTTACTTCTGATTTTCAAACTTTGATTTCTAAGAAGATTTAGGAATATGTCTGATCACAAACTTGAGATTGGTGACTCTGCAAGATTACCCACATTGTTAAGGAGACGAATTCTATAGAATCATAGAATCATTTAGATTGGAAGGGACCTGAAATGAAAGATTGAGTCCAACCATTAACCTAACACTGCCAAGTCCACCACTAAACCGTTTCCCTAAGTGCCACATGTGCAGGTCTTTTAAATACCTCCAGGGATGGTGACTCCACCACTACCCTGGGCAGCCTATTCCAATGCTTGACAAGCCTTTCAGTGAAGAAATACTTCTTAGTCTCCAATCTAAACCTCCTCTGGCACAATATGAGGCCGTTTCCTTTTGTCCTGTCACTTGTTACTTGGGAAAAGAGACCGACACCCACCTTGCTACAACATCCTTTCAGGTAGTTGTAGAGAGCGATAAGGTCTCCCCTCAGCCTCCTGTTCTCCAGGATAAACAATCCCAGTTCCCTCAGATGCTCCTTCACCAACTTTGCTGCCCTTCTTTGGACATGCTCCAGCAGCTTAATACCTTTCCTGTACTGAGAGGCCCAAAACTGAACACAGTATTTGAGGTGCGGCCTCACCAGTGTCAAGTACAGGGGAACAATCACCTCCCTGCTCCTGATGGCCACACTATTTCTGATACAGGCCAGGATGCTGTTGGCCTTCTTGGCCACCTGGGCACACTGCTGGCTCATACTCAGCTGGCTGTCAACCAGCACCCCCAGGTCTTTCTCTGCCGGGCAGCTTTCCAGGCAGTCTTCCCCAAGCCTGTAGCATTGCATGGGGTTGTTGTGACCCAAGTGCAGGACATGGCACTTGGCCTTGTTGAACCTCATACAATTGACCTCAGCCCATCAATCCAGCCTGTCCAGGTCCCTCTGTAGAGCCTTTCTACTCTCGGGCAGATCAACCCTCCCACCCAGTTTGGTGTCGTCTGCAAACTGCTGAGCGTGCACTCAATCCCTTCATCCAGATCATTGATAAAGATATTAAACAGAACTGGTCCCAATACTGAGCCCTGGGGAACACCACTTGTGACTGGTCACCAACTGGATTTAACTCCATTCACCACAACTTTTTGGGCCTGGCCATCCAGCCAGATTTTTACCCATTGAAGAGTATGCCTGTCCAAGCCATGAGCAGCCATTTACCCCAGGCGAATGCTGTGGGAAACAGTGTCAAAGGCTTTACTAAACTCTAGGCAGACAACATCCACAGCCTTTCTCTCATCCACTGAGTGGGTCATCTTGTCACAGAAGGAGATCAGGTCAGTCAAGTAGGACCCAACTTTCATAAACCTGTGCTGACTGGGCTTGATCACCAGGTTGTCCTGTACATGCTGTGTGATGGCGTTCAAGATGATCTGTTCCATAACCTTTCCTGGCACTGAGGTAAGACTGACAGACCTTGTAGTTCCCCAGATCCTCCTTCTGGCCCTTGTAGATGGGTGTCACATTTGCTAACTTCCAGTCACCTGGGACCTCCTTGGTTAGCCAGGACTGCTGATAAGTGATTGACAGTGGTTTGGTAAGCACTTCCACAAGCTTCCTCAGTACCTTTGGGTGGATTCCATCCAGCCCCATAGACTTGTGTGTGTGCCTAAGTGGTATAGCAGGGCCTAACCATTTCTCCTTGGATTATGGGGGCTTCATTCTGCGCCCCAGACCTGTCTTCCAGCTCAGGGCACTGGATACCCAGAGAACAACTGGTCTTTCTATTAAAGACTGAGGCAAAGAAGGTATTAAGTACCTCAGCCTTTTCCTCATCCTTTTTCACTGTTTTCCCCTGCATCCAATAAAGGATGGATAGCCCTCCTTAGGTCTCCTTTTGTTGCTATTATATTACAGAAACATTTTTTTAATTGTCTTTTATGGTAGTAGCCAGATTAAGTTCCAGTTGGGCTTTGGCCCTTCTAATTTTCTATGTGAATAACTTCATGACGTCCTTGTGTTCTCAATGGCCATAAACTCTTTTTTTTTCCCCTGAGTTCAGCCAAATCTGCCTGTTCAGCCAGGCTGGTCATCTTCCCCACCAGCTTGTTTTTCAGTGGGGACAGCCTGCTCCTGCATCTTTAAGATTTCCTTCTTGAAGAATGTCCAGCCTTCCTGGACTCCTTTGCCCTTCAGGACTGCCTCCCAAGGGACTCTCTCAACCAGTTTCCTAAACAGGCCAAAGTCTGCCCTCCAGAAGTCTAAGGTAGCGGTTCTGCTGACCCCCCTCCTTACTTCTCTGAGAATCAAAACCTCCATCATTTCATGCTTGCTATGCCCAAGATGGCCTCTATACTTAAGATTTGCCTTGAATCTTGACATTTAACTCAGCTACAGAGATTAAAATAGAATGGCTACATATGATTTATATGGGTACCTGCAGATATTAGAAAGAGTGCCACCAAATTATTTGGGTAAACACTATAAAATCTTGTAATACTTTAAAATGTTACCTACATGAAGGAAAGAAATTTCCTTCACTTTCAGGAACCCACTTGAATTTAACAGTGGAAATAAAAATTATGAAAAAAAATAATGTAATACTAAACACCTGGATTTGGATTTTTTTCTTGTGCTATTTCACTTTTTTTTTAAATATACATCACTAAATTCTGGCTTTAAAATTCTATTTTCAAAATCAATCACTAGTGCTTGCTTAAAAAGATAGCTGTTTTTTTGATCTGTGCTTAAACTTCACTCTCATTATTAATTTTAAAGGCAATGAAAAGCTCTTTGATTAATGCTTTCTATAATTTCCCATACAGGAAATTTGAATGTAAGTTTCTGCACTTAAAAATGCAACGGCAAACTTGAATATTTATGCTTTAATAGTTCTCCAAGCTGCAGAGAAACCTTAGCTTCTGTAAACCAGACTTGCAACCTTTGCAACTGGGCCCATTTACATTTGCAAACATGCCTGAGTGACCTGGAACCTCTTAACAGCAAACAGAAGTGAATGTTCTAGACAGTTGTTTGGTGTATATAGTGATTAGGTCAAATTAATGATGGGAATAATTCTAAACATTTCAATGCAGTTCAGCTCCTTGATTTTACTTAACTTTGAGAAAACTAGTCACAACTCAAATAGATATAACTTGTTAGTACAAGATTGGCATGAAGTAAAAACAAAAATCATGCAAGATTTTTCATGAAGGCTGTACTACGTTGCTTTGCTGGGTTATGTATTTTGTAAACTTGACTAATCAGCTGAAAATATGCATAATGTGTGTATTTATATGCTTACATATGTACATGTAAAACATTTATAAACACAGATCGGGGACAAAGACTTGGATTACTTCTGATCTGTTTACTCATTGTTCAGTCTTTCATGAAGAAAATGTAATCAGGTATGTTGAAAAAAATAATCAACAGAGTATGAGAATTAATTCTGCTACCAACTGTGATTGTGATCGAATTCAGTGTTACAGTAGATCAAAAAAAAGGAGTAGTTTGTCTACAATGAGACAATATTTTCCACAGATATGCTAACAGACATGTTTGTGTTGTAGGTTGAATAGACATTGACTTTTAGAAAGTTTAATACAGACTTGGATATCTCAGCAATAGCTACCACTCAAACACTGTTTTGTAGCTAGTGGTGGAAGATGTGATGGCCTCCTGAGTTCATACTCCATCCGTTATTTGCACTTAATACAATTTTCTAGAGCATAAAACGGAGTAAAATGTTTTTCTGAATGCCTATACTTAACATAAAATGAAAGCAAAAGTGGTTTTTGACTATTAGGTAGCTGGAGTGTTCATGAAATCAACACAAAGGCTTTCTTTGTGTCCTTTCAGCTGTGGCAGTTGCAGTTAATTACTAACACTTTCCCCAGAGGTGCATTGGAAAAACATTCATTATGCCAGTGCATCACCATTGGAGTGTACTGAAATGAGTGTATTATCTTATGTACTAGTAGGAAAAAACAGGGGGAAAAAGAGGAAATCAATGCTAACCAAATATGTCAAATATGGAAACATAAAATCTTGTAGGGAAGTTAACATATGGCTTTCAGATTTCTAAGGGAATATCATTATAGAAAAGGTTAAAAAGTAACTTCAAAATTGATTATGATTTTAGTGGGGTGTATGAAAACTGATTCAAGAGCAGCATTGGGCACTGGGGGTGCAGAAGTATTAACAGGTTTACAATAAATAGGATATGTTACCTTAGAATTGTTGAGAAGTGGAACAACCTCTTTTAAATATAAGTAGTTAAAGCTTGATACTCTAAATAAGGAACCTTAAAAATATTTTAAAGACACAACAAATTATTTGTTTTCATCTATCACAATCTAGTGAGGGGTCCACCCCACCAGAAATGTGTTATAATTGGTTGTGCTGGGAAGGAAGCTTGTGTGGAGCTCTTGTAGTTCTTCACTGTGGTGCCTGACACCTGGACAGTTTGGTTATTGTCCAGATTCACCACTTTGAAGTCTGTTCCACAAGGAATGAATGATGAATGTGTCACAAACGTCTTGCAATGAAACTGCTGTTAATAGAGCTTCCTCCTGATATCTGCTAGCATCACCTTTTTTCTCTTTCACTTGCTGTGCAGCTGCACACTCTGTAGAGTCTTACCAAGGATGAAGAGTCCCCAGTGGCTTTTAAAAAATATTTTTTTTTATAATGCTGAGGTCATACCACCCAAAAAAGGAAAGGGACACCAATTTCTTTTGACCAGTATGAATAAGAGTTCAAGTTGTTTCATGAAATTGGCCTGGGGAAAAGCCAGTCCCAATGGTAAGAATACATATATATGGGAAAAAAGCATAGTGGATTGATGGATTTTATTTTTTTAGTGTCTTTTCTGAATAGGTGGAAAGCACAAGTGTTTTGCCAAAATACATTTATTGTTGTCTTTAATGACTATATCTGAACAGCTTTTGGAAATGATACTGATAGAGCATAGATACAGCAAAGAACTTTGGTTTTAGTTAATTTCATATTATTGAAACATCTTCTCTGTGGACTTTTTCCTCTACCCTTCCAGAAAAGCAGTTTGAGGAGCCAGTCTGCATTAATGTTAATTAATAAATATGTATTTGAGACTAAAAAATAAATATGGACATTTCAGCTTGAATGGGCTGTTAGTACTTAAAAGCCTTTGTCAGAGAAGTTGTCAAGTTTGAATTTGTAACTGTATTCACTTGCTATAATTTGCTGTTGAAGTGTTGTGTTATGACATATGGTATGTTAATTAAAGTGAATCAAGATGGCTTCTTCTTTACTTATAATGTTCTGGAATTTGTAAAAGGAGTAAACTCATTTGAAAACTGAATGCCAGCATTTTCTTTAGTCTGGTATAATGACACAGCATTTTATTACTTAAGAGTTAATTATTAATGTTATTTAAAGTTCAGAAGTCTATTCCAGGTGCATGTGATCTGAAAGTAAAAGTTAAAAAGCGATATTAACAATACATGATTGCCTCCATAGAACAGTATTTCAAGGAAAAGTCAACAAAGCAGTCACAAAATGTTAACATGTTCTTGTTTTGCATTAGATTCATCCCCTGCAGTGTAATATAAACCAGAAAGGCTGAAAGCATCGCTATTCTTAGTAGTGCAAAACATGTGTCTTGTATGTGTCTTTTTATTTAACTGATTTCAATGACAGTTATTTTAAAAAATGGTAAATTTGGAGTCATAGTGGGTTAAGAACAAGTAAAGTGGAGAAACAGTTAAATAAAGCTAAACTACTGCCATACAAAACAATAAGGTTGTTTAAGGCTTGAATAATTTTATTATTGAATAAATGGGAAAAGTCTAATCTAAATGAATGAGGAAGGCAAAAAAGACTTTTTACAAAAGTATCTGTTAGGACTGAGGCAGAGTCCATATCAGTTACTCAAACAGGTCACTACAGGCTGTAATGAAGTTCTCCAGTCATATGTTAACATAGCTGTCAGTTTGCTTGCGTGTTGTTAGAGATGTTATATTTAGCATATTGTTTTGTGTTAGGGACGTAATACTCCAGTTATCATGTTGTTATACCAAAGCTGTATTTTGCTATATGTAATTACTATTAATTCATATATTTGAGAATTTAACTTCTTGATTATGAAAAATCAACAAAATTTGTAATTAGTGTAGCTGGAGACAGATTCTTATCACAGAAGCAATCAATTAATGGTAACTGAATAGAAGCACAGAAGGGTATTTAAAATAGAGAAACTTTATAATCAGCTTGATACATGTGCAAGCAGGCAGAGTGGATTTTGTGTATTGTATATTAAGTTGATCTCCTGATTATATAAAGAATTGATTGTTATGCATTGAAAAACAAAGATAGTGTGCTTGCCTTTCATTGTACTGTGCTTACAGCACCTGTGCTTTCTAACAGTGGATATACTTGTGTCCTGTCCTGTCTTGTGAGGCCAGAAACTTCTCCATTGTGGTATGACTAAAGGGTGTGCAGTTGCTCCTCCTGTCTGGCTGCTCACTGCATTTTACTAAGACAGAATAGTGTTCACTGTCAACTTCAGGTCCTCGTGGTGAGCTCTGAATTGCAGCCTTGTGATGTTGGGGCGTGCAGGTGTAACTCCACACTGCTTGTCTCTCTGCATCGTAAGTCCATTTCTTGTTGAATGGTCCTTCCCTGGTATAAGGCTTCCTTGCTCTAGGAGCTAGACCACACAAGTGTCTGCCAGGAACAGCTTCTTTCTACATAGGAGGCTATGTTAGCAATTACAAGGAATAAAATCATCACCAGTGAGCGATGGGCAGATGTAATACCTCATACATTTTCACTGTAGCAGAAGAGATCAGAAATGCTGACTGTGATACTGGCAAAACATAGTTACACGAGAATAGTAATGGGTGTGGGTGCGTGTGTGGCCTACATATAATGGACACACTGATAACCTCCCCTTTTTTTGACTTTTGATTTGACCTTGAAAATACTTTTGGTTATTCAGGGTACTCACAAACAGACTGTTACTTTGGAACAGACCCCGGGATGCCTGCAAGCTGACATGCAAATTTAAATCAGTTGCATGTTGTTGTGCAGAGTTCGTTGCCTCTGTTCAGTGATTTCACAACGAATCTCTTGCATCTGCCTGCTGGAAGAACAGAAAAAATAGTGAAGTATTCAGCATGGGCTGAATTATTCAGCATGATGGATCAAATGAAAGAGGTGGTAGACTGATTTTTATTGTAAAATGAAGACAATCTTTGTAAGATTTTGTATTCCTCTACTGCTCCAGGCTCATGCATATTGTGTAATTTAAAATGTTATGAGGCCTTGATAGTAAGCTCTGTAACACAGGTGAGATGAACATTAGTGTCAGAAATTTTTAAGTATGGCAAACAATTAAAAGAGTATTTCAGTAGATGTTTTTTCTGATATTTTCAATGGCAATATTTTGACACTGTTTCTAACAGTAACTAGCAGCACAGGGTTCGTTTTCCCCAGTTGGCCTAATCCCTTTGAAAATAACCAAAAGACTCTTTATTCACTATGAATAAATTTATCTCTGTGTAAAACGGGGTTTTGCTGTAATTCCTAACAAGTTGAAGGTTGCTTATCCTGTGTTGAATACAATCTGTCATCCAAACTGTTTTTAATGCATACGATTTTGGTGGGCTACTGCACAGACTTCCTAGCAGTGTCTGGGACCACATTTTTTGCCTTCTTCAGAGTTATAGATTATAAAACCACATGCTCTTAATCCAAGTTTTGTTTTTCATCTAGGTACTCTGTGATCAAATAATCTCTTGGCCTTCTTTCTGGGAATATAACATACAGTGTAAGCTTTTGGAGGTTCTCCTGATATTAAAAAAAAAAAAAAAAAGGGATGTTCCAACCCTTAACTACTAGTTCTTTTTCTGAACTCTCCAAATTCCTTCCTAAATTGTGGATGCAAAAATAGATAATTGTATTCTAGCAGAGGTTAATCTAGTACTGAATATTAAGTGCTACTTATATTTCCATTGATATTGTAAACACCTCTGTTCATAATTTCATTAGCCTTTCTAGGCAGATTTTTGCATATTATTAAATGATTAAACACCACAACCTAGAGAGTGTTGCGTATTATACTCATAGCCTGACTGGTCAACATATTTAGCAGACATTTCCAACTGTAAACAAAGGTCTCTCTTGATCTTTGTTGTGTATTTAGAAGAAAAAAGATACCTAAATGCTTGTGAATAATGAGAAATGCGCAGAATGACTTATACCTGGGATTCACGTACCTGCAGTTTTATTGATATTAGGTTTTACAGACAAGAAAGAAAAAATGAAAATTATATTTTTAAAGGGTCTTCTGGGGAGGCACACCTTTCTACTACCCATTTAATCTTGTGCAGGCTTTTCTCATTTTGATATCTGAAGGGAATTTCAAAATGCACTGATTAATCTCATGCTATGATTTGATATCTTTTGCTTCCTATTTCTTATCTACAGACTCTCTGAGATTACTGGCAATGGCTCTAGAATAATTCTAAAAAAACCCCATTAAATACAAGAGCAAAAAAAAAATCACACAAGCACCGTGTTGGAGACCAATTTCAGAGCCCTGGGGTTTTTTTTTGTTATTGTGTCCCTTGGGGGTCTTAACCTAGTAAGGCTTCTCTAACAATACCAATTTGAATAACTTTTCTTTTTATTTGTATAACTGGTGCTGCAACCTGGCAAACAGCAGAAACAAAATAAAAATATGTATACCAGGGGTTTTACAGTTTAGCTGGTAGGCTAAAATGTGTGTGTGTGTGTAGTAAAGCTTTGGTTTAGGAACAGATATTTTAAGTATGTGAATATGGGGGGGGGGCAGAAAATTTTCCCTGTTTACCCACAAACGGCAATGCAATGACATTATTTTCTATTATTTTAGTAGTGAAAATTACATGTTTCAGGGATTTTTAAGGGATTTTTTTTTCCCCTGAAAAGTAGGTACTGCTGCCAGTAACTTCTTTTTATGTCAGAAGTATGAAATGTATAAAGGAAAATGAAAATGTGAAATATGCAGTGAAAATTTATTGCATAGAAATTATAGCTAAGTAAATGGATAGGAAAAGAAGTTGACTAAAAGTTTTCCTCTTCAAATTCGTTGAAGTGATTACAAATAGGCTGCTGGAATTAAGAAATGTAAATATTCTAACATCATGATACAATCATTGAAGAGTCCAGTGCCTAGGACCTAGTCAGAATAAATTTGACAGCAGGAAAATCATTAGTATGTCTGGGTACTAGCACAGTGTGTGCTGTCCAAGCCTCTACTCTGTTCTTTATCACTACCAAAAGTAGAGCTAAGTGATGAAAGTGGTAAGGAAAGTAAATTTACTTGGGGAAAAAAAAACCCCACCTAACTTCTGTGTAAGAGCTGGTTTTAGGCCACCAAAAATATCTATGATTTTGAGTCAAGCAAAAGATGCTGCTATTTCATTGCCAGTCTGTATATTCTGAATTTTAGATTTAGCTGCTGAACCAATATCCTGTTTTTCTGTTACGAGCTGGAAAGCTGGGACTTGATTTTATCTACTACAATACTTTGGTTTTTCAAATTGCTGCTTAATTTTGTCTCTTCTGTTCAATGTTCATAGTGGTGTTCATATTATTATGCCTCTTTTGTTCAAGGTTTTCTGAAAGATGGTTCAAGATTTCTGAAAACTTCTTACTCTAAGTTTTTAACATGACCTTTCCCTGTTGTAAGCAGGCTTCAGTTCTCCATTTTGCTTTATTTCCCTGTTCCACATTACGTAGTTAAACTTGCATAATAAGAAAATAGTGTGAAGCCTTGGGTCCTTCGTGCCTTTTCTGGATAGCTTTCCTCATTAATGTGAGTTGAGTGGCACTGTCAAAGAAGAGGAGGCTCAGTGTTGGTTTTTTTTTTTCCTTTAAGTTGTATGTGCTTGAGATGCATTACACTAGAAATACTATTATGTTTCATCCCCAAATAAAAGTTTGTGCCCTTTGAAACAAGTAACAGGATTTCTACTGATGACTAGAATCTTTTAATAGGAAATGATAGAGTAACAAGAAAGTGTATCAGCAGATCATAGGATGATTGGGAGGCAAATTTATTATCTATTCAGCAGAGTATTTCACAAAGAATGAAGTACAACTGTACAAAGAATTGGTGAGAATTTGTCTTGGGATACTGTGCCTGTCTGGTTGCTCAAGATCAAGCAATGTGAATTCAAAGACGATTGAGTGTAAAGTGTTATTCCTTTGAGGTTAAGAGGGAATATACAGCAGGGAGGATGGGGGAATGGGAAATGTCAGAGGGATGGAGACTTAGGGTGTTGATACATCACCGAAGTGTGAATTTTGGTTTACCTCTTAATGAAAATTAAAAGCGGGAACTGCCTGTAAAAAATACTGTTACCTGAGATCCACACAGTGTGCATATGATTTGAATATTAAAATTATGGAAATGGATCTTCTAGATATAAAAACTTGAGCCAGATTTCATTATTATTATTCACATGAAATTTTCTGCTCATGAAACTGTGAAGAGACTTCAGCTTTTGCAGTTGTTTTTATACTGTTAAATATTTGCATAATGTTTTTAATAAGTAGCCTTTAATCTATTCATTTGATCATGAGCTGTTCTATTTGCTCACTTGCTATTAATTATTTTATAGTGTGTAACCGGTTACTTAAGTAATGTGCTATGGCTTTTCACTTGATTGAAATCTTAGAGATAGTGGTTTGAATAGAACTGAGCATTAGTCAATACTGAAAATTAATATATTCACTGAATATTTGAGTACAGTCAATAACCAGTATTTATATATATATAGTTATGTGGTTTGGACAATATTCATGTGTTTTACATAAAGAAAATTTTTTTGTCATCATTAATACAAGTAGAATATTCTTTTGATCTTTTTTAATACATAAATGTTGTCTGTCTAGGTTGACCAAAACAAATTCTGAAGCTCTTGAACAATTTCAAAGACAGATCAAGGTCTCAGAGTTAAGTTTCTGTAGGTCCTGAAAAACAGTGGCCTGCAAGTCAAAGGGTGCCATAACTAAATACCGTTGGATACCACTAATGGAACTACAGTTGCAATTGAGTTCCTTGGCTTTTCTGAGACACAGCAGCTAGCTCTCCGAAAGGTTACTACAGAAATATACAACTCTGAACAGACCTTGATCCATGAGGTTGTTCAGCCTTTCAGATGTGTAAGAAATTTTGGATGGAGCCGGAAAAGAGAGATATTATAAGCCAGAGGCAGTACGGCTGCCAAGGGGTCAGGTTTAAATAGCCCTCAAAAGTTAGGACACGCATTTTCAGTAAGGGCGGGTTTCATGTGTTCTGCTAAGGTATGATCTTGGAACTCTTATGTGCCAGGTAGCGTGAAAACATGTACTGAGGATTAAATCCCTGCCCAAAGGAGTTTATATTTTAAAGGTAAGAATAGAAACACAACATATAGATACATTGAGTATGTGAGGGAAGTAATTAGAAAGTTACAATTAATGCAGTAAGAGTTAAATACAAAGCATAAATAGATGTGAACAGAGTAAAACAGTAAACAAAGTCAGGTTACAAAACAATGCAAATTTATTAATTCCCAGAGGAAACAAAGAAAACTTGCTGCTCTCCCACATCTATTATCTCAAGAAATTATTTCTGTCTAGAACTGAATCAGATTAATAGAGCTGTGTTTTGTAACAGGGGGTTATGAATCAGAGAACACTGAATGTGCCTGTAGAGAAGAATTAGACCATTCTATTTAAATATCCTATCACCTGGAAATCTGTGTAGGTATATAAAGATATCAGCCTTCTCTCTTACTGTCCAGTCTTAGGACATCTACTTGCACTCTCCTATCATGCTTATTTTGCATCGTATTATTGTCTTTTATAGATTCTCTTCCATTCTCAATGACTACATTTTCCTTTTTTAGCATTTCTAAAACCCACTGACATCTGCCCAAGAGATGCCTCTGCTAAATTGAGCAGAGCTGATCCTGGAGGAATTTGGGAAAGACAAGAATAGTTTGTATGGATGGGGTGTTTTCTGGTTTTGTGGGAGTCATTGTGCAAGGGTATATACACACCAGGAGTAACAACAATAAAGTAAAATAAATACCCCAGAATCAGACACTAAGACAAGAGTAGAATAGAATTCAGAAATCTCTATCTCCTGCACAGAACTATATTAAAGGTATCTGAACGTTATGTCCCCTGGATGGTAATAATTGTTTACAAATAAAAATATTTCCATTTTTTTATTTTAAAGATTATTAAGGGTATGTGTATTGGGTTTCTGTGGCAAAATTTTGGTAGTGGGGGGGTTACAGGGGTGGCTTCTGTGAGAAGCTGCTGGAAGCTTCCCCCATGTTCGACAGAGCCAATACCAGCCGGCTCTAAGATGGACCCACAGCCAGCCAAGGCTGAGCCAATCAGCGATAGTGGTAACGCCTTTGTGATAACATTTTTAAAGAAGGAAAAAAAGTTGTGGGACAGAGAGAAACAGCAGCCGGAGAGTGAGAACATGTAAGAGAAACAACTCCGCAGACACCAAGGTCAGTGAAGAAGGAGGGGGAGGACATGCTCCAGGCGCCGGAGCAGAGATTCCCTTGCAGCCCATGGTGATGAAGACCATGGTGAGGCAGGTTGTCCCCTGCAGTCCATGGAAGTCCATGGTGAAGCAGATCTCCACCTGCAGCCCAGGGAGGACCCCATGCCGGAACAGGTGGGTCCCCAAAAGAGGCTGTGACCCCGTGGGAAGCCCACGCTGGAGCAGACTCCTGGCAGGACCTGTAGATCTGTGAAGAGAGGAGCCCACAGAACAGGTTTTCTGCCAGGGCTTGTGACCCCGTGGGGGGCCCACACCGGAGCAGTGTGCTCCTGAAGGACTGCACACCATGGAAGGGACCCATGCTGGAGCAGTTTGTGAAGAACTGCAGCCCGTGGGAAGGACCCATCTTGGAGAAGTTTGTGGAGGACTGTCTCCTGTGGGAAGGACGCCACGCTGGAGCAGGGGAAGAGTGTGAGGAGTCCTGCAGAAATAACATGTGATGAACGGACCGAAAACCCTGTTCCCCATTCCCCTGTGCCGCTGTGGGGGCTAGGTAGAGAAGCCGGGAGTTAAGTGCCTGGGAGGAAGGTAGGGGTGGAGGGAAGGTGTTGTGAGATTTGGTTTTATTTCTCATTACCTTACTCCGTTTTGATTTGTAATAAATTGAGTTAATTTTCCCCAAGCTGAGTCTGTTT
>JANZLQ010000095.1:22384142-22412370 GCA_026212715.1 Elanus axillaris
GGAAGCCCGCACTGGAGCAGGTTCCTGGCAGGACCTGTGGATCTGTGGAGAGAGGAGCCCACGGAGCAGGTTTTCTGTCAGGACTTGTGACCCTGTGGGGGACCCACGCGGGAGCAGTGTGCTCCTGAAGGACTGCACGCTGTCGAATGGACCCCACGCTAGAGCAGTTCGTGAAGAACTGTATCCTGTGGGAAGGACCAACATTGGAGAATTTTGTGGAGGACTGTCTCCCATGGGTGGGACCCCACGCTGGAGCAGGGGAAGAGTGTGATGAGTCCTGGTCCTGAGGAGGATGAAGCAGCAGAGACAACCTGTGATGCGCTGACCTCAACCTCCATTCCCTGTCCCCCTGTGCCGCTGGGGGGGGGGTAGGTGATGAAGCTGGGAGTGAAGTTGTGCCTGGGAAGAAGGGAGGGGTGGAGGGAAGGTGTTGTGAGATCTGGTTTTATTTCTCATTACCCTACTCTGGTTGATTTGTAATAAATTGAGTTAATTTTCCCCAAGCTGAGTCTGTTTTGCCCGTGATGGTGATTGGTGAATGATCTCTTCTGTTCTTATCTCGATCCACAAGCCCTTTGTTATATTTTTTCTCTCCTCTGTCCAGCGAAGGAGGAGACTGATAGAACAGCTTTGGTGGGCACCTGGCGTCCAGCCAGGGTCAACCGATCACAATCTTTTTGGTGCCAAAACCTAGGGATGTGAGGTCAACCCATCACGGTATGTTTTTTTTTTCCCATAAACACATTTAAATTTGTTTTCCTCTAGCAATAGTGTTTTCATGGGCTTCCTAGTAAATAGTTTGGGAAAAAAAAATGACTCTTTTTGATACAGGAGCGAATAGATATTTTCTAAACTCCATGTATTTTAACTGTCATTATACCTGAAATTTATTTGTCTGGTTGACAGAGGAATGATCTGAAACTATTGTGGTACTGTGCAGTCCAGATCAGTTTTGTTAAGAGCATTTTGCTGAGCTTGTTTCTTTCTAACCTTTTTGTTGTTTTCTGACTGTGAAATATGGCAGTGTTTGTTTTTCACGGAGTACTTCAAGCTGATCTAACATGCTGAGGCCTGTGCTGCACTAGCTCTTAGTTTGTGTGAAACCTTCATGGTTCAAGATCTGCCCGTCGGAAGATACTGTAAAAGACTATATAAATTACTGCTTCTATATAGTTAAAAAAAAAAGAGGGGGGGAAGCTTCTCCTTACATTAATGGCATTGAACACAATGGTGAATGCCTCTCATCAGAAGCCAGAAGTATGAGGCTGTATGTTAAGCATCCTGAGTTTGGGGCAAATCTTCAGGTGCATGTAAACGAACGGTAGTAGAATTACTGCATATGTATCATCTGTGAAAATAGTACTGAATGCAAGATAAGAATAAAGTAATTCAAGTACATTTCCCCTTTTGGGGTAAGCAAAGATTTCTTTGCCAGTTAAAGACAGGGTGGAAGCTTATTACAGTTGGTTAGTCAGGCAGATACACAGTAGTAGCAGAGGTGTCTTATGATAATATTGGCCATGGCTGCACATCTTGACTTGCGATGACACCAGCTGAAACTTAAATGGATGATTTGGTATGTGTATGAGAAGTTGGTTTGTATCAAAGATATTGATCTAAGCTTTTTTGGTCAGGGAACTGTTTAGTGGTACCTTCTTGACACATCTGCTGAAGTTAAATTCAGGAACTTCAGTGCTGCAGCAATAATCAGAAGACAATCTTAGGCTCTCAACTGCAGGCTGTATCAAGTCAATTCACTAGACACATTCTTCCAAATTAACCTGATAACATCAGAGTTGGCATGCACATTTCCTTGTGTTCAAAAGGAAAAAGTATAACGTAAGGTGCTATTTGTTCTGTGGAAAAGTAGTAATGGGAAATAGATGCTAGAGATTACTGTGGTAGTTGCAACTTTCCTGCTCCCATGGTGCTAAAATTGAGCTCCAAGGAAAGTAGGAGCTGAAGAAGAGAAGCCAGAAGTGAACAGTAGTATTTTAAAGGAGTATGACTGCCTCTTCTTGTTTGGATGTTGATGGATTACTAGCTGAAAACTCAGCACAATTTCAAAGACTAATCCTGTGGTTCCCTGTGTTGTTCTGGTCAATACTGTTGGTTCAGTCTCCTCAGCATTGTTTCACAGGGAGAATAAAGTATCATAGCAGGTCCTGTTGAAAACCAGCAGAAACACAGCTCTGAATTAGTTTTGTTATGAATTCCCTTTTTCAACACAGTTTGTCAGCAACTAATATTGCGGGTTTTAGAACATTCTTAAGGAACTAAGCAAGAAAACAAGTTTTGCTGCATGAGTCAAGGTCAATGTACTTTAACTCATATTCTCTAAGCAATAATGATCATATTTTAAATGATATGAAAAGTATCAATGCTCTGAATTGAAGTTACAGTAACTTTGTTACTGATGTAGATGTCCATAAATGTGTCAGCTGACAGATTATGATCTGCTGTTCTTCATGGGAGTTAATGGCAGAGCAATCATTTGGTTTTGTGCCAGAAACCTTAAACTTGGAGAAACGCTTGTGTGTTATGGTAAATTTCTAATTACTTTGACTTGTTCTTGGGCTTCTCTAAGCCTGCTTTTTTGATGCATTAATTTGTAGGGGAAAATGTCTTTACAATGAATGAGATGCAGAAATGTGATTTGGTAAAATTAGGAATCATTTGTTGAATATCATTCTCAGCAGCACATCACTGATCTGCATACCTTTTAGATAGGTACAAGTGCAACCAATAAACTTTATTTCAAATCTTTATTTTGTTCTTAACTTATTTGAACATAAAAGAAACTGAGGGATAGAAGGAAATTTGCCCAGTGATTATAGGAAATAGATCAACTAATTCAGAAGAGATCCAAGGTGTCTGCTGCATGGTGTTGAGCAACAAACATTGCTTGGTTTGTATATGAATCAGAAAAATATAAATTAGAAGCAAACTGTTTAGCAGAAGTCCAGAAGCTTGTAAAGGCTTTCAACATGATCCAAAAGAAAATTAAGTACTTCTATGTTTCTGAGTTACTATATAGCTAAGAAGATATTTTTATTGCATGTGTACGTCCAAATTCTTGTGTTATTATTCGAGTCCTTGCTGCAATAAATAGTGTTGTTATCAGAAGCAGTGTTTGCAGGAAGAGACTATGGGAAGGTTGGATATGCTTGTCCCCAGTGTTGGCCTGTATTTTCTTCCAGGAAGAAAAGCTTTGAGAATGCCGACATCAAATTAGCCAGAGCTTCCCTACCTGAGATGCAGGAAAAGCAGAGAGAACAATTTTGTTGGCCTGCTGTGAATATAACCCTCTTTTCTATTTGGATGCACATTTCTGTTACAAATGCTACCCTTGTAGCTGCTATGCTGAAGTCTGAGCTATAAGGAATTTGTTAAACCTTTTAAAATGCATGAATTGTTGTGGAAGTACAGGATGTATGTCTTCTACAGAAACATTTCATAGACATTTCTGCTATTCACTGTGTGGTAGGAATTTTTGTGCCATTGAAGACTACGCTTTCCTTCATTTAAGCTATTGATCAGCTAGTTTTACACTGATTTTTATTTTTTTAATATTTTCTTGGACTCTATAACCATATTAAACATATACCAATATGTTGCAGAATCAAGGCAAGAAGTGTTCGAATTAAATTTGGCCTCTCAGTTCTTGAAATTCATCCTTTCTTATCTGACTTTATAATGAAAAGTGTTGAAACTACCTTTCCTTATAGTGTACCTAATGTAGAAAACTTCATAAACTGTTGAAGTGATCAGGAAAGTAACTGCAACTCAGCAGTGATATGCCTGAATGTCTTACCTCCAGTTTATCAATCTTCTTTTTCCTCTAATTTATTTTTTTCCTCCAGCTGAGAAAATATTTGCAAAATGTGTGTTCTCAAGCTAAGCAGATTTGTTTGTCACCCACAAAATCCACAACTGCTTGAATTTGAGCTGTTTTTGTGATATAAGCCCAGCATAATTGTTTTAATACACTATTGTAGAGATCCAGAGAGAAACTTCCAGTGAGAAAATGAAAAGGGCATACACATAGCTTTCCTGCATTTAGAAGTGCTAGCTTCTTAAGAAGTTCTGAGGCTTGGCAAGTAAAAAAAAAAAAAATCAAAACAAGCCATAAATAGTAGGTGGGTTTTATACAAATATACTAAATGAGAATTGAAGTCCACCAGCTGCAAAATAAAATGTATAATGAGGAGCTACGGATATATCTGCCTTGAAAATAACTTTGTAAACTTGCTATATTTTTCAGCACTTCAGAGAAAGTAGTGTAATTCCCTATTTGCAATGACAGGGAATATTGCAATTAGCTGATATTTTAATGTTATGAAAGTAAATATTCACATGTATCTCTGGTTTAAAAGAAAATAATTTCATTGCTTTATTTTCAAGTATTGGTGGTTTTGGCCATTAACTAAACAGTAGACTCTTCCCATGCTCTGATTTTTCCAGCTATTACCTGGCATAGTCACATAATAGCTTAGTCATTGCAGTGCTCTGTTGTATAATTTTTGGTTGATAAGACTTCAAGTAAAGTATGTTTTTGTGTTTTGAGTGCAGTGCAATTTCCTTGCACGTGTCTGTAAATGCCCACTTTGACATTTTAAGTAGACAGTGTTTTCAAAGGAAGATTCAAGACTTTTAGGAAAGTTTAATATCAGACTTACAGATCCACATTTTAATAGATGTCTAATATATTATATTTTGGAATCATTGTTTATTGTTGTATTGTGGTGTTTGTAAAGTATTGTGAATTTTAATGCAATGTTTTTAACTGTGTATACAATGTGTTTTGCAAGGATTTTTTTCTTCAGTATATGTAGGGATCTATATTGTTGGTAGTTTGATTAAAAAAGGCAGGGGGAAGAGCAGTTGGACTACTTTGAGGGCTTTTGCATTTCCTAAAATGTTATGTTTACAGTCTTGAATGCTTTCTTATATTTAATGATATGAATGATGTGAAAGCAGCTTTTAGTACTCTTCTGTGTTCAATGTTTGCTCCCTAGCATCAAGTGCTGAAGAAGGTAAGGGCATGAGGTGAAAAGCCCAAGATTGTAATGGGATGGCTCAGATGTGGAATGGCAATTTTCTGGAGTGTAGAGTAAACATTAAATAAATGAAAAAGATAATTTTAGAGTCACTGGGAAGGGAGGAGCTCTTCAGAGGAGTATTAAATGACTCAGGAGTGAATGAATTAATTTGTGGTGGTACCAGTCTCACCTAAAGCAAATACGTCTATCCTCCAGAACAATAGGATTTGATATTCATGTTTTTCCTTTTCTATAAGAAAGCAAATTTAAAAATGCCTTTAAGAATTAATATTCATTAATTACCAAGTGACAGAAGAAAATTCTAGTATTGCGCAATACTAGTGTTGACTTTGAAAATCCTTGGTTTTATAAAAAAAAAAGAGAAATTCCCACAGATATTTTTTGTCTGTTCTATCCTCAGGATTTTTAAAGACATCCAATTCTCAAGGTATTTAAATAATAAAATTTGCATATGTTTTGCAATCCTACCTCCTTTTTCCTCTTTTTTCTTTCTCTTCTGTCATTTCTTCAGCTTCAGTTTACATGCTGTTAATATCCAGTGAAACAGTTCTTTCAGATGTATAATGTGAAACCTGTATTCTGCAGTCACTCAAAGTTGATGACAATAATAGCAATAGGATTGCTCAAATGAGTGAGAGTTGCAGAAGTGACTGCTTTCTAATCCTGAATCAAGATCAAGCAGTGTATTTCTTATATTTGTTTACATTTAATTACATACAAATAAGACTTAGACTAGCAAATTCCCAAATAGAGAAAAGTGTTAAACTATTCCTGCTGCCTTCGGATGAAGATTGTAGCATCTTTCAAACATTTACTCTTTTACCAAGTTCAGAAAATTCGAGTTTGGGTTTGAATATTTGTCATGGTTTAACACCAACCAACAACTAAGCACCACACAGCTGCTCACTCACTTACCCCCACCCAGTGGGATGGGGAGAAAATTGGGAAAAGAAGTAAAACTCATGGGTTGAGAAAAGAATGGTTTAATAGAACAGAAAAAAAGAAACTACTATTGATAACATTAATAAAATGACAACAGTAATAATAAGAGGATTGGAATATACAAAAAAATGCACAATGCAATTGCTCACCACCCACCAATCAATGCCCAGTTAGTCCCTGAGCAGTGATACCCCCACTTTCCCCAGTTTCTATATATACTGAATGTGACGTCCCATGGTATGGAATACCCCGTTGGCCAGTTTGGGTCAGCTGCCCTGGCTGTGTCCTGTACCCGCTTCTGGTGCCCCTCCAGCCTTCTCGCTGGCTGCTCATGAGAAGCTGAAAAATCCTTGACTTTAGACCAAACATTACTTCGCAACAACTGAAAACATCCATGTGTTATCAACATTCTTCTCATACTGAACTAAAAGTATAGCACTGTACCAGCTACTAGGAATACACTTAATTCTATCCCAGCTGAAACCAGGACAATACTATAGGTGAGGAGAACAAGAGGGACCCACACATTCATGTGTGTACCTTATGAGTACCTGGGCACACAACTGTAACCCAGCATTCTTCAATCATTTCTCATGCCCTTGATAAGCTGGTGCTCTTCCAACCTCCAGAAAGCTATACCTATGGCTGTATATCCTAGAGACTTTAAAAAGCCTTTAATTTATGAACTGACATAAGGAAATTTTTGTTAGCAGGCAATAAGTTCTGAGAAACTAACATATGCTCTGAGGCATGATTCAAATTTTATGTAGCTGCTATGTCTGTGCTTAAGTGTTGTAACTTAATACACAAAATAATTATATTTGTGACAGACACTCTGCAAATCTTTTTCTTCACATTTTTCTGTTTGACTGCTTGAGTGATGGTCCTGATTTTTTGAGGGTAAAAACATAGTGAATGTATATGCGCTTTTGACTTTTTGTTACTATAGAAAAAAAGACATTAGAAATAAATTTCATTCCAGCAGCACTACACACAAGATAGACATCTAGTCTAAATATACTGGGAATATTCTTGATATTTTTAATGTGCCAAATGCTATAAAATCTTTCTGAAAGATCTAATTGCTAATCTGTATGCAGGCTATAGAAATACTTTAACCTAGTTGTTAAAAGTCTGCCAATTTATTATTTAATACTGAACTTACTGCTTGTAACAAGAAACTGAACCAAAACAAGGAGATTGAGAACACTGAAGGGCAAAGTATTTTGAGAACTAGGGTGACTAAAAAGTAGTGCTGTTTTTCTTGCAATTTTTTACACTGCTTATACATTTTAACTACAACCTGGAAAGAACTATAAAGTGCATAAGTTAAAGATCAAATTGTAATCCGAGCAAGCCACCCATTTAGGCAATATCCATTTATGTATGCTTAAGGGAGACAGATTGTACCTGCAGATTTCACCTTGATTAGCAAAAAAAACCCAAACCCAAACAATAAAACAATGAGGAACAAAATTAACAGATGTTTCTCTGTGTGCTTGGGTTTGTGGTGTGGTGTTTTTGTTTGTTTGGTTTTCCCTTTCTTTAATAGGTTCATTTATTTTTATACATATGGTGAAATACAGCTCTGGTAGATGCTCTCCACAGAAAACAGCTATTCACTCAAGGTGTGCACTGGGCACAGATTTAAGCAACAAAGATTTTATGAAGAAGCTGGACAAACCCAAGAGAACAGGAGTCTCCCAGGGTACTCAAAGACTAAAGCCTACATGTGAGTCATGTTGAGTATTTTCAACACTTCAGATGCGTCAGTTGTAGTCTACACTTGATAAGGAATGGCAGGGAGAAAAGTGAGATCTCTGTAGGGTCACAATTTTTTTGCAAAAGATGGGGAGTGGGATGGAAATGGCAAAATTCAGTCAGGTTTCCTGAAAGTTGTTTTGTTAGGAAGTCCAGGCTTCTGTCATCCACAGCCTCAGTATAACTGTTATCCATGCTGTCTTTGAGGTTTGCACTGTGAAGTTAAGGTAATAGATTCTGGGAAAGCTTGTACAGACAACCTCAAGGTAGGAGCTTTGCGTCTTCAGGTACTTGCAACCCTTGCTAGTCTGAGGAGGAGTGGATTTCAAAGTTTTATTAGAGCTGAGACCTTCAGCATGTATCTTTTTTTTCTTTGTTTATAATGTGCTTTTTGCTCCAGGTAGGATGTAATTTTTTAATATTTTTTTAATTTTCAAAAGCTCTTCTCTCAATAATACTCTAAATACCCCTGCAAAATGAAGGCAGGACAGTTTCAGCAGTGAGGACTGTAATAGTGTAATCAGAGTAAACAAATAGGTGAAACTATGCAAAGGGTTAAAGGAAGTGAAGACAAATAGTTCTCATGAGGAGGAGTTCTTGGAATAAAAATATTCTTTTCCAAAGAGTTATCTCTGCCTCATTGCAGATAACCTTTCCTTTGACAATCTGGAAAGGATCTTTATGCCTCACAGGAAACACTGTATTTTGAAAGCTTTTCTGAGCTCAGAGGATACTGAGATGTTGTCAATACACAAGTAACTATATTGTGTTTATTTACATTGAAACAGAGGGTGAAGGTAGAAAGCCATTATCCAGGGCTTTGAGGAGAAGCATGGAGGACCAAGGAAACTCATTCTCAGTGATGTGAAAAGATTGTGTGCTCCTTAGTGACATCACCCAAGGAAGCAGCGATGACTTGGTTTTATTTTTCTAGCATTCATATGGGAACACCTCATTAAAAATGCCAGTGCTACAGACAAGGTAAAAAGGTGGATATCTTACTACCTGACAACTAATTTATCTGCTATTGATTTATATGCATGGCACATTTGAGCTACAGACTTCAGTTGCTTATGCTGCCACCATGCAGTCTGTGGTGGAAAAAGAGCACTCCTATAAAGTCTTCTAAGTTTATAGGTCCTAGCAATAAATAATTTTGTTGGACTGATAATAGGCAATTATGATCAGCATAGGTTGGCTTACTAGCTCATTCCTTGGCAAAGGCTCTGATTGTATAATTCTTTCTGTCCGGTGTATCATTGGAATATCAAACTGCAAATTGACTCATGTTCAAAATCCATCTCATTCAGGACCCTACTTCTCTGGGACTGTATCATCTGCTTAGATCTCTTCCAGTTCTCTGGCAAGCCTAAATGTCATACCTTTTTGGTGCTAACTGGGGTAAGGGACCATTATGGAAGTTGACAACTATCCAACTCTCCAGGCTGTAAAATGCTTGGCTTCAGTCAGCTGCTTTGGCTGTTGGTTTCCCTGTTCAGTATTTTGTGGAGATCTGTATCTGTTTTGTTGAAACTTGAGAGGAAATAGTTGCTGTGGTTGTTTAGGGAATCAGAGGTTGCTGTGGCAAATATGAAGAACAGGTCAAAATTGGTATATATTAATTGCTTAGACTCAATTCTTGTTTAATCTAGAGGACTTTCTCCTTAAGTTTTAATGTGTATTACCCTGAATTCTATCAATAACAAATGCAGAGGTTGTAAGTCAGAAAAGCTTATTATGTTTTTATTAAGAAATACTAAGTTTAGGGAGTTTAAAAGAGCTTATAGCTTTTGCATTAACCACTTGCATTAACCATTGAAACTACACATTCTGAACTATGGCCCAAGTTTTGTTTTTGGAAGTGCCATGACCCAGTTTGGAGGAGAAAAAAAAAGAAGGTATAATGAAAACTATAGTGACTTTTTAGATGGAAAAAAAGGCTAAAGATATTCTTTGACAAACTGGCAGAATGGCTGATCCGAATGCTGCACTTGGCTTTCCTCATATTCATATGACTCTGGTTTGTACCTCATGATAATGTAATCGGTGCTAAGTAATTTAAGAAAGGAGACAGTTGCTGCTAGGTGCAGCTGTGATCTGAAATCACAAATTTATCACCTTACCATCACTTAAATAGTTTCTTTACTCCAAAAAAAAGTTTGGCTCACAATTCAGTGGTTCTATTCAAGAAATAACACTCACTATAATCAAGGTGAAGACACACTCTCCAGCTCACTTACTAGTAAAAATTTCAAGATTGGACTGAGTTCTGGGCTCACTAATACTCAAATCTAGTCTAGTCTTTGAGCAGCAAGCTGAAAGCTGGCTGCTGTTTAAAACAATTTGCATGTTCTGGTAGCAGTCCTCTCATTTGCATCTCTATTCCTTTCTTAAATGTGATGACTAGGTTACATCCTATTCTGTGGTGCGATATCTTTGAGACACTACAGATGTAAATATTTAACTTTTAAAAAAAATTTCACCATACTACTGTGTGTTAGTGACCCTGCATTTCAGCTCTTGAGATCTCACTGTACAGATTCCAAATTAATTGAACTGGGTTTTTTTGGAGATTATTTGGATGGAAAAAAGTGTTCATTTGATGTGTATAGATGAACAGAGCAGTATGAATTATCCTGTGAATCCTAGTCATTTTATCCTTATAAAAATTAAAAACTGGGTTTCAGTAAGTACAATTTACTTTCATAGATATTTAATTAGTTTATGAAAACTTGTAAATTGGAAATAAACTTTCTCCCCTCCTTATAGCACTTGTGAATATTTCACAAGCATAAAGGCTAACAGTGCTGATGCTGGTGCCAAGTATGTTTGTCTGAGCCAAGCATAGCTCAAATTCATAATGAGAGCTTTCCAACTGCTCAACATGTTCCTTTTCACATCCATTTGACGTTTTTCTGGCTTGACTTTGTTCTGATGTGCAAGTATTCTCTGCAGTCTTTAAAACTGACAGTCTCACAATGTTGGAAAAGTAAACCTCATGCTTGCAAAGTTACCATTAAAAGAAGTTCATATGTGTTCTGTTCTACAGTAGGAACCCACATATACAAGACCATACAGTTGAACATGCAAGTGTTGTCGAAGGAATAGTCCAATATAATTTTTTCCCTCTTATCTCTATACCAGAAATTACATTTATGCATCTACTTCCACTCTAGTTAAATATCTTCTGGTTCTCTTTAACTCTACTCTTGCCCTATCTTTTTTTTTAAAGGAACAACCTAACAAAGTTGTTTATAAATTCTTTTCTCAAAAGACTAATTTAATCTTTTAGTATTAGATTCTCCTATTCACACAGGATCAGTACAAGGCATGGGTACAATTTGAGCTGTAAAATCTTGGCCTCTCTGAAGTTGGTGGGAATTTTGCCAGTGAGCAGTGGCATCAGGCTTTCAACCAAAGCATTTGGACAAATTTAAATCATGCCTAGACTTTGTGCAGTATCTGCACAAAGATAAATTTTTCCCAGATGACAGAATAGTAAAATAACATGAATCCTGACATGTATTGGTTTTTCAGCAGATGAGACTGGAACCCAGCAGAACAGAATTCTAAATGAATATTTTAATTATTTTCTTGAATTGTTTTATGCATGGAGATGCCATGGAGGGGTGGGGGGTGTTACAAATTTATGTACATGTAAATTGGAAGAAATATTTTCTTTTAACAAGAATCCTCTTAATGTTTTATAAATACATCAACCTTGCCATAGCTATGATACTTACTGCATAAGAGCTAACATGCAGTTTATAGCAGTGTTGCTACTATGTGCCATACTTTCTCTCAGCTGAACTTTAAAATGACTTTAATGTGGTTTGCATTTAAAGTAATTTCCCTTTATTCTTCTGTTTTAACCTGGACCTTTTTTTTTTTTTTTTTCTGTCAATGGGAGTTAGAGAAGAGAACTTTAATTGAATTTTTTTTTTTACATTATCCCTAAATGAGTCTAAATGGTGCCTTGAACAATAGTAAAGATTTTCATCTCTGATCTGTTTTATGGACAGATACTGACAAAAAAGCATTTTCAGGTACACTTGGGAAGTGCAATACATGCATGTAAACCACTATTATTAAGGTATAACAAATGCACCCCAGTGGGTCGGGGGGAGTGAGTGAGCGGCTGCGTGGTGCATAGTTGCTGGCTGGGGTTAAACCATGACACTATTTAACAAAAATGCACAAGTGTTTTTAATAGTGTTGCTACAGGTGGTATGTATCTTAGAATACAAACTTGGGCTTGAGCTACTGGGTATGAAGCTCAAGTTAAAAGATACTATGTGTATATATAACTCCTCACATATTCAAGAACTGCTTAGCATGACCCTACTGTATTTTCCCTGTACCTGTTGTTACTTCCAAATAGGCAGTAATGGTTCTTCAATACCGGAGTTGAACCACCAGTTTAGCCTTCCTGACTGCCATAATTCTCTGAGTATATAAAAACTAGTTCTAGATCATTATTTTTAAACTGGGATTAGATATTCAGTATAGGACATTATTTGAAAGAGAAATTTTCTTACTGGGGTTGCTCATATGAATCTTGGACTTCCCAAAACATGCTTCTGTAGACAAGTGAAGTCATGCCATTTCACTTATGCTAACCTGAGTAAGCTCTGGCTAAATAACAAAATGTACTGTTTAACAAGCTTTGTAGTTTTTTCTGACTTTGCGCTTTGTTCACCAGATGAATTAACTAGAGCTCATTTAATTGGTATTTACTCCAAAGTTTATGGTGGAAGCTTGCTGTTTTCTGACTGTTTTTTTGTGCTTAGACTATGGAAGTATTTAATTTGATTTACTACCTGGCTGTAAATGAGGGGTTAGTGCTGTAAATCATCTGTCTAGACCTGATGCCTCTGAATTTTTTCTCCACTAAATTGAATACCCCAGGCTCCCTGTCACATGTCTCCATAACCTCTTTGGTCTGATGTGGTTTGCAATATCGGTCACCAAAGCTGAAAGTATCACTTTTACTCTTGGAAAAAGTACTACATTCTGTGTTAGAGACAGCCCTAAATAAATACATGGCATCCTTCTAACAAAATATGTGAGCTGGACTTCTCCAATGAAGTGCTCAGGTTCAAAGCAACCAATTAGGCTGCTTCTCTAGCTGGACATGTCTGGTCTGTAAATGTCACCTAAAACCAGCTTTCACAGAAGTCTTAAAAGGCTGTTTCCGTGACTCTTCCAGGACTCTATCATTCATGCTGGGACAAGCAGTTGCATGCAAAATTCCTAGGACCTTCTTTTCAAAAGCAGTGCTGTATAACCTGCTTTCTCTGTGCAGATTTATTGTTGAAGCTTACTTTAAGGTAGCTGTAAATTCCAGTGATCCTTAGCCTGTCTGGATAAATGACTCGGAAATAAAAATAAGAGCTTTTGGCCTGCATCCCCTCCATACATGCAGCAGTCTACTGCTTGTCACACTTTATTGTGCCGTGCACCATTGTCCCTGTTACCTGTTAAGAATTGTCATCAGTGTTGTCTGATTTCTTGTTTCCATTTTGGTATAGTAGCACAAGCAGGCAGTCGATCTGGGACGATGACGCATACATAACCTCAGTAGATAGTTGGCTGGTTTCCTTCTCACTGATGTGAACTTCTTCCCACTGCAAGTCCCATTCACTTTACCTCTCCCACAACTTCTTGAAAGTAGAGACTTGTTAATGTGGGGTCCTGTCCATCTTTTTCGAGCCATATCATTATGTTTTTTAGGATTGAGCTGTTAGAAGATTTTTTTGATCAGTCAGGAAATCAGTAACTGTAGGGTCCTAAGACTATAGGATTCTAGCAGTTCTTTACAGCACATTAAATATAGGAACAGGTGAAAGCAGACAGAAAAAGACCTAACAGCTTATTATATGGTGCACTTTTAATTCATGGTTTAAAAACAAAGCTACTGAAGTGAATAATTTACATTTAGATATCAGACTTTTTAGGCTTCAAAAATCAATAGAAAGTTTTACTCTTCCTGTATTAAAGATTGATTGTTTTCCTCTGGCATTTGCAAAGAGGCAAAGTTTTAGTAAAAATCTTAACTGAGAAGAATGAGAAGTAATGCAGATCTCAATCTCAATACTGCAGTTCAAAACTACATCCTCTTTCATATAATATTGGAACAGTTTTATAACTTCTGATGAATTTGTGGAGTTTCTATGTTCCATTCAATATAAACTCAGCACAACTGAAAAATGAATGAAGAATGCAAGAAAAAATTAAGGAAGAGGTTTTTGTATGTAAAACCCCCTACATTTTATAAAGCTTTAGGACACCTATTAACTTTAAACCTTGATGATTATTTAGAAGGACTTTTGTTGATGTTTGGGGAAAAAGTTCAGTTGATTGATAATGAATCTCAGTATAAATGTTTAATCTGGCAAACTGCTCTTCATTGTTTATTTTCTGAAGGTGTCAGAACTTTTTGTAATTATCATCTTGATTTCTAAGCTAGTTTAATGTAAGTATTTCCTGTTACTGATTTCTATTCTTGATTTGAAGGATGAGTGAAAATAATTTAGAAGAGCTTTTGATTAATTGCTGTCTAGTTGTGCTATGCACTTTGTATAAATAGACTGTCTTGATCCTCTAGCTCTTCAGATTTGAAAACATGCCAGTGAAATAGTATTGAATTAAATGTTATTATTAAATAAGGTAATGTAGTTATCAAAAATCCATGCTGAATGGTTGATCAGTGGTAGTTAATTTGTTTGCCTATAACTCATTTCCTATAACTATTTTAAAACAGTCTATCATGAGGATTCAGGAATCAGTAATAATAGGAACATATTATTTTGAAAGGCTTGATATTGAATCCTAAACCTAGGATTTTCAGGTGCAGCTTAGCTCTAATGACAGTAACAATTTTTTTGCTCCTTCTAAAGATTTAACCCATGTGCTTGAAGCTATCATATCTTTTGGATGCAAGTGTGCTTTTCCTACTGGAATCAATATATTACAGCACACTAAAAAGCAGAATTAGTCATGGAAATATTCAGTTTAGGGCTAGATTTTTTTTGTGTTATTTAGTCTGCTTTAGTACAAATGAAAAAATACCCTACGCCTTGCACAGTGTGGCATGGGCTGGTAGGATCTGCTGCAACAAGAGGTGAGTGTGTGTCATGGAGGCAACAAAGTCCAGGGTGCTTCTAAACTAGTCCCAGAGTAATTGCTATGACACATACCCTTCTGTGAATCTTATCATATAAGTTTCAAAATGAGCACTGCATGAATTACAGAAGGAATTTTCCCTTGCATTTACAGAGAAGATTGTGTGGGTCAGTTATGCAAACTATTCGTTTATCATCATAAGATCTGAGGCAGTGCTGGTGGTACTTGAAGGCAAGATATAAAAATTAGTGGCCCAATAAGGTGATACATGGTCCTTTATTTTCTTAATCTGTTGCCCTTGTTCTGCAAACCAGTCTGTTTAGCTCTGTATGGAACATGGTGGCTGAAGTACATTTTGGGGATCACATATACTATGTTTTGATAGATTACTGGATATGTAAATAGAGTTAAGGATGTTTAATGTACAGATTTCTTTTTTTAACTCTTCCACAGCTAAGGCTGTGGCAGATTCCATTTATCTTGTTTCTACTGTGTGGGGATTGCAATTATGAGAAAGCCTGTGTGTTACTAGAGCTGATTGTTGTAAGCAATATGGATAGTTGTTTTCTTTGCATAACAAAACTTCTGACAGCAACTTCTCTGTGTGTTTTTGGTTTTTTGGTTGGTTTTTTTTTTTTTTTTTTGAGGACTGAATCTGGTAATAGCAAACTAAGAAATGCATTCAAAAAGTAAGCCATTAGAATAGTTATACAGTGGCTCAAATTCTTTTTCCCCATCAAATATATACAAAGTAGTGAGGGACTTATGTTGTTATCCACTGGCTACCATTTGGAGTATATCAATTTTTTGATTCTTGGGACTTGTTGATTTTTTTAACCAAAGTACAAAAATACAAAATTTGAGAGAGATAATGTTCTGAGATTAGTACTTCATATGTTGTTTTATAAAATCTTGTAAGTCTAGTGGTATACTCTTTCTGTACAATATAACGTAGCTACAGAAAGCTTGCAATACGGAGTACAGCATGGAATTCAGCACAGCAAAATGAAAGCAGCGTGGATTTCAGCACAGGTTACGTCAGTGTTCCAAACACACTAAATCTTCACAGAATCCCAGGGTTAGGATACAAATTGTAAGGAGATCCACTTGAGTGGAACTGCTAAGAGGAAAACCAAAGCCTGTGAGATTGTAATTAGGGAAGCTGGCAAACTGTGAGATCAGAAATAAGCAACTGTGACTCCCCAGTGTGGAATGGTTTAGAAAAACACACTCTGGATACTTTAATATTCTGTGTCTTATTTAAAAACAGCTTCTTTGAATCTGAAGGATTTATTTTACGTATGAAAGCACTGGACCAAAGCGCATGGAGGCACTGCACCTGAAGTGTTCTGTTACTTTCTGTGAAGCTAGAATGTACTCTTGGGCTTCTAAGCAGTCCCAAATAAATGTGGTGTCCTGGTTTCAGCTGGGATAGAGTTAATTTTCTTTCTAGTAGCTGGTAGGGTGTTATGTTTTGGGCTCAGTATGAGAAGAATGTTGATAACACACCAATGTTTTCAGTTGTTGCTAAGTAATGTTTAGACTAAGTCAAGGATTTTTCAGCTTCTCATGCCCAGCCAGCCAGCGAGAAGGCTGGAGGGGCACAAGAAGTTGGGAGGGAACACAGCCAGGGCAGCTGACCCAAACTGGCCAACGGGGTATTCCATACCATGGGACGTCATGCCCAGTATATAAATGGGGGGAGTTGGCCTGGGAGGGATTGCTGCTCAGGAGCTGACTGGGCATTGGTTGGTGAGTGGTGAGCAATTGCAGTGTGCATCACTTGTTTTGTACATTCCAATCCTTTTATTATTACTGCTGTCATTTTATTAGTCTTATTATCATTATTAGTTTCTTCTTTTCTGTTCTATTGAACTTTTCTTATCTCAACCCACAAGTTTTATCTTTTTCCTTCTGATTCTCTCCCCCATTCCACTGTGGGGGGGGGAAGTGAGTCAGTGACTGCGTGGTGCTTAGTTGCTGACTGGGATTAAACCATGATATATGGTACCATGAGTCTGATGCTGTATGATGACTCTGAAGGCATCAGTCTCTGATAGTGCTTAACCTCTGGGGCAGAGATGCCGGGTAGAGAGCTACCTGACATATCTGCTGTTATCTTCAATGGGTACACAATTGTATACAGCTATGGCAGGCAGTTACCACAAAATACTTTGCTGTTTCCCCTAAATCAAGCCATCTGAAGATGTTTGGGTACCTGGCAAACAGAACAAAAACACAGGTACATTGTCATTTTACAAAACCTTATTTTAAAATGCAGGAAGAGGGGAGACTGTTTTTTTGAATGCTGTCACAGGGTGACGCCTACCTGCAAGCACTGCTGAGAGCAATGAGACCTTGTCCACATCTGTCCAGCTCTTAACAGCGCTGGGAAGACAAGAAAAGCACAGATAATTGTTACAGTGGAGGCTTGCCTGAGAGCTCTTGCCTACATCTACCCTCCTGTAATGTTTCGGATAAATGTGGCAAAGAAGCACAGATGAACTTTTAACAGCTTTGCATCCTTTGTTAACACATTTGGGGCAGGAATTCAAACCACAGTAGTAACTGGACTGCTGACTGGGTGCAGATAGGCAGCAAATCAGAGACTGGTCTGGGGCTGATGTGACTGACAAGGCCATGGGCATGCACCAGCCACCTAAGCTAGAACACACAAACCCGGGCGCCTGATGGGGTAGACGTCCGAGCCAGTGATGGAAGTGCCATGCTCAGGCCTGGACAAACAGCCAAGACTCAGAGAATCAGGGTGGGTCAGGAGTGTCCAGTTCCTGTTACTGTGAGTCAATGGTATGCTGGTTTAAACTGGACTGGAGGGGCGGGAGCCTTCGTTGGTATGGTTATAGTATGTGTGTATGTGTGTGTCATAGAATAAAAATCTTAGACTAGAAATTACTATCTACTCACACCACCTATTTTGGTTAATAATTACAACGATAATAGGGTAATAGCATTGTTACACTAATACTTGTGATTTGACTCTGTGGAGGTGCTTGTATACATTTCTTAAGAAGATACACTTTCAATACAACCGTATGCTGTTTGTACTTTTTTCTCTGAAAAGTGATACAATGAGCAAAATATTGGGCCAGATGACCTTCAGAATTCTCTTTCAACAGGAGTTATTCTGTGATTTTTTTGTATAATTTTTCTTTGAATGTGTGTTTGTTCAAACTTTTACTAGTATGTTATGTGCGTATCATTTTGCAAACAGACCTCATGGAAAGTGTTTGCTTTCTGAAGACCTTTGAGAGACTAGGACATTAATTGAAATGACCATGAAAAGGATTTAGAAGTGGATCAATGTTTGCTATGTTTTTTGACATACTTTTTAGTGCAGCAAGCATGAGAACTATGTTTGCTTCTAGTAATTATCAAGGACTCAGGCTAAGCTCTGTTAGTCACTTTGAGATACTCCCTTTGACCTGAAAGACTCAAACTCCTGGAGAAGAGAAAAATGTAATTTGGTCTTGAGTTTTATACTCATTAGCCAAGAGTGAATCCTCCCAAAGCAATTTATGAAAGATAATGAAACAACTTAATTTGCCATCAAGATGCTTCAATTTGCATTCTTCTCAGTTGCATTCAGTCTCAATAAAATTGGATCATTATTTATCTCTAATTTTAATTCTTAAGCTAAATTGTTTACCAGAAGGAATTTTTACTGTCTCTCTCTCCAACAACAATCTATTAAGCACAGCGTAAACACTGAAAATAAATCAAAAGCAAATTGAGGCTCTTGCTGACTTATTGAACTTGTAGTTTCTTCATATAGCTGCTCTTATGCAAGGCAAAGTGACTCAATTATTTGCAGTTAATTGTATGCCACTGGAAGAATATAATCTCCTATAAACCCTGAAGTGGTGAGACACTGTACATGGAGAAAACGTACCTGGTAGAACTATAAGACTTGACTCATTCAGATGGATTGTACATAGTAACCTAAAATAGGCTTAAGAAGCGAGGTGAGCAGAGGTCGCTGTTACCTGGACTGAGTGGGGAAAAATGAATTTTGTGACAGCACAGTGGATTCTGAGAAGGGCATGGAAGGTGGTAGGAGTAGTTCCTCTCCTGTTCCTGTGCTCATCCTCCGTCCTAGGCAACTGCCTGCTTTGTCCAAGTCTAACTCCAGCCATATCTGTGCTTGCATCTTAGTGCTACTCTGTATTTATTGTCTTATTGCAGTTTCGTGCCTGTTAAATACTTTTCACTGTATATTTGACTAGGTAGAACTAGCCAGCAAGGAATATATAGTCTGCTTTCTCAGTCTATTGCTACTGTGTGATTATGCATATGAGATACTAAACTTAGGCCAAAATGCAGGGAACTGTCCTGCCAAGAAAATTTTTTTAGATATGCAACAGCAACTGTACAGCTTTTCTTCACCGATAGTGGTATGGTTCAAGGAAAAAAGCATTTGTGGTACCTGGTTCCAGCATGTAAATACTGGTTTAATGTAAATCACTGATGTAGGTTTATTGGGCACAATACAGATGTGTTTATAGAGAAATGCATCTAATAGCATGATCATGTAATTAAAGTTAGATTATTAATTACTAATAGTTGCAGAGTTCAAAATGCAGAATCCTTGCTTTCTTACATATTAAAAACAAACCCCAACGCCCAAACAGCATAAAACCTCTTTCTAGTTCAGTTAAATGAAAGGAATAAATGGGTTAACATTCTGAAAACTGTGAATATGAGAGTCAGAGTAGGGTGCTTTACATATCTGCAGTAGATTTACTATTCATAAAGGTGGGATTCCTAGAATACAGCAGTGGAGGAACCTCTGCGTCGGGATTATACATACTAAAACCCAACCTCAAGGTAAAATGCAGGGTGATGAAATGTGAAAGACTGCAGAGCTAGAAGTAACTGTGGTGCATTTCTGTGCTTGACTGCCTTAGACAATTCTGTTACTCCAAAATAAAATGTGTTTAGGAAAAGGAGGTCAGGGAGGTAAAGTTTGGAACTTGCTGGGGTTGGAAGGCTATTTCTGAAGGCTTGTATTGCCTTGTATATGATTGATAGGTTAGACTGCAGGAGCCATAATGTGATATTATATTGCTATTTTAGTTAGATTGTATTATCTTTTTGGAAAGATAGGTGCAGTGAATAAATGTAGATAAATGGTAACTGGTGTTTTATGATACTAAACTTTATACGCTCTGCATAACTACCTTATTTTCATTAGTCAAGCAATAGACTGTATCTTAGCACAGTATTATCCCCAAGGAAAAATAAACAGATTTATCTGTTGCAGATTAGTGTTTAAATGTATTGATGATACATATGCCTACAAATCTGCATTAATGAGTGTAAACATTCAACTGTTACTATATTAAATGTTATTAAAAATAAAAGGTAGGTTCAATATTATAAAATATTAGAAATAGATATGAAAGATGATCTGCAAGTTTTATAATCAAATCTCATTTTACATTATTTTAAACCAACCTATTCTGTACACTTGCATCGTCTTCCTCATCTCTCTCTCTCACTATTCATCCTCCTCTAGACATAAAGTATTTGAAGAAAAAAGCAAACTACTAGAAAACTGAAACTGTTTCAAGTCTGGAGAAAATGAAAATGTTGAAACTGTAACTCCATTCTGTATATACCATTTTGTATTTGGCAGGTGGAACAAAAGGCAGCAAAGAACTCTAGAAGGCTTTCAAACAGCCATAGACATACTATAGTATAAAGCATAAGCTCAGCATGAGCTATGATTCTTGCTCTGGAGAGCAAATCAAGTACAGTTTTTGACTTGTAGATATTTGTCCCTTTGGAATGTTCTTTCTGTAAAGTCACAAAAAATCGGTATAGTCAATGAGGGAGTACAGAGAGGTGATCCTAATGGATGATTAATTTTAAGCAGAACTTGATCAAGATCAAAGAAATGGGATCTTATGCTGAATATGAAGCAGGGAATTGATTATGCTTTTATTGCTTGAGTTCAAGTGTTGAGTATGGTATTTACGATAAATGTTTGGTCATAAATTCCTTCTTCTAATCCCTGCTTAAAAATTGAGCAGAATTTGGGTTCAGTTTTGCAAATGTTGATTCTAAGAGAGGTCATTGCCCAGAAAATCAGAGGTTCATTAATGTTAATTTCTGAGAATTTAGGTACTGCATAGGAATTCAGAATAAGAATGGTTGAATCGAATCTTACAAGGAAGGGAATGTCAGTAGAAGGATATGAGGTCAAAGTATTTAATCCCAGTAAGCAAAGTAAACAGTAAACCAGAATATAGTCTAAGAACATATTTTTGATCGAAGTAGTCTTCTCCAAAAAATACAGTCAGACTGTTCATCCAGTTCAAAATAGAAAACTGAGCTATTAGGACAGCTCCCTGGGTGAAACTTAGAGGGGTGAGTTGTTCTCCCCAGGCTAGAGGAAGGCATTAAGAATTCTGTGGGAGGTGTCACAGACCGCTCAACTGTTTGGAAAGATTTTTGTGCCTAGCCTTAAACCCCTTTTTTTTCCTAGCTTGAACTTTCCACCAAATTTGTGAAAAAACTTTTACAAAGGACTATTTGGGTGGCTTCAGGGAATACTCTGAACAAATGACTGTTTTAATGTATTTTTAAACCTTGTGGCTTCTGAGGTCCATCTGTAAGCAAATCATTAAAAATTTTATTTGCTTTTCCCTGATTTAAATCTGCAACCTTTATATTTTAATCATTGGCTCCTAAATTTAAAACCCCTCAAGTTTCATGATATATTCAGTCACACTTTTTCCACTTTGCATTTAGTTATTTACAGCAGAAGTCATCAGCTTACACATGTTCTGCAGATATGTATATCAGTAGTGTTTGGCTTTGGAGCTTTTAACATGAATTGGGAAATGAGAAAAAAATTTTGAAGATTACTGTTCAACACATTTCTGAGATGCTTAGTTTTTCAGATTGTTATCTTAATATTTATTTATCTTTTCATTTCTGTACTTTAACCAAAACCATTTATTTACTGTTCAATATTCAGGTCACTCCTAAAGATTATCAAAATATAAGTGCAAGTGTAAAGGCAGTGAAAAACCCGCATAGTTGTACACAAATACAGAGACTGTGCATATGTACATCTTGGCAGATAGTATGCATATCAATAGATCTTCCATGCAACACAGGCTTTTATTAAAAGAATGTGAAATTTTTCAGAAAACAGTTACTGTTAAGCAATTACAGCCATTAGCATGAAGGACACTTGGCTTTATCTCCTTCTCATCCTTCTTCTTGGAGAGGCAAAATTATTATCTCATAACTACCTGATGTGTATTGTTGTATCTTATTACTTGACCAGTTTAACAACATGCAGGGCAAATGTACTACAAAGCCAAAGCTCTCAATGTTAATTAGTCAGAAGTAGATAAGAAAGAGAACATTTTAAGTCTGAAATAATTTGTGTCTCAGAGGGGAAGCACCATTTTAGAGAAATGGGATATTTCTTATTTAGGAAACATTTGTAAAATCTTTGTGTTACAGAAAGAATTATTGACTTTTCACTGACTTTGTGGAGGCATTTATATTTCTTCCCGCTTCTAAAAATCTCTAATAATTTCTGTAGGCAAGACCATTTTTATACTTCACTGCAACTGCCTCTGGTAATGATTAGGTGCTTTCATGGTAGTGATATGCACAGCAGAAGATACGACTACATGACTAGTCCAGCCACAGAGAAAATAAGTGTATGCGAGTACACTAACATGCATTTTTTTACCTATGAATGTCATAATCTATCTTAAGATACCTAAACAAAGTACTAAATTAAGCATATAGTGCCTAGAGAATTTTTGTTGATCAAAGGAATAAGTTATTTCTAGTTAGTGATCCAGGTCACCTAACATTAACTTTTGTTTCAAGAGTTGTCTACATAGTACTTCTTCAATCTTTAATTATTATACATATGTTTCAGGGCTTGCTTTTCACATGAAATAGAAATATATATCTATGAGTAATCTGGTCAATATAATTTGATTTGAAATCAAGAAATTACTGATTTTTTTGTAATGGTGGCTAAACTGAACTCTTATGCTCGAAAACAAGATTTTTTTCTTTATTTGAGTGAATGATATACCTTTTTGGCATGGGGTTTGAGGGAGACTGTTATTCATATCATATCATTCCGATTCCATTCTGTATCCTTATATGCTGTCTGTTATCAAGAACAGACCTCAGTCTGCAAGAAAGACATTCCCCTATTTCAGGTTGCTAAGCTCAGATTTGTATGAGAAACATGACAGTTAATGTGACAGTTCAGGCCTCAATTGGTTATGATACTTAAGCAGGTGATTAACAGGAAACAGATGTTTGAGTCAGTTGTTGAACAGAGAATGTCAATGAGCAGTAGATGACATGCTTCATTTTATAGAATCCAGAATACTTTCATAAAGTAGGGATTCAATACAATAATGTAAATTTTTTTTACCTTAAAATTTCTTCTTGACTCTGGAACTATCAGTGTATCTATGTATGGAGACTACAGAGCAATGTTCTACATTTTATCCTAATGCTTATTTGATAAAATCAGAAAGAACGTTAAGTGCAGTCAAGAACTGACGTTCATACGTCCTTGAATGTCTGGTCTGCCTAGCCACAGTCACAGTCTCTCCCTGTTTTCTTTTCATCATGTCACAGTGTGGCCTTCACAGAAGGACTGTTGGACACTCTTGAGACAGTTTATAATTTGTTAGTTAGGGAAGGATATTGTGGACTTAAAATTTCTGAACTGTTCAATTTCCTGGATGACTGATGAAACAACTGTTTTTTTGTATAAAAGATGTAGCCTTCCTAAATCAGTACAATTAAAAGATATAAATTTCCTGAATATTAAGAAACCACTGGTAAGCCTTTCTTGCTATTCTCTCTCCTGCAGTACACCAACACAAGTGATTTTCATTAGCAAGACTTTAAAATAAAGGAGACCGTGCATAATTAAACACAGCCTTGTATGAACTGCCACAGAATCTGCTGAAAGAAGGAAGAATGCTCCTAGTGAGCATTGTTTCTACTTTAATAGAAGCAAAATATATTGGAAACTATAATAGGGGCACCATGTATCTCAACGATTTTTCAGCAGATCTAGACTTTGATAATAGTCTCCTACGTGGCAACTAAACTGTCAGCTAACCTAAAGATCAAATAATTGTCCAGCTTTGCAAAGAAAACCAACATTGTTAAATAGTCATTGAGGGGGGAAAAAACCCTTCAGGAAAATTTTGGTGACTGTGAACTTTAAGGTATTTGTGAAAGCAAAAGAACAAAATAAATTAATCTAGATATCCTACCAAGGAACCTGTCAATGGGAATATCTTATAGAGATTACCGTGATGAACTGAAAAGTATAGAAGCTACCTCTGTTGGTTTCAGCACGATCTGGTCAGCAAAAACGTTATCCTTTTAACATGAAACTGATATTTTCATGTGACCATATAAATTTGCATCATTAAAGCAGCAGAAGCATAGACATCTGTAAACATTTTACAAACATGTTTAAGATTTCCAAGATCAAGGTACTTACAGTGAACATTATTTTTAAGAGACTATGACTTACCTTTGTGCCATGGCAGGCATGCTACTGGCCATCCACAGACCATGTGAAGGGCACCAACACAAACAGATGTCTTTTGTACACTTCTGAGAGGGAACGTTTAGGGAATGTAATGTATCACTGGATTTAAGGGCTTTAATGTCAGAGGATCATATGGCTGTATATGTGCTATTTGACACAACAGGAATGATTTAGACCTGAGATTAGAGAGATAAGTCAAATTATTTCTTCAAAGCACTAGAAAAGTGTAATTGTCTTTCAAGCAAGATTCTGTGGATTCTCTGATCTTCATAGATATCATAAAATACCCTTAGATCATAACCTCAGTCCAAATCAATTAATTTGGAACCACCGAGCTTAATAGACATATATCAATATTTATCAATAAAATGCTTGGGATTCAGTTCCAGTTAAACAGCTAGCTATCCATGCTATTACAAAATGACAGGCTTTTTGTTGGTTTTTTTTTTTTTATGCAAGCTGTGAATGATGTATTTTCCTGCATCGTGTAAAAGGTACACACTTTTTAATCATCCTGAACACCGGCATCCAATATGTTAGTGTGTATTTAATAACTTTAAAAGCATTTTAATCCTGTGCTATTGTTTTCCTTGCTGATTACTAGTGTAGAGCCATATAAGCAAACAAACCTTTGGAAATGTATAACATTTTCTGTCAAATGTAATTAAAAAATATTCTTACAAGTCTGCATGTATGCTAGATAATAGAATCAGTACATGGTATTAGATGGAGGGTTGTTTCTCTATTGCATTCAATTGTAATAACCAGTAATCATTCTATATCTGACTGTATTCTGACTTCCAGTACTGGCATATGTTTATAAAGTTTGCTAAATGATTACGACACTGTTAGCATGCTGATTCAGTTGTTTCAGAGTTGAAGGACAGGTCAGAGTTTTTTCGAAAGTCTTCAGTAACACTGGGTCTTAGATCCAGGCTCGGAAGTTCCCATACTCACTGAGGCAAAGTGCTGCCATGCATTCCCATACAATGACTTGTCAGTGTAGGTAAAGGTTTTCAATCTTCAGTTTATAGAACGGTGAATTATTGAACCCATCTCTAAACAATTGAAGTGATCACTCCCAGGAAAAAAATTCTATTGATCTAGACTTTTATTTTACTTAACCAAAGCAGGTTTTTATCAACATCTATTCCACATGAAAACCAATGTTTTAAAATTCATGTGGAAGTCAGCTGACTTTAGTATGAGTATTAAGATTAGTAATTCTTATTTCCAGAAGGAGGTTGTAGGTTTAGGGTCTTGTACTTTATGATTCCTGTGGCTTTAAGGTTTGTTAAGAAAGTAAAAGTAGTAACTATTGGAAGGGGGTGGGGAGAAGGGAATTAATAAAATCCTGCACTGTTAAATTAATTGTGGAATTACTAGTGATTATGATGGAGGCCAGGAATTCACTATATATAGCCAAGCACTGATTAAGAGGGGCGGGGAAAAAAGCAATCTCTTGTGGCTTTAGCTTTTTGCCACAGAATTGTATTGCAGGTCTCCTTCAAACAGAAATACATCCAGAATATGTGGTGTTGGTAGTGTCCACAAAAATATTTCTGTATCATTTAAATAACAATGCCAAAGTTGCAGCAGGAGTGGCATTTTTCAAAGTTGTTCACAACAGTATTTTTGTAATTGTTGCATGACTTTCTATTCAGAGGGCTGTAAACAGATTCTTCATTGTGGCTCTAATTAAAAATTAAATTTCTATTATTAAATTATGTGCTGCCCTCTGTGTGTGCACATATGTATTTAATGTGTTCATCTGTATTTCATATCCTATTTTGAAGTTTTTTTCCCCTGTCTTATGAAAGCCATTTTTTCCTTATCCTTTACTTGGCCACTTCACTTGGGGAAGTGAATAAATGGGTGACCAGCATATATTTATAGATACAGCATGTATGTGCTGCATACAGGGACCTAGCTAAGACCTCTTAAGTGCTCAGCTGCACAAATATGTTGGTGAAATGACAGTATAAGTATAGAAACGTACTGTGCTTTGCTCCGTCTTATTCTGCAGGTATATCTGGGAGATCCATAGGGAAGTCTTTTTCCATCAGCTGGATTCCTCATTGATACTAGGACTCAATATACTTCTTTCTTCTTAGTGTAATGGCGTTTCAGTGCTGTGCAGAATCCAGCCTTGCCCTAATACAGCGGCAGATGGTATAAAAACAAACTGTTGATTCCTTAGATATGTTTAACCTAGATAAAATCTTTGTCTTTTGAGTAGGTATTACCAGCCCGCTTTCTGTATTTTTTGTGAATTATTTAATTGCATTTAATTTCTAGAAATCAGAGTATTAAACAGATACCTTTATATACATATAAACACACACATAGAGAGGGGGCTGTTTGATATTTTGGGTTTCAATTGATTAGTTTTGAGCAAAACAACTTCCTTTGTTTTGAGTAAAAAAACTTCCTTAAACAAGTCACAATATATTAACAGATCAATACCACATTGAGCAATGATGTATGCTTTCCGTATTTCAATATTCTTATGTTTCTGGATCAGACCTTTTAGGGAAGGGCTGGTTTTGTGCTAAAGAAAATAAGTTGATTTACAGTATAGAACAAATGCCATCTGACAGCATATCAAGTTGTGAAATGGAGCAGAAGCAAATATATACAATGAAGAATGACTTTGTTTTCATAGAAGGAAGTTGCAGTGACTGCAAGCTCTGCCAAACCAAACATCCCTAGTCACTAATAGTAACCTGACAAGAAGCCATGCAACTGTGTGTTGTGAAACCAAAACCTCAGCCTTAGGAAATCTTATTTAGCATGGTAAACAAATGACTATTTCTGTTCTTATTATTATTATTCTGTTCTTGACTGCCTTGAAAAATTGTGCAGACATGATTATCTATTGCTACCTATGAGGAAACCCTTTTAAGGTCATTACCTTAGGTATAACATTGTAATCTGGGGAAATATGCTAGTGTATGATCAGGATAATTGTAGTTTTATTTGCTTTTCAGTTTACTAGTTTAATAGTTTTATTACTGTCTGGCTGACTAGTTATTTTGTGTTATTGGAAGTGATTTCAATAAGTAATTATATTAGCAGGACTGAACATCTTATTCAGATAGCCTTTCAGCTGAAAGGTAACAGGGAATTATTTAATGTACTACAGAAACTTATTAATTTTTTGTACTTTTGTTTTTATTATCCATATACTATGGTAACTGTCAGTCTGTTCTGGAAGGATACCCACACAGTAGTTGCACTGATTCCCAAAGATACATTGAGGGCTATTGTCTCTTCTTATAGTCCTGCTAGTTTCCCAGAGAACACTATCTTATCAGACACAAATACATACAATAATCCTGCACTGCTGATTCCCTGGCCTCCTTATTGCAACTCTATAATAAGCAGGGGGGGGATGTACTCTAATAAAATGTAGCTCATCTGAATAAATACACATCACAGTGGATCAACTCTCTGTTGAATACAGTCAGTACAATTTTTTTGGTCTGATATAGATGAACTTTAATGTGTAGAATTGCTTCTAGGTAGCTACATTTTCATTTTCTCTTTAAAGCAAAAGCAGATTTTTTTCAAAATTTTGTAACTGCAATTCTTTAATGATCAGTAGTTGACTAACAGTGAATTGTGTGTAATTCTGGGAGTTTTCAACATGTGCACATATTTTACTGCTGTCATGCTTGTCGTGGTTTAGGGCCGGCGAGCAACTAACACCACGCAGCCGCTCACCCCTTCCCCCCCCCAGGTGGGATGG
>JANZLQ010000095.1:22412470-22431931 GCA_026212715.1 Elanus axillaris
ATCCTTGACTTAGTATAAACACCACCCAGCAGCAACCAAAACATCAGAGTGTTATCAACATTCTTCTCATACTGAGCCCAAAACACAGCACTGTACCAGCTACTAGGAAGACACTTAACTCTATCCCAGCTGAAACCAGGACAATGCTTCAACAGTACATCATAACAAGAGACACCTAGTACCTAACTCCAACTCACGCAACAAGTTCTTATGACAAGATGGTAGCAAGACTGTCAGGCCAGAACTGGGGTCTCATGCAGTTAGCATAAGGCATAGTTAGCTGAAAGCCTGTGGCTTCCTACTAGCAATGATAATGCTGGCTTGATTAAACCACTAGCTAGAAAAATTATAAAGGTTGTGCTTATGTTTGGGTTCAAAATAAGCTAAAAATGAGAATCTGCTTTGTGTGCTTCTGATGTTACGGGTGCTAACAGAGGCTCCAGCAGAAAGAAATGTTGATGTTCTAAAGGTAAAGTCTCAGAGCAGTATCATGGTGAAAAGGGATAGTCTCAGCCTTATATGTTAAAATAGATGACAAGTGCAAGAGCCTGTAGAGGTAATTTTATTTCTCTGGATGACACCAGTTAGGCTTTTAATGGAGCAATATGTCTAGTTCTGGTGTGCTTGAGGAAAGGTACAGAAAAAATTGAGCAGTTCAAAAAAAGTAGCCTCTGGAATTATTTTCTAGCTAGTTAGAGAGCCTTAGGTGAGACTTACCTTTTGGACACGATCTATCTTTGGGTTTTTTTTTTGTTGTTTGGTTGTTTTTTTTTCTTTTTTCTTTTCTTTTTTTTTTTTTTTCCCAGCAGCAGAGTAAGAGGTAGGAAAAATACCGTGTAAGTCTGTCTAAAAGAAAAAATGTCACAGCTGTCAGGACCTGAAGTAAAACAAAGTCATACAAGGCTTCTATGTGTTTGTTTTCAATAATAGTAATGGTGATTAACTATTGCAACAGTTCTCTGAAGGAACTGCTGTCTTCTCTTTTGGTTAAAATTTGAACTACTCATCTCTGGATGATTACTCTCCTTTAAGTACAAGTTGTTAGGTTGAATACAACTAAATGAATTAAATATAGTAGTTTTTTATATACAGTTGGTTAGACTTTAATGTGCAGTAATTACTTTTTGACCAGTAGTGTTAAATTAAAATGTAATTACTTAATACAATGGATGTAAATTGTTAAAGGAGATGTGTCTAACAGGAGTGAAATATTCTGGAAAACTTTTTAAAGGCTCCAAATACTGTATCTGTGACAGAGGGAATGTTTAGCTAAAGGAATAAGTTGCATATTTAACCAAGTAAAGAAATGGAAGAAACATTTGATAAAATCTATCTGAAATATCATGAAGACATTACTAGACAATGTAAGTAGTGACCTATTATGGCCTTAAGACTGTTGGGATAGATTGAAAAGCTGTATCTATTGGTAAAACAGAGGCACAGTAGATGGTAATTGCAGATAATGGGCTAAACCCAAATAAAGCAGAGCCTGGATTTTCACTAAAATTTTTAAAACCCATGGAGAAAAGCAGTAATTGAAGCAAAACCCTTTTCAAACTTGCACATTTGAATAGTGGAATAAAATTATGCTAATCTAACATATCTGCCTTATTGTGCTTTTCTGTTCATTATGCTGCATGCATAAGTATGAGATGGTTATTAGTCCTTACTTATCTTTTTCAAATTGGTATACTCTTTCTGAGCACTGCAAATGCTGTCTTTAGAAGGATCTTGTTTACTAAATGAGCTTTCTCTGCGTGTTACATTGTATTTTAATTTAGTTTTGTTTACATCATGTAAAATGTATTGCAAATTATGTTTACTAAATTGTATTATAGGTTATTTGATGCCTACATATTACTGGGTACCTCCCACATAATCTCTGGAGAATTCCATATCCAGTTCCTAAGAATTAAGCTGCAGAATAAAAGTTGGCCATGACTGGCATCTTACCTCTAGCCAATAAGCAAAACTGGGCACTTCATCGAAAGATTCAGGCTGTCCTCACGCTGCACCTAATTATGGCCCTGGGAGGTATTTCTTTGGGCATTGTAGTTGGTGATCATTTCATGTAGGTAGCCTTAGTGCTTTTGTGATTTATGCATTACTTATCACTGTGTCTAGTGTTAATTTTTGTGGTAAGATTTATTTATTTATTTATTTATTTATTTACTTACTTACTTACTTATTTATTCCCCTGCTAAATATTACTATTTCAGAGTACTGTCATTCAGCTTTTTGCCAAGACACATTAAATACTGGTCACACAGTGAGATATAACATCATATTTGCAGTGATGTCCAGAAGCATCCTGAAGTATTTACTGTGACATGTTTTATGCCCTGAATTTCAAAATCAGCTCATCAGTCTAATGCTGAGCTCTTGTTAAGTTTGGCCTTAAAGAGCTATTACGATCATGGTTCAATATAACACAGATCTAAAAATAAGATGTGCAATTCTGTAAACCTGAAATTATTATCTTATCATTTTTTTCTCTCTTGTACTTAGTTGTTTTATATTTCAGTACCTCCTGAAATATTTTCTTTCTAGCACAGTTTCAGCATGAGGGTTAGAGAAAGCCTTTCTTTGCCTCCCCTGTTAAATTAGCCCTGAGACATTTGGTCAGAGTCCTCACTTGGGAGACAGGAATTTGAGCAACCTTGGGCAAACAGTAGATAGGCATTTGGGTCTTCCTTACCACAGTTTACTGCAAAAAACTAGACTATTGCACAAAAAGTTTGGTGTTTGGTTTTTTTCCCTTTTTAAAGAAAGCTGCATTTGTCTGATCCTGTACGTGTGATTTAGTTACACTCTGGAAAGGAGTAATGTGTGAACTTTTATCAGCTTTAGGCATAAGTTGGGCACTGAAATGCTGAATGAAACTTGCCAGAACTGAGATTCTCTGTGCATTTCCAAAATTAAATTTTCAGACCTGGAGGGATATTAAAAGTTGAGAGACTTCAAATATTCGGTGTGTACATATTGTAGGTACTACTAGGGTAGACAGTGGTTTATGGGGGACAAAGCAGCAGAGGTTCCCTTTCTGTTTTTTTAAGGTGTGCCTAGAAGTTTATTTTAATTGCTGAAGAGTATATTTTTGAGTGGATTCTTATGTGAATCAGTGGAACATAAGAACTTGAATTCAATATGTAATATATTAGGGTATCCTGGTAGTTTTTAAGGAAAGTCATCCTGTGCATTTCCTGAGTGCATTCCCCCTTTTATATATTTCATTACAGTGAAGTAGAATTGCAGACAAACCCTAGAAAGTTTGGCATGGCCCAGGACTCAATACTTTGGAAATTTTATTGTGTGTGGTTGTAAAACAGGGCATTGTAAGCACCTGTTTAAACAAGGTTTCAGAGGAACAAGCTTGCTGATGAGGTTTAGGTGATAGACAAATCATTTGTCAATGAATACTGAAGACAGAGGCTGTCCTATCAGACTGGGTCTCATAGAAGCCTGTGTGTGAGACTTCACGTTTGTGAATTGTAGGTTTCTGATAAGTAGTGGGTGCTCAGCTAAAAGTGTGGTGTCTCAGAATGTAAGGGAGACCAGGACTTGGGATTCCTGACCTAAGCTTTCTGCCAGAATCTAGATATGTGAAGTAGTTAGTCCTTGGGTTTTGTGGCTCACTTTTAGATTTGGGACACCTAAAATCTTGCTAGAATATGCTTTACGATATCTAAGGATCACTTTTTGGGTCTCATCCTAAGTACTCCGCTAAAGCACAACCATAATTATTTCCAAAGGCACTAATGCTTTCTCACAGATGCTGCATGACTGTTTTTATTCTTTAAATATCCAATCAAATTCTACCCTGAAATTCTAGCTGGAAATTTGGCAACAATTCTCAGAGCTATAGTTTATTAAATGAATTCTACAGCTGCAAAGTTTTAGCAATTTTTATTTTGGAACTGTATCAAAAGCTTTGCATTGTGTAAATGTGCATAAAAGACTTGTTTAAATTTAACCAGCGATGCATAACCCAGATTTAATCATGGCTGGCTTTCTGCAGTGCCCAAATCCCTTTCTCAGTGGGGGTTGAGTGTTGAATCAAATACTATTTTGAGCCTTATTCTGCAAAGTGCAGATTAATCTCAGAATGGCGTGAGAATCTTCTCATTTAATCTGCTAAGAGCACGGCAAGTATGGAGCACTGAACAGTGTTGACCTGGCACACTCTTAAAAACAGTAGAACTAGACTCCTTCAGAGGTTAGTTCTGTTTAGCTTTAGAAGAGCATTACGTTCATGTCCACCTGTACTATAACTTTCTACTTACTGCACCTTTTAAGATCTATCACTGCATTAGGGTAAATGCACAGCCACCAACTTTCAGTTTCTAAGACGTTCTCTTGGCATTTTACTAGTTTTATTTATTTTGTTACACTTCAGATGTATTTGATAGATTAAAAAACAGCTTAAAAATTTGAAATGTTTTGTTGGAAAAATATTTGAATTGGAAGAAAGTGATCAGAATGCACTCATCAAAAAACTGATTTCCAGACAAATATTGTCTCAGACTTATGTCGGATGTGATTTTTAAAGGGGCATTCCACAGGTTTTCCAAATTAATTTTGAAGTACTTCAACTTTGACATGTAAATAACTAAGATAATCCTACATTAAGTTAAATTGAAATAATCCATCTCTATTTAGCAGTCTTATTTGTAGGACTGGTTACCGTAAATTATTTACTTTTGGTTTTGAACAAGACAGATGAAACAATATCACAGTGCATATTGTAGTCTCTGGGTCAGCTGTAATGGCAGAAATGGTCCTTTCAAGAGCTTTTCTGGTATGTTCAGAAGGAAAACAAGAGAATTCTGTTCTTTTACAGTACTTACAAGAAGTCAAGCATGTATTTTTGCAGATTAGAGGTTTTGATTTGACAATAGGAACAATTAATGTCATCCATGTGTTTAGGCCACTTGTGAAAACCAAGTCCTTGGAATTGGAACATCATGCCATGAATATAAAGTAGCAAGAGTGTTTTCAAGCATAAAACAGGGGTGTGTGGTAATTTGCCCAAGATACGTTGACTCAAGTGTTTCATTACTTACTAGTTTGAGCAATAGAAATGGAATAGAAGATGAAGGAATTAAAGGTTTCTTTTATAATAGATGGAAATCTTGAAAACTAATCTGATCTGTCCTCCAAAGTTTTTTGCCTGAAGATGTGTATTTTCAAAATGTTCTTGTGCACATAAAAGTAGCCTGCATGATTTATTCACAGACAGTTATTAATTCTCTGCCCTGGAAGAACATTAAGAGCAAATAAAATTTGTCTCTACATTTCTGTATGCTCTTGTAGCGTTGAATAAGTTTCTTGACTTCTTGGTGATTAAGGAAATAAAATACTAGAAGCAATATCAAAAACTTTCTGGTGGCATAATTCTTGAGCTTATTTTTAGGTATCTTTTCATCAAATTTTGATTAAAAAAATTATCTATCTTCTCTGCTCATATTAAAGATAGCTTTCTATTGAGCTACATTTAGTTCCACTTGCTAGGAAAATGCATTACCATGATTCACCAGTAAGCATTTCTACTTTATCTTAGTAGTTCTGAGCTCAATTTGATATTAAGGTGGTACCAGCATCTATATTTGCTAATAAATGCTTAACACTAAACTAGAAAAGGGAAATAAAATTATAACAAATATTAAATATTTAATATGTAGCAAACACTAATTGCTACCAGAGATCCATTTAACAGGTAATTTCCCACCTCTAGTTACCAGCCCCCAGATGGACTTTGTATCATGGATCATAACCCTCTGGACCTAGTGACTCAACCAATTTTCCACCCACCTACATATTTCACAAGTATATATACACCTCTAGCTTGGCTACAAGGATACTATATGATACTGTTCTGAAACCTTTTCAGAATTTTCAAAACTACATCTGCTGCTCTCTTCCTTTCCACAGAGCCAGTCATGTCACCAAAGGCAATTAGGTTTGTTATGTATGCTTTGCCCTTAGTAAATCATGCTGGTTGTATCCAGTCATGATTTTGTCATATGCCTGAAAGGGATTTCCTCCTAGACTTGCTCCATAACCCTCCAGGGAGTGAGATTAGGGTGACTCAGCCTGTAAATCCTGTAAATCCCTTTTGCCATGTGTGATGATTGGCTTTTTCCAGTCATCAGGAACCTCCCATTTGCTATGACCTCTCAAGGCTGATGCCGAGTGATGGCTGATGGCTGTTTGATTATTTTTTTTATTGTTATTATTTTTTCAGTCCCACTAACAGGCAAAATATGATTCAAAAGAAGGCAGAAAGGGGACTGGTTTTGCTTTTCATATACAACATATTATCAGTAGTGCACTCTAGTGAATATGGCAGAGAGCTTCAACAACTATTTTCCAGTTCACTGACTATTGCTTTAAAAACAAGAAATGCAGCACAAATATGGCATTAAATTATAAAACCACTTTTAATTTTAAATTTAAGCTAAAAAAAAATGCATTATCAACTATAAATTAAGCCTTAGAAAAGCCAATGTTCTTTCCTACAACCTCTCAAAAACATTTTTTCCAGCAAACACTATCAAGTTCAGGATTCCAGAGAGAAAAATACATGCTGTTTATCCTTCCCTATTGTGTGCAGACTAGATGCAGAGATCACAGGAAATAAATACTTACATCTAATATTGTTTATTAGCACATTTAAACTTGATTATTTCCTTATCCCTGTTCTTATTTTTCTCACAGAATGACTGAAAGTACATTTTTACTTAGTAAACCTGAACTTAAATAGGAGGAGTGGTGGTTTGCTTTACCTTCAGTTGATATATTTAATGAATATCTACTATGTCAGAAATATATATATAAACAACAAAAATCTGTTACTAGGGTTGGTTACATACATCATTATCTTTGTTAAAAATTATCTGGACAGGCTAATAGCAAGTGCATTTCTGTTTTATTACTGCTTAAAATTTTCAGTTGGTATGTATAGGGTGTATGTATTAGGTTAAACTGTTGTTGTGCTTTAAGTGTGCTACCTGGGACTTTGTTTTGATTCGTTCATTTAGGGCCTAAGCAGAAGTGCATAGAGATGTTTGTATACTCTCCCATTGCTTCCAGTGGGAAGTAATCAGAGGAAATCAGAGCAAATATCTCAGTGTTTGCTCTAACCAAGAATTTCATGGAAATATTAAACATTCTAAACTGTAAAGAGTATTTTTTAATATATTGACACTAACATCTCTTAACTTGGTCCCAAAGAATACTAAATGAGCAATCTATAAGAAATTTAACAAAACCATGTATTACTGAAAATACTAATAGTGTTATTTTTAATTCACTTTAACTCCAAGTCAGGAAAGAAGCTGAAGGAGCCATAGGTGAATGTTGCTTGGGCAGGAGAAGAGGGAGAATTTGCTTCCAGTCTTTTCCAAATTTAGTTTTCAGGTTTTTTAATATGCCAACTCTTGCTGGTTAGCAAACATACCAGCCAGCTATGATGGTTTCCATCACTATCTATAGATTTGTTTTTTCAAAGGTAGGATCCAGCAAGTCTTATCTCAGTGCGTATCTTATCTCAGTGTGTATCCATTAGATCTGCACTAGTGTTTGATAAATAACTACACCGTGTGAAGAGGTAGACAGGTGGTTTAGTTATCAATGAATCATAAACCTGAACATATACACCAAGCTCTTTCCTAGGTTTTCACCCAATCTTTTCCCCCAGATTATGGTTACTTACAGCAAACGTCAATATAAATCAGAAACATCCTATTTTATACAACCTGTTAATTAGAAATGCTCTGTGTGTAGAATTGTTATTCTGATAGGAAGGTCTGTTGGCACTTTATTCACTAAATATGCCTATCTCTCAGCCTGAACTATTCTTGCTGCTACTGTGTGACTAATCAATAAGGAATTAATTCAAACTCAATTTATATAAATTGGAGGGTTTTTCTGTTGTCTATACAAACTAGATACTAGGGCATACTGCTTAGTGGGTACAAAAGGTGTAGTTCCTGTATGTATCACAAATGGGGTTTAACAAATTATTCTGACTCTTGAAATATCTGTGGGGTAGTTTTGTTTTACTGTTGCTTTAGCTTGAAGTGTAAGACTATTTACACCTAATCTTCTGATTAACTGTTTTAATTAGTTAGAAACTACAAAGATATTCCTCATTACATTTTGGTAAAAAAATAAGCCAGAAAATAATAAATTTATCAGCACTTAAGCAGTCAACTGTGTTAATATCCAGCAAGGTTAGATTTATGAGTTAATACTGCATTCAGCTGAAGGGGATAATATATACCTTGCCACGTGACTCTTTCAAGCTGTCTGCAGCCTTAGGCAGACATCCTATACATGCCACATTTAAAGGTTAGCTCTGTATCTGGAATAATGTTTAGAGCCTCAGGCTCAAATTTGACTATGTTTTGCTTGATATCTACTATTGAAAGAATATAAAGCAACTATAAACCTGTCTAACCAACCTGTTAATCCCAGTTTATAGCTGTTTTGCATGTCTAGAATGATGTGAAGTTGTGGGAGTAAGGGAAAAAAAATCTGCCTTTCAGTTTTGTTTGTAAAAGGAAGTTTAGATTTTTAAAACACAACTATGTAGAAATTTAAAAAATAATCTGAAATTATGTGGCAATTTACATGCTTGTATATTAAAATTATACAGAAGACCCTCCTTACACTTTCCTTTGAAAATATTCAGCAGGTGCACAATCCACTCACCATTATAAACAGATGCAGAGATCCGTTTCAGTGTCATAAACCCTTGAAAACTGTAACCTGTAGCATAGTTCTTGTAATCTTCTCTAGTTTAAATGATTGAATATCAATAGCAAAGATGGACTGAGAAAAGTAAGCACCTTGATTAAAAAAAAAAGTATATGCATGAATAATATATTGGGTTCATTTTTCAAAAACAAATTTAATTTATAAGGTGGGAGAGGGGGGAAATGTCTACGCTGAGTTAAAAGCATACTCTGGTGAGGTTTGTTCTAAAATATGGTAACATGACAATCTCTTGAAGTTATGTGCTAAGGTGATAAAGATTTTCTTTATCTGAGTACAGAATGCTTTTCCAGTTAATTATGACAGAATTTTCGATAGAATGCAGCTTGTGAAATCCCGCTAATTAAATCTATTTTTAGTTCTTATTTTTCATATTGCCAATTAAGAGGAGATTCTAAAAAAAAAAGGAATCATTTACTAATTAGAATGAAAACAAAGGGTAAAAACAAGTCAGTGTTGAAGGTCAGTGTCATATTCAGAATACTGTGTGAGGAATATAGCTTAATAATCTGATGATTTTTGTCATGGATTCAGTGTTTCTTCTTTCCAACAAAAATAGCAGACAACTTAATCATTAAACCATAACTTATTCCTGAAGTTTTCTGGGAGTTTAGTTCTTCAGTCTTGCAGGTATAATAGCAAAATATATGTGACTTCTTGAATTGGAAGTGGATGAGAATGTTTTTGCAGGCAGTGCATTATGTTTTTAAGTGTGTGAAGTTCCCTTCAACCAACCTTAAACTCTTTCAAGTAATCAAAATACACTTTGATGATTGATGGATTGACGCATTGCTAGGTAATTCTGTTTTTCCACCTGAACATTAAGACTCACTAATCACACATGCTTACTGAAGTCAATAGGACTGTAAGTCACAATTTTGAAAGAAGACTTACGGAATTATGTATTCTAACAAAACTAAGTTTGGAAAAGTCTTGGAGGCCTCACTATTACTTGGGAAATTCTAAGGTGAAAGTGGGATCTGACTTGTTTAATTCCAACTAGCCTTTCCTACAGTCAACTGAAAATGGTGGTGATTCATCCCATGTATCTTGGATACCTATTTTAGCCTAGAGTTGCATCAAATTAATTCTATATTTGATGAAAAATTTCTGCACATATACTAATAATGTAAGTTCTTTCAGAGATGCACGACTTGTATTCTAGATACTATATTTTTGATGCAAGTATATGCATAGCTGAAGAATTTCTGGTTGTGGATTCTTGATAGTAAGGATATAGACTATTTCAAAATGCCTATCTAACTTTACTGCAATTATTCTTATCCTCAAGAGCTGTCAAACTTATCAAGAACTCCTAAAAGTTTAGAAGGAAAAAACCCACCCTCAATTTGTTTATACTACAAGGAAGAAATTATATTAATTAGAATCTGGTTTTATAACCATCCCTTGAAGAAAGCAAAATGTCATAGGAGTGAGAGATTGGTTTGGCCTACTTGACCACTTGAGTAGATTCATTAAATAAAAGCAAGTATTAACTGCCAGGGATATTTCTAGGTGGTTTAAGCCAATATCCATTGTTCACTGAGATGAAAACCTCCATTTGGGATGATGGGTACTTTCACAAATACAATTAATTATAGCAGAGCTCTTAAAATTTGTATTTCACCCTTTTTCTGGATGGGGGGTGTGGTGGTATATTGCTTTACCCTGAGCATATGGTACAGTATTTTGAGTTTCAGTGTATAGACTGTGGGAATCTTACTCTTTTATTAACAGCATACAATGCAATTATTTTTTGTATTGGAAATAATGTGAATGTAATATTCACTTCCAGGGGAATTTCACTACTATTTGGCATCAATTAACTTGACATAAAAATCATTTGTTACAATTCCCATGTAAAGCAGAAATATTTATCTTAAGTGGCAAATTATGCTTAGATCTTTTGATTTTTATGTTGATGTAATTTTATTCCACTGTAACTAATTTAACATTAATTAATGTCCAGATTAGCATTTCAATGCTAATACATTGACATTGGGAATTGCTAGGATTTTCCTTTTACACAATTTAGTTGGCATATGTAGTTGGGAATTGGGGAGCACTCTTTTTCTCATTGGAAAGCTGATGGAACTGCCTTTCTGTCATACTCTGTGTTCCTGAATAACATAGTGGATAGGCTTCTCTAGAGCTCCATTGATATGCTTTAGAATAGGTTTGAAAGCATCCAGGTATTACTCCAGCCTCATCATTGTAGGATCTGTATTCTCCAGAACTGCCCTGAGCAATGGGACTAGCTTCTCTGCAGTGTAGTGGTCTCAGTCTTTTTTGAATGAAACTGTGTGATCATTTGCTAATACCCTTCAAAAATGCAGCATTCACTGAAATATATACGAGCAAGTACATAGCCAGTTATTCTGTCTCATTCTTGCCACTAAGCATAGTGATTCTATGGCAAGATTTTTATTCTTGAAGGAAACATTTCCATAGTCTCGTCTAATTGAAAAGCAGCCATCTGTTGACTTGAATTATTGTAGTCACTAGAAATTTTATAAAGGAAATGATGTATTTTATCAACCTTGAAAATCCTTTAACTGTTTAACTTCTGTTGTATTATGGACTATGATATACAAAATGTATAAATACCATAGTCATAAATATGCATAAACTTAATTCAGAGAAATATTATTGGAAGTCTACCCCAGTTGTGCATCTTCGAGCAGTGGAATTGCTATCGATGACTTTGCAAAAGCAGGCTGGAAATAGTACTGATATGGTCATAACTGCACAAGAAGGTAATACACATTTTCTTACAATATGCCAGTTCTGTGCTTCTAAGAAATTATCTTCATTTGTATTTTCTTTCATTATAATGCAAGTACAGGCCATTGCAGAAGGAGGGACCTGGGATATTCACCCAAGGACTCTTGTGTCAGTACAGAACGTATTTTGTTTATTGGTAAAATAGTTAAAACTGAGTCTTTACGTAGTCCCTTTCTTCCACAGCTGTTTGAACAAGCTGTGGCACCCAATTGTCTTTGCCCTGATTGTGAATCAGGCCTTTGACTTGACTGTGAATAGCCTGTGAACGTGCTGCTGGTTTGGAGGCTGTTTTTCCTATTCAATGAATGTTTCATGCAGACAAGGGTGGTTTTTTTTGCCTCCAGATTGTTCACTGCTTGTCCAAAGAATGACTTAGGTTATAGATAAATTACCTTGCAAATTTACTTCTCGTTGATTCAGTGGATACATATGAAGAAAAAGCAATATGCAAGCTTGCATATTCCTTATTTGTAATATGGAACCCATTGGTAAGACCACTTCTAAAATGTCCTGATTTATGAAATAAAAATTACTTTCAGTGTGAAGTCTGAAGCTAAAGTGTCAGAAAGGGGCGTGATGGGAAAGGGACAAATTTTCTGAAGGAGGAGATATTTCCCATTAGTTTCAAATGATCACTTTAGGAATATTTATCATATTTTGTAAAATTTAGTCATAGGAGTCTCCTTCCAATCTGCATCAACAGGCTTCTAGTCTTCTTTCATTTTTCATAGCCATTCAATTTGTAAACCTTTCTTTCTGTCAGTAATACTGCCTGCATGTTCAGTACTACTACCAGTTAGTGCATCTTTCTATTGTCATTAGAAGGATACCCATCAGACTACAGTCCCAAGAAACCAGCCAACAATTTGGAGGCAATTACAAAGAGGTAATGGCAGCTGAAGCAGAGACAACTCAGTTGTGCAGAATTCATTTTGTATCACTATAAAAACTATGAGAGATGTCACTGGAGGTAGTTAACAGTAGTACAAATTGGTAGAAATTAAATGGGAGTCAGCCCCTATAAGTCTGAGGAAATAGTAGAAAATTAGTATGTCCTAGCAAGGCAAATTGTGGCAGTTTGGAAGATATAGAGCAAACAATGTCTCTGGGCAAAAATAATTTTATAAAGAACAGTGCAGAGCACAAGAGAGCGTAAAAGAAGGAAACTATATTTGTGGAATAAAAACTAACTGTTGAAATATTATTCAGAAGGGAAAGGCACATGAGGAATGGTTGTCACTCAGAGCTTGATATAAACCCAGTTAACAGTGTTATTTCAATCTGAAACTGGTTGTACTGAGCAGAAAATGTCACCATCTTAAAAAAAGCTTGTTCCACCAAAGCATAGCCCAATACTTGACTCAAATAGGAATTTTTACACTCATCTCTGTTTTTGTTTCCTGGTATTCTTTCTAAATAATCAGAGCAATTTGAAAAAAATGGTGTACTCTATAGATTACTTTTAAATTTTTCATCCTTTTTACTCCAACAATGGCAAATTTTGAAGTGGTGTCGTGGTTTAACCCCAGCCAGCAACTAAGCACCACGCAGCCGCTCACTCACTCCCCCTCCAGTGGGATGGGGGAGAAAATCAGGACAAGAAGTAAAACTCATGGGTTGAGATAAGAACGGTTTAATAGAACAGAAAAGAAGAAAGTAATAATGATAATAATACTAATAAAATGACAACAGTAATAGTAAAAGGATTGGAACGTACATATGATGCACAGTGCAATTGCTCACCACCAGCCGATAGACACCCAGTTAGTCCTGCGAGGCGATCCCCACCCCTGCTACCCCCAGTTTATATACTGGATGTGACGTCCCATGGTATGGAATACCCCGTTGGCCAGTTTGGGTCAGCTGCCTGGCTGTGTCCCCTCCCAACTTCTTGTGCTCCTCCAGCCTTCTCACTGGCTGGGCATGAGAAGCTGAAAAAGCCTTGACTTAGTATAAACATTACTTAGCAGCAGCTGAAAACATCAGAGTGTTATCAACATTCTTCTCATACTGAGCCCAAAACATAGCACCGTACCAGGTACCAGGAAGACAATTAACTCTATCCCATCTGAAACCAGGACAAGTGGACACAGAGACACAGAATTTACCATGTGGCAAATTTTGAAATTAGCTAAATTGTGGCTTTGTTGATGTTAGGTATTTCATTACAAAATGATAAGTGCATTGAGGCATTTATTGCTGAGACTATGCATATCTTTATTATTTGTGATTCAAGGGTTTATTCTGATTACTTGGTTCCTTGATCCACTGTCATCGTGTGAACCCATGGTTTCAAGATTTCGGAAAGGAAAAGGTATGAGGTGCACAGTGGATGACTTTGTGCTAGTCAGCTGTATGCTGGGGTGCTTTCAAAGAAAAGCTGCTGGTTTAGTTTCCTTCAGAAGGAATCCAATTGCATGCACCAGAAGTGCTGTGAGACCTGAATGTGTTATGTGCAGACATTCCGGGGATCTTTATTTTCTATGTGTAGAAGACATTCAGAACTACAGTACTTCTCCAATTCCCTCAGGTAGGCACAAACCGCGTGTTTATTCTTCCTGTGATGTTATGCTGTTAGACCAGCAGGGAGCTGTGTGTTATCATGTTCACCAGGAGCAGAACAAAGTGCCTAAAGGCTGAAGAATAGGCTGAGTTGGTGACAAACACCCGTGTGCTCTGTCCTAGTTACCAAGAACTCGCTCTTCCTTTGTCTTTTAGTGGTGTTTAGTAGAGCTGGCTGTGCCCCACCAGGTGCTACTGCTGATGTCTTCCTGCATGGCTGAACTGCTGCATACAAATTTCTTATGGAACCATAAGTACTGGTATACAGTGGCTGAGGAAGGAGCCCAGCTCTTCGGAGCTATGTCCATCCCCTGAGTTTGCTCTACTGTGATACAACTCATGCTACTCAAAGGGTAAATCATTCATTGTTATTCTCAGTCCTCCTGTCAGGTACTGCATAACCACTGGAGGGGACGCTCCTCCCAGCCTGGAGGATACAAATGTGATTTCCATGAAATTTCAAAACCAACCAGTGCCAAAAACAAGAAATAAATTTAAGACTATACCCTTTCTCATCCCTGTCTTATCAATAGCTAATCCATCCAGACTTTCCCTACTGTGCTATATTTCATCTAGTTCAGTTTAAAGCTGATTTTTGACAACCAGATGTTTTGTCAGCCTCTGCAGCACTAGAGCTATGGTATGTATCCATGGAACTGTTCTGCCTTGAAAGTAGTGTTGTGTCATGTGTAAATGATATTTTTTGCAGTTGCCAGACATTTTGAGGATGAAGTAGCTTTGTTCAGTGTAATATACTGTATTAAGAAGTAAACAGCCCATGCAAGCTATCGTTCTACAATAACTTGGAAGCTATGACCTGCAGCAAAGTAAATTGTATAGTTAACCAAATGCCAGACTTGCTAAATGGACCTTTATTTACCTTGAAATGGGATCCATTCGAAACACCAGCTATTTCAGGTCACAGGCATTTAGCCTTCTGTATGCTCTGTTTTGATCTTTTTGCACAAAATATTGTTGCACTTTACTGTGAGAGATGAGATGGTAAGTCAGACACACAGCTTGTGTGATATTGTGAATAGAAAAAAAATATAAAAAAACAGCTTAGATTTTTTTTAAAATGAATTTGACAGAACACATTTAAATTACTCTGAAATAAGTGGGACAAGCCAGCAAACACTAGGGAATTCAACATGAAGTTTGATTCAGATCAAGTAGATAATTCATACTTCACAATTCATACTTCACATTCCTTCTTCTTCTAGTTCAGGATTAAAGTCGCAATAAAATTCTAATTGGGACTGCTATAAAGTAACAGATTCTGTTTCCTCTTACTAGAAATAGCTTTGTGTTTCTCTGCACCTTGTTCTTTATCTGTACCTATCTTTCTGTAAGGATTTTTCCTCTAAAATGCTAAAAACTCCTTTGTGCTACCCAACTGTTGTGGTGGTGTTGTTTAAAAAAGAAAAAAAAAAGGATTCCTTTCATTGTTCTCACCCCTTAAAAATATCACTTTAGTTAATTATTTTCACTGAAGTCTTCTGTCCTTGTTAAGGCTCTCCCATCTTCCTTAGGGTTCAATCCAAAGGGCTTTGAATTCAGTGGGAACTGCCCTGTTTTCTTCACAGGTAATTTTTGGAAGAGTCATTAGATTTCTGTACACTCCATATAACTAGAAAACTCTTGGTGTCTTGGGAAGTAGGTCTGATCTCTGCTTTAGAATACTTATTTTAATTTGAATAAAGTGAATTTGCTCTCCTCAAAGTTGTATAATTCACTTAATGTGAGTATTTTCCCTCTTCACAACCATGACTTCTTTTAAAAAGGCTTTGGCTTTCATAGTGGTTTATATGAATATGTGGCATTCAGGTATGGGACAAAAAGTATATTGGTATGAATTTGGATGACTAGTTAACTATCCTAAATAAGGTCCTGTAAAACTTTTCTTCTGCCCACTGCAACAGGATGTTCTGTAAATGAAATATATTTTGTAGCAAACTATTTCAGAAATATTTGACAGTTGTAAACGATTTTTACTGGTGTGATAATTCATAGACCTTTCACCTGTAGAGTTAGGCATTTTTCTTACCATCAGTTGAGTTGTATAGATCAGAAAGACAGGAGTTATTGCTGTTAAAAACAACCAGGAAAGAGATCTATGATCATCTGTGTGTTTAAAAGAAACTCGGTCCATGTCCAGTAGCTCTAGCACATCTTGAAACATGAACATGGCATTGCCCGTTCAGATGCTGCACAAATGGGTGTAGCGAGCAGTAGTCCCCTTGCAACCTTGCCCAGGGTGTGCAGTCACAGGACAGCTGCCTTAACCGTACAGCATTTGTGTCACAGAGCACTCCCCAGGCTCTCCGCAGGGTGTCTGCATGAGCCAAGCTGTTACTGGTCTCTTCATTACTTGGTCAGTGGGGATCTTTATCTCCTATGTATTGGAAGTATAGAGAAACTAATAAGAAAGGGTGCTTGACTAGGACCTTTTAGCATACTTTTCCACAAAATATTCAGCAGTGGTAATCTTCTCCCAATGTGGAGAACTTTGATCCCATGAATTCCTAAGATTTATAGATGATGTATAATACAGATGTTATGTGTCTCCACGCCCCTCATTAGGTATATGTCTACCTCTTAGTGTTATGGTTGCTTTGAGTCTGAAACGGTTTAGCTGAAATCATTCAAGTCCATATTTCTATTTTAAGAACATGGTTTAACCTTACAGCAGCAAAATATTAATTATCGTGTTGTTTGGATGTTGATTTACAGCAATGTTTATATTTATTCAGATTTTCCTTTATACCTGAAACTGTATGATAAATTGCATTCAATTATTACTATACAGAAAAGAAATTTACAAATTCCATATTTTAGAAAACAAATCTGTTCTTATCTTTAAGCTAAAAAAACACCTTAATCAACAGTGGTATCTTCTGTGAAATATCTTGCACAATTACAATCTTAGACAACCAGACAATTTATTTCCCAGATGACATTATATCTGCAAATATTAGTTCTCCTTCCTCATAATTTCAACATTGTATTTGCTCACCTAATTGACAGCTCAGTTGCCCTTGAGCTGAATGCAGTGTCTGCCCTCACACTCTGCTTCAAATACATTCAGTCTTTGAAATAAAATTCATTGTGTAGCTTTACATCATAAAATTTATGTATAACATCTTCACAAAATGCTCAAGTTTAGTAGGAAAGTTCCTTGATGTCTTTAAAATTAGAAATCAGCAGAATGGATTTTTTCCCCATTCTCTAAGCAAGAAAAAGTTAAGGGAGTCAAACTCACCCTAACTTTACAATCAATCCAGAAAACATACAACACGTGCAGTAAAAAGCAGACTTATCTATAAAAACACCTGGAAAAAGAAAATTTGGTTTATTAAGTATTATCACTTACCTTGCAACACTTTTCAGTGTCGCTTTGAGTAAATTCCTATTGTGCAGCATGATTTAAAATGTATTCTTTATCTTCCTTTTCACAGTTCTTTAGAGTAAAGTTTGTTCTATAGCTGTGCACTATTAAACTAACTCCTTTTTGTTTATTCCTTTCAATTATGCTTTATGCTATAGAAGAAATAAATTTTTAGGGTTGCTGATAGTTTTTTTAATAGACAATATGGGATTTCTGTTAGTGCTTATAAAATAGTCTTATAGCCCATACAGTGTTCAGGATAAAGTAGCTTTTTCAGCAACACCAATTTTTTTAAAACTTTCTTGTAATTTTACTTAATATATCCATCCATCTTTCTTACCTTATTTAATAAAGGCAAATTTGGAAAATGTCATTCAAGTTCTAGGATTTCCATAGAAAATTTATTTTTCTGGGATCTGTGATATTAATCTGTAGAGCTGGCTTTGCAGTCACAACCTATAAGGTACAAAGCTCTAAACATAAAACTTCTTTGAACAGCACTTGGCAGTAAAAGATCAGAATTTGTGTTATCTGCATGTAGGTGTCCAGAGTATTGTGCATTGATGGCTCAGTTTCCAAAGCACCATCTATCTCCTATACTTGAAACATTATGTATTGATTACAGGATTAAGTTAAAGCCAATTTATATTTCATTCTCTGAGATAAGAAGGGAGTGGCAATTTTCTCTGAGGATGTCAATCCCTGTCAAGGTTACATAAAAAGACTTAAGCCAAAGAAGAGCTGATCTCTATGGAGAAGACCTGCAGCTGAAGACAGTTGTTTCAGTGTTATTGGACCCTGGAGAGCTATATGCTAGAGTGAAATTGCTGAAAAAGAATGAAACATAGTTTATCTTCTAGTGCACTACCTGGATTATCTACTTATTAAAAGCTATTTCTGAAATGCACTTTCAAATGCAGTGAAAGATTCAGGCACTACCCAATCTTAGGTTATACCTGAAAAATACCATAGTATGTTTTATGGTATACTGTATATCAGGTTTGTTTAATGTTATAATTAAGCCAACAACAAGCTTATCTATGAAAAGAAGTGTAGCTGAGGAAACAGGATCAGAACTCGCAAAGACCAAGCATATGTTCTTGGTTTGGCTTGACCAGTTAGCAAATCTTCCTCTCTGGTGGCTTCTGCTTTTACTAAACTCATTTGAAGAAAGATCCCACTGCTGTATGATAAAAATACTGGGTTTGATGCTGATGACAATGTGGTTAGTTATGTCAGTTTTGCAGGACTATTGCTACCTTGATCTCTATTTACTCCTCCATTAGTCTGTTCAGGTTGCCATCTCTGGAATATCCTTTTAACTCTTTATTTGAATATGTCATCATGAGTTCTGATTTCCATCAGGAAAGATGAGAGATCCATCCAATTGCCATGAGATCGAAGGAAGTATTAGGGGTCTCTTTTTAAAACTGTTTACTATAAAAAATCTATCACTTACTGTCAGCCGCATTATGGGTTCTTGCATACTAAAAGCAAGTCCTTTAAATATTATTCATATTGTTTGATAGTGATTTCACACAACTGATATGGTACAGACAACTGATTTTTGAGAAGAGATATACTATAATAGTTTTGCTATAAGCATTAAGGACAAAACAAACCTTTAAATTTCTGATTCTGCTAATCCACTTAAAAATTAGTAAATGAAAACTGTTTCACTGTGGCCCTATCTTTGTGTTTTCCTGACCGCATGTCGTGGTTTAACCCCGTCCAGCAACTGAGCACCACACAGCCACTCGCTCACATCCATCAGTCCCTAGTGGGAGGGGGGAGAAAATCAAGAAAAGAAGTAAAAACCATGGGTTGAGATAAGAACAGTTTAATAGAACAGAAAAGAAGAAACTAATAATTATAATGATAACACTAATAAAGTGACAGCAGTAATGATAAAAGGATTGGAATGTACAAATGATGCACAGTGCAATTGC
>JANZLQ010000095.1:22440880-22458279 GCA_026212715.1 Elanus axillaris
AAGGCTGGAGGGGCACAAGAAGTTGGGAGGGAACACAGCCAGGGCAGCTGACCCCAACTGGCCAACGGGGTATTCCATACCATGGGATGTCACATCCAGTATATAAACTGGGGGGAGTGGGGGCAGGGGATCACCGCCCAGGGACTAACTGGGTGTTGATTGGCTGGTGGTGAACAATTACACTTCATCATTTGTACATTCCAATCCTTTTAATATTTCTGCTGTCATTTTATTAGTTTTATAATTATCATTATTAGTTTTATTCTTTTCTGTTCTGTTAAACTGTTCTTATCTCAACCCATGAGTTTTACTTCTTTTCCTGATTTTCTCCCCCATCCCAATTGGTGAGGAGGCAGTGAATGAGTGGCTGCATCGTGTTTAGTTGCTGGCTGGGGTTAAACCATGACACTTCTCATTCTAAGTAGCTTCTCAGTGCAACAGCAACTGAATTCTAGACCAAACTGCAGCACAGTTTATGTGGGCTTAAATGTTCTTAATGATAAAGTTTTGTGATCCTTGTTGTTCTCTTCAGGTGCAGCAAAATCAATTAAGTATCACCATGTAAAACTCATGAAGTGGACTGCTTCAATATACTCCAGAAAGTATATTTTCTGTCTCATTTCTTTTCTGGGAAAGGCCTGTCAAGCTGTAGGGATTTTTCATACATTGTCAATGGAATTGCATTCATTAGTAACGCAGGATCAGGAAATCAATATATCTGTGTACAGCTGGGCTAAATATTGTAAATTATCCATTAAGTTGTACCGATATCCATTTTAACAAAGAGACATTTTTGAACAAAAATTAATTTTGTCTTTTACACAGTTTATAATTTTGCATCTTTAGTGAAAAATCAGGCCATAATATAAGCTTGAAAAGCCTTTATTCCCAAATATCAGCAAAAGAAAGGTAATATTTTTCTCAATCTCCTTTAATTTGTTGGCTAATATCCAACAGTGAAAATGGTTTGAGTATTTTATTACTGATCTTGGTTTGTGAAATCCGTACCTGCCCTTTAATGTTTTTATAGTGTGTGACAAAAGGGATCTGCAGAAATACTTTCGTATTAGTACTTTAAACATGGATGCATCTGATGCTCTATATTTGATCAAGTTGGGGTGAGGGATCTTTGCAACTTCCACTGAAAACAGACACAGAATTTTCATGGATTTTACTGGGAATTTAGTACAAATGTTTAGGCTTAGTGGACTTTTCAGTACAGTTATCCTGACATTCGCATTTCTGGGAGTTTAGCTATTCCTAAAGTGATTTATTTATTGGTCAGAAAGATTATAAAAGATCTCTGGCATCTAAGTGATCAGCTAAGGTAATCTGAGTAATGCATTATAAAGATTTCAATTAGCTCTATCTGTTATTGCAAGAATTATAAGATTACAAACGCAGCAACTGAACAATTACTTAGTAATTTTCTTAAGTAGAAATCAAAACCTCATGCTAACTATAAGAACAAATAATATCCAGAGCATCACCCTATGGAGCATGGACAAGGCAGGAGAAGCTGCTAACCAAAACTGGTCTCAAACTCTTTGAGTGCTTTAAAAGTTGTTTAAGTAACATTTCCTGTTTATTTTATAATTTTTTTGTGGTAGAGACAGGAGGATTTCGAACTAAAAATTAAGATTAAATATTAAAATGCTGCTTTGTGCCATTCTTTTCTTTTTCTCTATGAAGTGAAAAAATTGTCAAATAAATTTCAACAAAATATTTTGACTTATTTTAGTCTGTTTTTTAATGTAAGGTAATACACTTGATTCCTGTATGATTTTCTTTCTGCTTTTTATATGGACATTGCAGTCTTTTCCACATAATTCTAAAGAAAATGGACTGTTACTTTAACGGAAAACCACATGATTACTAGAAACCACAACCCACCCCCACCCACCCCACCCCAGTTCATTTTAGTAATGTCCTATTTAAATTTTTTGAAGCAGAACTTAATTAACATGTAACTAAATTAAGATGTACTTATTTTTGTTAGAGCCTGCTGACAACAGTAATATTCATCTGTAATATTTATTTCTCCCTGCTGCCTGCCAAAGGTATAGCTAAATAAAAGAACTAATCCCTTCTATGCAAAAAAGAACACTTAAGAGATTATTTAACTTACTAATTTCTTTAATTTGATGTATAAGAGAGTAACTTCTAAACATTCATTAAGCTTGCTTTATATAGCCATCCTATTTCAGATTCAAGGTAAGTGTCTTAGCCCTTTGTGTGTGTGTGTGTGTGTGTCTTCAACTGCACAAAATTTTGTCACTAATTCTCAAGGACTTTTTTTGCCATGGAACAGAATAGGATGATATTTATCTGAAATACTCAATGCTGTTAACTCATTATGCTCATTTATTCAGGGAAATTTATTTGGTACCGCTAATCTGAAAGGAGCATGGCATACAGAATGCAAGAATCTGTGGAGACAAAAGGAGAGAAAGATGGACATTTCTTCTGTTTTCCTGTAAGTATACTTCCTCATATGACTAAGAATGACTAAAATGAATGAAAGGGAGCATTTTAGGAAACTGCAAATGAAGGCAGTGAAGTCTTTTAAGTAGTTTCCAAGAAAAGTGGGAAAATAACACTGCGGGGAAAAAAGGAAATAATAAGACTAAGGATTGCTTTAAAGAAAGAGTGGCTTGGTGATTAAAGCAGAAAAGAAAACCTCTATTTAGAACACAAACAATTTCAAGAAAAAGGGATTAAAATCTGAGGCTTATGTTTCTAAAGTATTGGCTAGAACCAGAAATGCTATATGGAAAATACATATTTTAATAGTCTGTAAAAATACCAATGGTTATATTGTATTAGGTGTCCCAAGATTTTCAGATGCCCTCAAGCAGTTTCAGGAGGCAGAATAAATATAAAGTATTTCTTGTTTCAGAGTCAGGAACTAGTCCCTATTAAATTGTATACACATCATCAAAAATATTCCAGCTCTTTAGGGTATTAAAATCTCATTAGAGAGATGCACATTCACCTCTCTTCATGAGGTTTCAAGTCTCCCATCAAAGAAAAGTCAGCTTATCTTGACAATGTATTTGGGAAAAGTTGTAGAAACTGTTCATGTAGACTTGCCAGGAAAAGATCTCTTTCCTAAGTAGCTTCTGATCAATGCAAAGGGGTTTTTTTTACTGCTTTTTTAGGGTAACCTACCCATTTGATAGGGGGTTCTTGAAGGGCACTAAGTCTGGCTAACTGAGCAAGTGAAAGCCTTCTGATATGAATTAACGGGGTTTTAAAAGCTCAGTGAAATAGCAATATTGAAGAGAGTCCTTTTAGCATTAAATAAAACATGGAAATGATGTATATTCTAAGGCCACAACATTTTCTAGAGTAACAATTTATACATCTTGAAGATCAGCAATTATGTGGAAAGAAATACCAAAATAACATTTGCCATTCCGTTGATACCAGTGGGAACCAACGGTAAAAGATACTGTGAAAGGACCTGAAGGAAACACATGGAATTTATTTAAAGTTCCAAAGAAGTATTAGTGACTGAAATATGTTTCAGTGTTTTCTAAAGAGTAAGAAGATAAAAATTTACACAGGTTTGGTGCAGAAAAGTAGTAGGTACATCATCTTTACAAGACAAAATGACATAAATAGTTCTGCAAAATCCAAGACCCTCAGGCTAGATTCTCAAATGAGCAAAACCAAATGACTGAAAACAAATAACTGCAGGGAAAAAGTCACGCCTCTAAATTCAGTTCAGTATAACTCAGCGAGCTTCAGTTGCACTGTTAACAGCGTATTTCAGGTTGTAAGGTAGATATGTGGTAGGAATACCCAAGGAAAAGTGGTTTGTGTTGGTTTGCTTTTTTTCTTTCTGTTTCCCTCTCCTCTGTCATTTAGTTTTCCAAGTCACTGCAAAGACCAACAAACAGGTTTTTGAACAGATGACTAATAACAAATGAGTGTCCAAAATGTGGTGCAGACAGAGAAGTTCTTCCCGTATAGAGGATTCTTGCCCTGTTTAGTTTTCTCTGGGTGATGGACTGCTGTGTAACATGGTCCCCATTGTCTGTAACAGCCGCCCTTGTACGCACACTTGCAGCTGGCACCTTTTTCCTCTCGTGATGCCCCTGGGCCCAGCTCTGCAGCGGACTTGCACCGTGCGGCTTGTGAAATAACGTGACTCTTTGCAAAGCTCCTCCATACCTGTGAGGATTGTTGGCTTTTTCCTCTCCAGCTTCTGTTTTCTGTTGTTCTGCAAACTGCTGTGCCACCGCTGTTTCCTGGTTTTTTGTAAAATTAGTATCCCCCTCCTGCCTCCACCTCAGTGTGGTTGGAGGCTTAATTACGGTTCTTGATTGGGGCGGAGTGGCAGGGCCTCTGCCGGCCCAACGCTGACCTCTAGTGAGGAGAGTCTTGCGTTGCAAGTCCAACATTGATCTCCCAAGAGTCTTCAGATTCGACCTTGGCAGAAGAGGGAAAAAAAGGAAAGCTGCTAGCAGCGTACCAAGCACCTGGTGCTGCCATCAGACTCCTAGAAACCTTTGCTTTGGAATGCATAGGCTGTTTGTTGCCGAAAGCCGGAATAAAACTCCTTAAAAGTGATGAGAAGTTAAGAAGCAGGCACTCCTTGATTGCAGCGCTGGGCACACGGGGGATCACTCCACCTATCGTGTGCACCTGGCTATTCTAACTGTGCAGGTTAAATACACACCTGTTATACATATTCATTAAATTTCCGAGAAATGTCATACATATCCATTAGTTTTCTGGGAAACTATTAACATATGCAAATGTCCTTTGCGCAAGCGCATTAAAGGTCTCTGGTGGTCTTCAGTCATCCTCTGGTGGTCTTTCATAGTTTTCCTCACTTGTCTGCTACTTGACCCTCTCCAGGTGATTCTGCGCAGTACAGTCCACGGCTCTTGTTCTTGGCAAGTAACTATAAGTTACTTCATGCAACTCTCCCTGTTCCCGTTAATCTTAGATTCTGACATTCTATGTATTCTTTTAAGTTATAAACTGTATCCAAATCATCTTAAATCTTAAGCCTGTTATCTAAAGTTCTAAATGTTCCCACTCACTGATTGTGACCAATTCTTTCAGTCCTGACACGGGGCTGTACAAAGGATTTCACAGCAGGTGCTGGTTGTTGATTAAATGTGTTAGATATACAATCTACTAAAATATTTCTCATAATTCCATATACATATTAGAATCAAAATCAATTCTAACTAATGGCAAATCGGTAACATGTTCAGCTTAAATTGGTCAATACTTTAGCACTTTTTTTGTCATTGTTGCCTTGAACTGTCTCTACATTTGCTGTTACCCACTCAACCACCACTGTAATAGAAGCACAGAACATTTTTTTTTGTTAATTAGCAGCTTTTCTGTGAGTATTGTAGTGTTAGCATACTTTCACTACTTTTCTTTTAAATTATGTGGACAGCAGGAGAGTGAAGCAGTCTTTAAGGCGCTTGTTCAGAGTCACATTAGAGCTAAGATTGCTCAGTTCTCACTCCTCTCCTCAGAGTCAGTCTGTGCTTGTTCCTTTCTGAAGAGAGAGGGATGTTTGGGCAGTTGAAATTATAATGCAGACTTCTGTCCAAGGGGCCACGTTCAGAGATCTTGAAATCAATTTCACATAAGCTGATGAATATCAGTAATAAATAATAATTTTTATTAACATTAAAATTAATCCTAACATTAAGTTTACTTACTGGGAGGTTTTATTAGAACCAAAAATGTATCCATTAAGGCCCCAAATTTACATTAACTTCAAAGCAATACTGCAGGCCATTTGTAATAATTCTAGATTGCATTTTCACCAAAAGTGACCCAGTAAATACATACATATTAGAATTGCAACACTTTGTTTTAATCTATCTATATTGTAAAGTATGAAGAAACTCATCTAGATAAACAAAGTGTACAGGTGCATTTCCTTCAGCAGATGCTTCTCTTGTAATGTCTCTTTTCTGAGTTTCTAAATAGCCCTAGAGCATGCAGCAAGAACAGCAAAACAGAGATGCCCACTATGCATCAGAAGTTGTTTAAGTTTCCTGTCAAAGAACAAAGCCTCAGAACTTATCAACAGGCATTCTGAGGGAGCTTTGTTGTAACATGGTTTCCATCACTCTGATGGAAAACATTTTTGCAGGCTAAAATATTTTCCTTCTGATTATCTAAAAATGTATTTTGATTGGTAAACTTTGTTTAGAAAGCCTTTTGGATGTATCGTGCTTTAGGTTGTCTTTGCTATGGCTTTGGATATATATTCTATTTTTCTGATCTGTGTAAGAGGGATAAAAGCTGAAGAGATAGTGAATGCTTCCATTAAATGAATTTATTTTCCTCTTAGAATGTGAATGCCAGCTGTTCACTGTATTTCTAAACAGACTGTTTAAGTCAGCAGAAAAGGAAGACAAACTGTCCTAGAGCTGACAATATCAAAACCATCAAAACAAAACTGCAATACTTGTCCTGTTCTGATTAACGTTGTATTCAGAACAGAACATTACCACTGGTTTGTTTAAATCACATCAATGGCCTGACCTGACAATCTCAGTCTGTGTAAATAACACATGTCCATAACGTTAATTGGAATTTGAAGTCATTAACTGAAGGAGCAAATACCTTCTTCAGTCCCTATGTTGATCTTAACCTCCACCCATATTCCAGATTTAGTCTAGATTCACCTGACCTACAGTCATTTTTCATGAGTGCCTTCCCTGTCAAATCATAGATATGTACTGGTCACAGATTGGAATGGGGAAAGATATCTTCAAGGAAGATTATGGTTGCAAGACTAGCTTCTAAGACAACTAATTCAGCTTTCAGTGTATTTTCTGTCTGGTCCTAACTAACCACTGAGAAAGAGAACCTTTGGGAATGATCTCCATGAGTCATTCTAGCACCTGCATCAATCACTATTCAGGTATCCATGTGCTCTCCAAGCAGTTGGGCTCTATATAAACCTATTCAGAAAGAGCATAATGAAATGCAGCTTAGTTCTCAAAGGCTTAAGGTATTATGTAGTCAAGATTCATCAGGTCTTTTAGGTCTTCGACTGAAACATGGTTCACTTACCAACCCTTTAGATGTCAGGTGTCTTGAAACTTTTTGAAATCACAAGCAAGAGAGTGTTTCAGTGACACATGTTGAGGCATGGTCTCTTCCAGCCTTATGTAATCCCTTATAAATCTTTCCATAATTTCAGAGAGGGCTGTTACTTGCTGGCTGAGAGAATGACAAGAACTAAGGGGCAAGAACTGTGCCATAAGCCTTTTTTAGCATAACATAATGGCTGGACGCTATGCTCCATGTGCAGTGTTTTTTGTGACTCCAGTTTGCAGGTGTCTAGTTACCTTTCCATTGTCCTGAGCATAGGTACATAGCAAGGAACCATGGATTGCAACAGACAGCATGGACATATACAGTCTTCAGAAATCAGCATTCCAGTAACTTTATGCTGTTTTGTATCTAGCTCTTAAGTACCAAAACCTGTTTTCAAATGCAATGGAGGCATTTAGGCACATTGGCAGTCAGTAGAATTTAGGTTAAGTAGCCATGCAATTTTAAAAGTGGGCTTAGTCTTCTAATTTGCCAAGACACTTGCTAATATTACCTGTTAACCCATCTTCTACATGCTAGTTTGAAAATAGCTTGCCTTGCTATCTCTAATCTCTCTTGTATTTTGTGTGTTTGTGTCAATTGAACTTTCTAATAACATACTAGAGATTTAAATTTTTTTAAAAATTATATTTCAGGTATATGATAGGGTCAATTTAAACTAAGTTAAAGTATAAATATAGTAGGTCAAGTCCTTAGCTGTCTAACTGGCATGACTCCATGAGAATCGGTGGCACTTTGCCAACTTACACTGTGGGAGGGCTATCTGGGCAAGGGTAGTGAACTGATCTTCTTGATCGTCCCCTTAATCTTCTTATCTTTCCATTTACAAATTTTATTTGCTAAACGGTATTTATGTTTTATGTACTTATATAACAGCATTTATCAAAAAAATCCACTATAAATAGTCTAGCTACTTTTATCATCTTTGTTTCCAACATAAACCTTAATTCAACCTCTGAAAAATGTCTTCTAGAAACGCTAGTTTATGGAAGCATATAAAAGCAAATCTTGGCAAGTCCTTTTATTTTATGCTACTCACCAGGCAATAAGGTAACAGAAGAAAGCGTGCAGTCACCTAGTTGGCAAAAAACTTTCTTTAGAACATGACCACAGGTGTAATAATATACTGTGATTGCATTGTAAAAGTGACCTCAAAAATGCTTTTATATTTAAGGCTCATTTTGGTAGAAGAATCAATCACTTCGATCACACTTTTATAGTTCTTCACTCCTAAATGTACATGGGAAATTTATCATGAATATGTTTGAAACACACAGAGACACTAAAGCCTCTCCTTTCTAGATGATTACAGGTTTACTGTTTTGCCTGTGTACAAAGGCGCTGTAACTGCTGGATATTTTAATGAGCCAGGCTTCTGGCCTTAAAAGGGCATGACAGAAAGGGAAGAAAATGAATAACAAATTCGACATTATGATTTTGTTTTTTAATAGATTATTTTCAGGAAAGCTAAAGTAATGATGATTGAATAGCAGCATTGTACACAGCTTAAGTCCTCCTAAAGATGAAGGTCAATACGGGATTCTGAGATAAAAGACAGATTAAATATTTTAAACATAAAATGCAGTTGATAATGAAATCTATAAATGGAAACCTTTTCTATGTTGTATAATGCTAACACATGACATTTTGCTGTCCATATAACCTTTAGCTTTTCTGTCAATATTATTGTGCTGCACTGATTTCAGAAAAGGCATTAAACACTGTCAGAATGAAAGACATGTTTTAATAATAAAGCAATTATTATCCCCTTATGATGTAGGAATATAATAGGCTTTTAATGTATTGAATCAAATACTATCTGCTTCAATAACTGTATTGCTAAAACTATGATCTATAATTTATTAAGAATGGAAGAAAATTTGATGTCAGGAATGTAAACTAAGCAGTATAACAAACATTTGTTGCAAAGAGGCACAGACTTTCAGCAAATTATGACTGAAGGGTTCAAATATTAGCATCAACCTAAGGTTTGATGTTGATCTTATTTTTAAGATGAAAGCAAGCTGAACTTTTAGATTTCTTAAAAATAATTGGTCAAACAGCAGCAGCAGAAACTCCATACTAGTGATTGCTTAAAGATTATTTGAGACATTCTACTCAACAATCTCATAGGACTGTCCCACTTGAAAAAGAACTTGTGATATAATTTCCAAATACAAGCCATGATCTCCGAGTAATTAAACAAAATCTTTTCAAGATTCAATCCTTCTGTCTTGTAGCTGTCCTTTTTTTATCTTTGCTTCCAATGTGTAATTTGTATGTAGATTTGTAGAAGGATGTTAAATTGTTTTTAAGTTGTAGACCCAACTTTGCCTAAGCAAATGTTTGTGACTACAACTTTTAATGTTCAGAAGTATATGACCGTTTACACTTGCAGCTGTGTATTGTGCAGCTTGTTGGATCTGTTTTAGAAGTTCTACTAAAAACATGATTAACAGCAAGAACAAAATTGTTTCTTGCAATTTTAGATGCCTTTAAGAAGTCTTGTTCCTGTGCTGCTGACACCTCAATCAAACTATGAAAGTAGAGTCATAGAAGATATTATTTAAGGGACTGATTGCAATGATTAGAGGAGTCAGAAGTTTTGATAGCCAGATATTTGTACAGAGCAAACTTCAACTTTGCTGTAAAACTAGTATCATGGTGTTTTGTGTTCATTAAGCTATCATGATGGCACAGAATTCTTCTGGAAAATAAAGGTCCAGACTCTGCAGTGACATGAATCCTATGCATTGCAGAGAAGCCAGAGCAATTTCTGCCTCTTCTTTCCAGCCCGGTTTAACCAAAGGGAAGAATAGCAAGTCATTACATTTAATAAATACCCATTTTGTATTGTTTTTCAGTATTGAAGAAGCAGATTTTAGAGGAACACACCAAAAGCAAAGATAAATTCACAATAGGAGGCCCTCTCTTGCTGGGTGCTCTGATATTGATGAGAATTTTGTAAAAAAGCAAATTGCTTCAAGGATTTGCACTAACTTTCAATTAGGGATGTTTTTATTACACTGCAGGGTAAAGCTACAGTGACTGCTGTTAACTTCACCTCATATTCTAGGTGTTTATTTGAACAGAATGGATAGCAAACAGAGCTTATGAAGATGTGAGGATAAGTCCTGGTTTTGTCCTCTAAGCTATGTGAATACAAGAATCTGCTGGGGCCGATCACCTTGCAAAAGACACGTATATGATATCATATCTGAGGGTATGTCTGCACTGTAATGTACTGGAGAAAAAACTGAGCTAGTGTTAAATAAGTTTGTACTGAGAGATAGTCTAGCTGTGGCAAGTTGGTAAATTATCCTCACCCCGAGCTGGGCTATTAGAAATAGGTTGCTACTACCAAAACCAACCATTGATTATCGGTACTGTGCAGATGGGCAGGAGATCTCAGTGCTACCTCTGACCTGGAGTCAGGACTGCAGTGGCAGAACATCTTATTCTACCCCCTGTGTCAGGGCAACCTTAATGTCCAGATTTTCTGAGCCAGAGCTTTACATTTATCTAAAACTTCCTGCACTTCGTCACTGAAGTAAACATCTTGCTGAAATCCTAGTCCCTCCTGAGTTTGTTTTAGCTAGGGTTGAAAAGTATCAGTTTTGATTCAGCTGTTTATAAAATTGATGCAACTAGCTGTCTTGTGAAGCAGTTTGGAAGATTAGTAAAGTACTTATGAGAGGTTCTTCAGTGCTCATTAAGTCCCAATTATTCACCCTTGTCATTAACAACCTTTCTGTAGAAACTGACCTTCCCTGCTTCTGAGACTTGGTTCTGAGAGCATTCTGATCCCACTAGCCATGACTAATTCATGTACCAATTCAAATGCGTGAAATTCATTTTCAAACTAAACTGGCAGCTGGGGTTCAAATCTGCAAAAACAGATGCTGCAAGGGCAAAAAAGTAAAAGCAATTTTCTAGGATCGTGTACCACTAGATTGGCTAAAAAATGTTTATCATCAGTGAGTTGATTTCAGAAAGTCTGTTCTTTCTACTTTATAATGAGAGCTGTTTTGGGAATTTTAGTACAATCAAGCATGTTGGAACTGGCTGAACTCAGACTGGAATGATAAAATGAATCTTCTATATACAATAGAACATTTCAGAAGACACACAAGTAATGCTTTCATAAACCTGTTAGTTACAATGCAAATGGAATTTAAACCTGTATAACAAATTGGTCATATGAATTTATTTTACTGTTTCTGGAATTAACTTATTTTTTAAAAATTGGATAAGAGCATTTGCATTAAATTTCAGTTTTGCAAGTTGCTGTGATAGCATCTGCAATGACACAGTTAATGCTGGCCTTTCAACCTCATAATAGTCATGAAATGTACTCGTCCTATATGTGCATGTATTCTCTTCAGTGCACCAGACAGAGCTTGCTCTTAACCTGGGCAAATACTGTTGCTTCTACTCTGTAAAGACAGCTTCACTATGAATAACCTGCAATAGCGAGTTCAGCTTTATCTCTATGAACAATTTTTATAATTGCACTTGATTAATTTATGTACATCCTGATAAAATGTTTCACTAATCTCTGCAATAAGCCGTTAAAAACTCTGAACATCTCTTCTAAAAAGAATACTACCTAGCTCCTTCCTTCCTTCTAATTGACTTCTTTGGCTCTGGAAATTGCAGTGCCCTAAACATTCCCCTACCTGGACAAAACACTAAAATATGAAATGGTAGAAAATGCTGTCTGAAATATCATGGTCTTCAGAGGAGGAAGGATTTAAAGCCTCCTTATGAAGAGGCAGACAGCATAGCTTATAGCACCACAAAGTCCAAGGATTCACAGTAAAACCCTTCCTAAACACGAATAGAGGAGATTCATATTCAGATGAGTAAATGATTAGAGATGAGGAAGGCATTCCATAGAAACGGGATTTAAAAGATTGAAAGTGCTTACTTTGGAGCAAAAATTGTAGATGATAAAAAAAATAATGTTTATGTATATAAAGAAGTAATGCTGTAGAGAAGGTAATTACTTTTGTTATGTACCAGTGATCTGTATTTCTAGAACAGAAGGATTTAATGAACTTTAGAAAGGGACATATTTAAAATGATGAATGTAAATATTTGTTCTTTTTTTCAAAAATGTCTAAGAATAGTTCATTTTAGGATTGGCATACAATTACTGAGTCCTAGACATAAGTTGGTGTCAAAAAGCCTGCAAGACTGAACTAAGTCATTCACAAATGATTCGATTTTTTTTGTTTGTTTTAATCTGGGATATTCACCCTTAGATTTAAAGATGAAGTCAACCATTTGCTGGCACAGGTTTTTTTCCACTGAAGTGTTACTATTGGAGGCAAAGTCACAGCGTGTTGTGTTGTTCTGGAAAAATAATTGTTGTGTTCCAAAGATATCCATGGCATCCCTGCCAAGAAATGATTTCTTTGTGAGTATGCAGCTTGATCAGTTAGCACATAAAAGGAAAGATGCAAAGGATGTATCTCAGCCCCTTTTTATTTTAAAATTTTCACTCGTTCGTGTCCTTATGATACAGGCAGCCTGACTGATTTTTTTTTCTGTTTCTTGCTATTTACTATGCATCTCAGATCCAAGCACGTGCACAATAAATCACTGCAGATGCTTAATAGAAGGTCAACTGAAGGTAGCAGAAGTGGGCTTTAACTGCACGATGTACGAGTTCTGGAGATAGCACCTAAGCAGCAAAGACTTATATCTGTGATGCAGTCAAATCAAAAGCAATATCTATCAGAAAAAAAAAGCAAAGAAACTATTTCCAACTGACAATTATTACTATGGTAAACTAGAGCTTTAAACTGTTTGCTGTTTCAGTTATAGTGTTGTTAAAAAAAAACCCCAGACCACAAAACCAAAACAAACCAAAAAAACCTAACCCCAAAAAAACAAAATAACAACCCATCCCCCCAGTAGAATATTATAATAAAGACGTGCATTTTTTTCAACTCTAAGATGCTTTTATTTGTGATCAAACTAGTAATCACCTCTGAGCTCAGACTTATCACAGAAAATATCATGCCTATTATTCAAAAGTTGAAGGATGAGAAAATAAAAATAATTCTGTAAACTTAACTATAGTGATTACTGTTACTCCTTCTATAGTTAAATGCAAAGCTTTGTCAGAAACACAGGAATCTGTTTTACAAAAGAAGGCATATTATTAAGAACTCTAAATGACTCAGGCTTTTAAGTGGATGTATTCAAATAAGAGATGAAATTTAATTAAAGCTGATGTTATTACTAGCTGCTATAACTCCATTTGTTAGCAGGAAAACATTAAGGAACTATATATAGCCAGATTGAGTAAATGTTTTATATAATTACTCTACATGCATAGTTATAGGGTATAATCAAAATCACACATTAAACATTGGAGCATTGTATTCTATTGCTGGAAACAAGTGAAACAAGACAAGACAGCCCTCTTCTGCTTCTGAAGCAAAACTTAGGTATCATCACAAGGTGCCAGACACTGTAGATATCCAGAATATGACCGTGGAGGAGCACATGACTCAGGGACACATGCTGCCCTCACCAGCACTTATGAGCAAATAACTAAAGCTCCCTTAACATGTGTTCATTTCCCCTTGTGGGCAAATCTCTGCTTGATAAATCATTTTATCCTCTGCCATTAGTAAAGTAGTATTTAAAAAGAAAAAAAGTTAGAGTTGAAATATGTCTGATATGCCTGCAAGGATCCGGTAGTGAATGGTGATTATAATAATAAATATACTCCTTCCCTAATTTTAGGGTTTCTGCAGCTTAAGACAGACACAAATTGGTTGCTAGATCTGTTCCATGGAAGACTGACATTTTGAATAAAGTGGTTTCTTTTCATAACAATGGATTGGTTTTCCCCCAAAATCTATTTTTGAAGGAAATAAATTTACAAAGTGTTTTGAAATTCTTAAAATTAACTGAATCTATGAGTCCAAATTGGAAGATTCTTGGCTCAGCTCTCGGATCTAGATTGTGGATAAAATTAACAAGATTTTATAGTCAAGGCTGTACAGAAAGATTAATAGCTTGGGAGGATTCTCAGATGCAATGCTGCAAAGCCAAGAACAAATCCTCTGAATCCTTGTTATAGCTGAGACTGTGGGAGTTAATGAGCTCACACCTGCTCAGCAGGGCTAGTGAATGTTAGAAATTCTCTCAGTGCTTTCCTTCTCTAAATCCTTAAGTGAAGCTTCTAGAGCTTCCAGGCAGCATGAAAGTTTTGAAGCCTTGTGGTCCATCAGCTAAAGGTTGGGACAGAAAGGAGAGTTGTTTTGTACCATGGATCTTTGAAGAAGTGATGTCCCCAACTCCAATTCTGTATTTTTGGCAGGATCAAACAAGAGTTCAGGCTTGTAGGCAAATGCATTCCTGCCCCTAATGTAGGAACATGAGGGACCAAACCAGTGATTGGCCTTTCAGTCAACATGCATGGTGGGGATGTTCAATCACTGCTGCCTGTTATCAATCACACTTTCATTACCATGTCTGTCTTGCAAAAATGCAAAATTTGGTGCACATGCACTTGTTTTATTTTTTAATCAATTTACGTGAAAGTAAGTTTTGAAATAAAAATTTTAAATGTTACCAGCATGCTTCCAAGACTAACAGGTTAGAGAGATCCCATTGAAACAAATATATAAAACTTGATTTATTTTTCTCTCAGAAGTTTAAATGCCAGGCTTCATAGCTTGCTAGAGAAATGGTTTAGGCTCTCAAATCCTTGCTGCAGTGGTGTTTTTTAATCAGGTAATCAGAAGAGCTTCAAGGCTACATGAACTGAAAACTCTATAAAGTGCTTAAAAATGAATATTACTTGTGAAATCAATTGTGGTACAATAACTGTTACAGGTCTCATTTGAATACCTTTGAAGCCAATAGGATTTGCATATAAATCTATATTCTCGAGGTAATGTAGGAACTGATTTTAGAACTCAAAACAGACTGTGTGATAAAAGTTCATTGAAGTATCTTCTGTATGTTGCAGATACTATGAAAAATTTGAATCTGAATTTAGATCCATCAGTATCAAATTAAGCAAATGCGATAAACGTATCAATGCACCACTGTCCCACATTTGACACAGTTTTTACCTTTGAGGATGCAAGGGTTTTTTGCTTCCTTTCACAAGGTGTTTGTTTTTTGTTTGTTTTTTTTTTTTTTTAAAGGGTCATCTCAGTTGTTAGCATATCAGAGGATTCAAATATTTCATTCTCAGTATATGATTCCTAAAATATCTGCTTTATCCACTAAATTTTTGCCCCAGAACTTAGCAGTCATGTTCACCAAATGTTCTGTCTCTGAGCAAAAGGGTAGCTATTAAATTTGAAAGGTAATCCTGTCCATACAATCCACTTAATCCTTACCATAAATAGAGCTAGAGGCACTCCCTGGGCCTGTAATTACCTCAGGGGTGTGAAACAGAGTCTAAGATCAATATAAAAGTGTTCTAATCTTCTAAGTAATAGTCCCAAACACTATAATTTAGTATTGTAAATGGTCTTCTCCTGGGACATTACTTTCTCCCAGGAGGCATCAGACATGACAACAGTAAATGGGGATGGGAGCACCAGCTCGGGCAGCTTTCCTCCAAGCACAGCTGTAGTGGTCTCAGCAGCAGAGCTGCTCAATTTCTCCTTGAAAAGTGGTGCAGGTGACTTTCTTCTGGAGCTGCATACCTCTCTGCAAATAAACCTTTGCTGCACAGTCTGCAGCACCCAAAAGACAATATATCTTTTCTGCTCGATATGGCTCCTTAATAAGTATTTGTTAATACTGCATCATCCTATTTTCTGCAGAAACCCATTTTTAACATACTTTGTAATAAGTCACTTTGCTCAGTGTTTTGGAGGTTGACTGTAGCTTTCTACTTATAGGTGAATTTCCTCAAGGTGTTAACTGTTTCTAAAGACTTTCAGTCTAATGCTATTCATATATTTTACATAAATACATTTTTCTTTGTATTTCTATTTGAAAAGCATTCCATACTAAACTACAGAACAAGCAAGAATATTAAAAAAGCATTCATTCTGATGAATGCTTTTCTAAATTGAAAAACAAGATGATACAAGATTTTATATTCTCTGCTTTCTGTTTTCTAGTCATGTTCTTTTAGATGCAAATTTAAAAAATGTACAAGGGCTCCTCAGTAGTTAGCCCTTTCCTGGTTTTCTGTCATTATTAACTCTTGAATGCTGGCAGCTCTTGCTTGAGAAGTTATCACTAACATTCTCTCCCATCGTTGGAAGACAACTTTAAACTGATTGGAATATTTATCAAATGGTGTGTTAGCACTCTCAGCTGAACTATAAATCATCCTGACTGATTCATGCTTTGTCACCCTCTAAAGCCCAACCCTCATTTTATTAATCCACAGGAGAAAATGTATTAGAGAGGAGTGGATAAAAAGAATAATAAATTAGCTGAATAGTCTTCAATAGACATAGCTCTCTTCAGAGAACAGGGTAAAAATTTGAATAGTAAAAAATCAGTGAAGTTTTGTATAAGGAAGCTAAGGAAATAATTCCTTGAAATTATGATGTTTGCTATCATAACTTATATTCCTTAATCTGCATAATTATGTAAAGTAATGCAGGTTGTCCCTACTCTGCAATCGATCTGCTCATATTCCAAAATATACAAATTGTTTTTTCTTCTGTTGGTTGTTCCACTGCAAGTAGGAAGATAGATTTACATTCTTTCCCTGACTCTGTGCTCCTGCTTGAAAGACTATCCCTCATAAGTATTGTACTCTTTCTCACATACACAAAAAAGTAAAAGCCTAGGAAAGACTACTGGTAGAAATCTCAGATCCCAGAGAATTAATAAGAACAATTCTATTAAAGAAATGTAACAACCTTTCTTGTTGTGTCTTAAGACACATATCCTGGCACACATCCTAAATTCCTAAACCACAAGGGAAACTCTATGAACTGTTGGGTAGCTGTAGTTACAAGTCCAAGAAAAATTCCAAAGGCTCCTGGACTAACAACAGAAAATATATTTACTAACAATCCATTGGCTTGCTATATTCAGTCATTCCATGGAAACAAAATGGACTTTGAAATGTAGGGAATTTAGGTCTTATCTTCCTAATAAGATAGGGATATCCTCCTGTGAAATACCTTCTAAAACCAACTGTACAGCAACATTAGGGTAGAAACCAGACATTTGTTTCAGTTTATGCATGTGTATGACTGTGACGGGTTGACCCTGGCTGGACGCCAGGTGCCCACCAAAGCCACTCTATCACTCCCCTCCTCAGTTGGACAGGGGGGAGA
>JANZLQ010000095.1:22466347-22488363 GCA_026212715.1 Elanus axillaris
TTGTTATATTTTTTTCTCCTCTCCCCTGTCTAGCGAAGAGGGGGGGGGAGTGATAGAACGACTTGGTGGGCACCTGGTGTCCAGCCATGGTCAACCCATCACACATGCTAAGAAGGGCTATAAGAAATGAAATAGAATGCAGACACATATGCCTAGCAGTTCAACAGGCAATGCTCTTGGCTATAAAGGAGGATAAAAAGAAATGTTGTGATTTCATATGAAGCTTTACCACCACTTCAAGTGAAGGACATACACTTATTCAGCAGTTCAGGAATTCAGCTGCAAAGTAGGAGATGGGTAATCAAAGTTCAGTAGACACTCCATATGATAAAGGAAAAGGTTTAAAAAGTTATTGTCAGTGGTATTTAAGACTGCTATTTGTGCCTTGCCTTTCAAAGCTCAGCAGCTTTGCAGCATCTGGAGTGGTGACAATGTAGACTACTATGAAATAAATAAATAAATCATAAGGGAATTTTTCACTGCATATGGTTTGCCAGAGGAAATTGTCTCAGTCAATGACCCACAGTTTATTTCAGAGGAATTTGACATGTTGTTAGGTCTAAATGCAGTGAAGTATGACAAAGTTGCTTCATTTCATGAAGCATCAAATGGAGCAGTGGAACATTTTTTTTCAAACCATTAACCAGACAATCTCACTAACAATACGTTATCAGAAAACTGGAGACTTTTTGGTTCTTTGTTTTTGTTTTGGTTTGGTTTGTGGTGGGGTTTTTTTTTTCCTGCTACAAAAAAATACTCTGTATGTCACAACAAAGGAAACAGTAGTTTTTTAAATAGACTCAGAAATGCTAAGACTTGTGCTGTTACCTTAATGCAATGCTTGTGGCCTATTACAAGCAGTGGTAACACTGTATTTACTGAGTTCCAGGCTGCATAGGTTTTAGAAGCTTTTATGGCTGGAGTCAGAAAATACTGGCCTTGTTAAAGCTGAGCCCTTTGTGGAGTCAAGGACAAAATTCTCATTTGCACAGAGGAGGAGGCGTGGTTTTCTTCCCTTTGTCCGCTCATGCAGGTTAGAAAATGTTCAAGAATTTGATATTCTGAGTAAAGCAAGAGGAAGCTGAGCTGAGAGCAACAAGTATAATAAGTGTGTCAGATGTCATTTCTTACAAGGCTCTGAAGAGTTTGTTTTCCTACTTTTTCATTCTGACTGGTAATGTGCATGGCATTGCTGTTAAAAGCTACCACAAAGACTAAAATGAATAAGGAATAATGATTCATACTGAGAACAATAGGGGTTTGGTGTCCTATAGGGATGAATTGCTCAAGTGACAATCAAAGTATCAATATTTGACTGACTACTCTACCACTGATTTATTATGTGGCTATTTCTATCAGCCATACAATAACTATTTTGATCTTTTGACTTATTCTTGGTATTATCTAATTAGAATGAATGGCAACAAAGATTGGTTCTTATTGTGTGCTCACATGTTGACAGTACTATGGCATCATAAAGAGCTCCTAATAATACACTAAATAACAAAATAAAGGTCAATACTCTAAGCTGTCCAAACATGCATCCAAGGTGTGAGGAAATTTTAATCAACACACTTAAGACTTTTTATATTGTAAATTTTCTTGGAAAAAAATCTTGAGTGAGTCTAGTAGAGCTGAGAAAGTAGGCCTTACAATGTGAACTATAATAAATGGCTAATAGATCTTTCAGAGCTATAATTTAAAAGGTGAAGTTTAATTTTTTTTCAGGCCTTCCAGTGCTTTTCAATCTCATTCTTTTTTTTTCTTTTCTGGGGCTTTACTTAACTTGTGATTGGATTTTTCCTTGTATTTTGGAATTGTGTATGACTTGCATGACTCAGAAGTGAAGAAAAAAAATCTGTTGATCAGTTTTAGAACATTGCAGGTGGGAGATTCTCATCTGGTTTAGTTTGTTATAACTACGTTGAAGTGAACATATCTGAGATAATTTATACTGAGACCTAGCCCCTGTGTTTCAAAAGTAATGTTTTCTAGTGTATTAAGGGGTAGATTTGCTGAGGGGAGGGTTTCATAGAGGCCAGCCCCCTCTCCCTTTCTCCCAGGTGTGGCATATCTGTTCCCCATCACATAATACAGCTGCACAGCTCTGTAAAATGTCCTTTCTTCTCTGCCTTCATACCTCTCATTCACACTGTGGCTGCATCTGTCTGATATATTGAAATCACTGAAAAGCTTAGGATATTATTAATGGCTTTTTTGCTGAATGATAGTTTTGAAAATCATTTTGGTCTATCTGTATTCTGACTACAGACAATTTGGTCAAAGAACAGGCTCTGAGTCCTTCAGGCAGAACTATCACTGTCAAGTCTAGCGCTGGTGGTAAGGTCACCAAGGAGATGGTCTTAAATGACAGTGTCATGAACTTGCCAACTGATTCTTGCCAGCTTGCTGGGGTTCTGGCCAAACCCTTCAGCATGATGGACAGGACAAGTACAGATGAAGCCTTTGCCCTATTGCAGCTAGAGAATGGCTGATGATGAATAGAAATGACTCCCAGTACAATGTGTTACATTATATTTTATAAGCACAGCTGAGCTGTCTCCAACTTACTTGCGGGCCTGAATAACTTTCCTTTAAATAGGTGTTCTTAACAGACATTCATACCGATGAACATATATTTTTTGCCTACAGGCTCTTATTTACCAAATACGGAGATTCTGTATTTGTTTTGATGCTGTTTGATTTGGTTTGTGGTTTGTTTTTTTTCTTCATACATGTTGCCTCATTATTTGTGGCAACTTCAGCTTTTGTCTGTTTTCATGGTACATGATTTTTAACACGTATTTCTCTCCGTATTTTCCATATAGAAAAAACCCAGTTTACAGAGGCTATTTCAAGACACACTCACTCAGGCCAAACAGTTCTAAATTTGAATCAGAAAATTTCAAAAGGCATCCTATTCTCCATTGTTGAAGTACTTCAGCTAAATAAACTCAGACGAATAGAGCCCTGCTGTAGGATAATGTTTAAGAATTTGTAAAGAAACAGTCATAATTTTATAGTACATCCTGGGCTTGTTTAATTGAAGTAAATCATTGGGAAACATTATGGACAGTCATACTCAGAAGATTTATTTATGGAGAACCTAATTTAATACAATGCTGAGACTAAAGAGACCTTTTCTCTTAACCTGGGCATGTAATTTTTGTTAATATTAGAGTTACGTGTGTGTGAACAGAAGTTGCCTGTATCCCTTAAGTACTTAATTGCTGTATTCAAAATCATTCTTCTCCTTACAACGGATTTAATATCAGGATTGTTCAGAATTATATATGCCTTGACCTTAGCAAATAATGTTGGATATTACTTGGCTGTTATTTAGAAAAGGAAAGTTACAAGATGTGATTGAATAAATAAAAGGCAGATATCATATATGTAGGTTCCTTGTTAGCTTCCTTCCTTGTAATAATCTCTAAAGTTACGCTAGTGTATGCTGTGGAAGGGTCAGTTTATCCATGGTTTTTCTATTTTTTTTCAGGATTTAGAGATTTAAGGATTTATTATTATTCTCCAATAATGAAAAGTCAGAAAATAATTTGGGTCAGAAAGTACATTGGGAGGTCTCTTATCCAAGCCCTTACTCAAAGCAGGGTCAGCTGTGGGCTCAGACTAGGCTTACTGGGACTTTATGCAGACAGATTTGGAAAACTTCCAAGGGTGGAGGTTAGAATTTACATCAGTCAGTATCTATCTCCTAGGTGCTACAGGTTGTCTGAGCAGTGTGAAATACTGGCTACTTAGCTGGATGGTCTCAGCTAGTGGTCAATGATGTGGTTGTACTGAAATGGGAGGAATTAGACATCTTTATTTCCATTAAAGATCAGGTCAATTAGCATGTGGTTAGGCTTTTAATTCAAGAAGTATATGTAATTTAGCAAAGGGCCAAGTGATTGAATTGATTGGGTTTGGCACTTAAGCTGCCAGAAGGAAGAGATGACTTTCTTATATGCCTGATGAGGGCATATTATACTTGACAAGCAAATATCACAACTATTATAAATACCCAAACAATCCTTACTCAGAAGATGTTTATAAAATATATTTACATTAATTCTAATAACAGTAAAAATGAGAATAGTGATGAATACAAGCTCCATCTTCAACGCTAAAACAGTAGCTATATAGATTGGCACTAGTTCAGCTATTATCAGAAATTTTAGTCCTTTCATTAAGGATCCCAGAAGCAGACTCAGTAGAAATATTTACATTTTTATTTCAGAGCAAGATAGTCTCACATTGAAGATGCTTTTGTTCCCACTGAAGTGTGAGGAGCAGCAGAAGTTATTTAAACTTTCTCATTTCTAAAAATGAAATACCTGATTATATTGGAGATATTTTAAGCTCTTATTAGGGTAAGTTCCAAAGCTAAACATTTCAGTACTGGGTTCTGCAAATCTTAGTCTGTATATCTTCATCCTCTTACTGCTTAACTTTATAGACATTTGAGTCAAACATTTGTCTCATTTACAGTAATGGAGCTCACAACAGTTTGTTTTAAAGGATTCTAGCAAACCTTAGTATAGCACCCAGAAAGAAAGTTAAATAGTTAGAAATAATAAAAAATCAAAGTTCCTACTATGTGCTGCATTGGAAAGATACAGAGCAATGGTGTAATGACTGGACTATGAATAGCAGACATTACAGTGCATTGTTAGACTGGTCTTTGAAGCAACTATGGATTTTTCAAGCTCTGTTTACTTTGGTTTTTCATAAGCTGAGGTTTAGCTCTTACATTTTCATAAAGGAAGCTGCAGTCCCCTTGCAAGTAAATAAAATTATGAAATATGTTTTCTATAAGAGGAAGAAAGCAGGAATGTAATCACCAGTACCTGAAGCACATATACTCTGTGTTTCTCAGCAGATGTGTTACTGAATAGAGTGGCTGGCCAGACATTAGCATTTTTAATGTCTTTTAACAGCATATGACAAATGTGTCATGAATAATTAGATATTACTAACTACTGAACAGTGCTTAATTCACTTACTTGCCGGTACATTTGCCCTTTTTATCTGACAGCTCAAGTTGAATAAATGCTATCTCTGGCTCTGAACCACCTGCTGCATAGGGCAGAAAGGTCAGTCTTTCACATCAGAGCATGAAAGCTCTTTACACTGAATAGTAATGCAACTCCTGAGTCTGTACTATTTGAACAAGACTGCCTGGATGGTCAGTGGTATGAACTGGTACTGGACTTTGCTCTCTGATTAGATGGTATGCTAGTCTCATGGTTTGAATGCGGGTGAGGCATGAGTTAACTTCAATGAACTAAAAAAGGGTTTTTCAAGATATACATCTATATCCAGAACTATATGTCAAGAAACTTCCTCCATATTAAACAATGCAACAGCCAGGTCCCATTTCATTGAAGTAAAAAAAATCTCTGCTATTTTCTGCTACCTATAGATTTAATTGACTGCATTGTTTGGAAGAGTGTACTCAACTTCAAATCTTTAGATATATTAAAGCCAACAAACTCCTTTAAAAATACTGATGGGACTATAGTGGATGTGTGTGCGCTTTTAAAGATTTTGCTGCATTTGTTTTAAATTTGGAAGGTCAGGTTTACAATACTGTGCTGGCTTAGAATTTTCCTCACACATATCTGTAAGGCTACACTAGCCAATAAAATAAAATTTACAGCTAGAATAGAATTGATTACCTTAGCATCCTTTGCCAATGTTGTCAACAATTTACATTTTAGGCAGAAAATAAGGTCACACCAAGGGCCAAGACCCTTCTCCAAATGCCATTGAAATCAATGGAATCTTTCACACTGACTGCAGGATACTTAAAGGTCAGGCTCTAAAGTCCAAATTCTCATGCTGGAAAGCTGCCCAGCACTTCGGGTTGGCCACTGAACAAATGGGCATGGAAAGAAACTCGCATCCTGTAACAAGCAGTAGTACTTTAACTGTGAGGCTTAGAAGGAGGCAGCATTTTGCTGTGAACAGTGGAAAAAAGGTCGGAGAAAGTTTTTTATTTAAAAAAAAAAGATTGATTAATGCCATTTTAAAAAACAATGACCCAGTATATTTGCTGTGATTAAAGGGAAAACTAGAAAAAAAGAAACATTTTAGGGGAAAGAAATGAGAGTATAGATGACTTAAGACTGTGCAAAGTCTCGATGCATAGCTCAAATGTTGCTGAATTCCATGAATGAAAATGGAGGCTGCTAAATAGGAGGAAAAGTAAAAGAGAAAGTGAGATGGCAAGGTCCTCCACTTGAAGATCATGACAGAGATTTTATGATGTCTTGTCACATCTTCCACATCTGTGAGAAAGCAATTAGTAATCATTCCTGAAGTTAAACCCTAATTTAAAGCACTGTGAATTTGATGCAGTGTTAGAAAGGTCATTTTTCTTTTATGAAGATGTCTGTTAAACTTTGCCTTTCTCAGCATGTACTATCTGGTCTCTTTCATCAATTCTTAGCAAAAACGCTTTGTGTATATGCTTGAAAGATGCATTTTGATGATAAAATGGGATGGGAGCTTTTGCACCTAAACTGAGGAAATAGGAATTAAAGAAGCATTGAAATGTGCTTTCTGCTGTTGAGATGCAGTGCAGCTGTTTCTCTTCAGGGGAGAAGGTACACAATAAGAGAAATCACAGTGTATGTGCTGAAATAAGTTGCTGTTTTGTCATGGGAAGACATGACTATGGGGGAGGAATGAGCAATTGTTCATTCGCATCAAGAGAAATATTAACCAAACAAATAAGAAGGTTACTCATTTTCTAATTGAGGTGAATGCATTTAGCACATGTATATAAATATATTTAGGTTATAAAGCAAACTCATGTTATGTTGGTCTTGATCCATAAAAGAGAAATCCTAAGTTTTCCTTCCCATCTATTTGATGATTGTCTCAGGAGTATTTAAAAAAATGGGAAAAAATACTTCTTAACTTTTTTTTCTTAAATTTTCTTGTCTGTGGGAGTCATCTACCCACAGGATTATGTAGTACAAATATTTTTTTCTTTGTTTCATCTTAAGTGAGAAATGGGGAGATACTCTATTTGTATTATGAGTGTATGAAGTTCAGAAGCCACCTGTAAAAACTATTGCATATCTTTTACATAAAAATGATTTCAACATTTTTTATCATTCACTATCTCACTATTCACTATTCATAAGATGGTCTTAAAATTGCCTATTGTGAGTTTGTGTATGCCTATGATGACATATTGACCATAAAGCAATTTACCCATTTCGCTAATCGTAAACTGCATGCTGTGACTAAGCATAATTAAAAAGCAGCAAACATAAGAAGTTTCTTTCAGCATCACTCATATGCCTATTGGATTTGTAAACTCTTCAAGACTGGGTTTATATCTTCTACTCTGTTGGTTCAATCCTATGCTTTTCAATGATAAATGATAATTTTACAGTTCTTTTATTTCTGTGAATTTTTACAGGACTCTGATACAAATTGTGGTTGCTCAGCATTTTCATTGTCATTATTACTTGGAACATAACTTTTAACATAAGTTTTAACCACACTTGCCTCTTAAAGAACTGAAGTCTGTCCAGTGACAATTACACTGTGTAGTTTTTGTCATTCACTGTTTCTGTTGGGTGTAGTACCAGACAGGCTAATGTGTGGGTGATCATTTCCTTTAGATGCTTCCTAATGACACTGTATGTATAGGCTATTAGTAGGAGGGATTCAGTTAAAGCTTAAGATCTATTGCCTGTGCTACTCATAATTGGAGTGACCTCTTCTTTCTTTCCAAACAGCAGCTGCTCTTTTCTGCTCAGGTGTGTGTCTGCTAGTCAACTTGCTGTATTGGTTTTCATACCCCTGAAGCTTTTGTAGGGTTTTGTTATCACTGGAATTTCCAGAATCCTCTCTAACGCCTGCAAGAAGGTAAAATTTTAATATTTTCTCTTCACTGTATAAAGGTAATCTTCCTTTTTTGGTAGTGTAAAATGATGAAGGGGCTTTCAGATAGTCTGTGTGTTCAGTCTCATAAATTATTTAAACATATTTGTGTGTTATTTTACCAGGCAAATACTGGGTCCTTACTGTATTTATCATTATATTTTTTTTTTTACATTTTCTGACATATATTGTTATATCATTAAAACTTCTCAGCAGCTTGAAGGAGCTCATGCCTGTAGGTAAATGGAAAAGTAATATGGTCATTTCTTTGCATTCACAATAAATTTTCTATGCAGCTCACCCCGAGGCTCTTAGTATTGAGTGAAATGCACTCCTTAATCAGACATGAGACTTCATTGTAATTGTAAATCTGCAGTCAGAAAAAGCCATAAGAGTGCTTGCAATATAATTGTAATATGTTCCAAGTTGAACAGTTATAGCTCAGTGTTTAGATTAATATGGAGTGGAGAGGCTTGATCCATACCTGCAGTATACAGAACCTCAAACTAGGCAGTTGGAATGGAAATATTAACGTGGATTGGTTTTACAAGTTTTGAAACTAACCATTTTCTTTGCTTATGTATACATTCCACACTAGGCACATAGACAGTCACGCACATGAATTTAAGGTGGCTGTCTCCTAAATGTGTTGGACAAATATATATTTTAGGCCTCCAAAATTAATGTTGTGAAGGATTGAGAAGTTTGGCTAGTTAAGTGACCAAGTCACTTACAATTCTCATCACAGGGAAACAATCTTTTCTGTAAAACGGTCTGTGGAAAAATTGAGAAGTGTGTTTGGAGTTTGGATGAGATGAGTTTTGAAGAAAAATGCCTGGCTGATAGTTAAGAAAACATTGCTGTCTTTATATTTGAACACTGCACAAGGCGGTTTCTTAGTACTCTGGCACTGCCACAGGTACAGAATATATTTAAAAAAAAAAAAACTAGATAAAGATTTATTGGTAATTGTTGCATTGTGTTAGTAGGAATGTTAAAGTTACCAATACCTTGTCTGAGAAGAACTTAAATCAAAACTACCACCTTTGAGCGTGGGAACTAAAGTTGAAGGCGGGCTTCAGAACAATTTTCTAATTTATATTTTGCTGTAGGCACTCACAGTTGCACTTTGGAATAAATTCAGATCATGAAATTTCTCATCAGGTTATTTGCTCCAATTCTCCTTTGACCCCATTTTATTCAGCAGAGTTGTTAACCTCTGTGCAAAGGGAGCATGATCTAATTGCAAAGCAGCAACAAGAAAGAATGATAGCATTGCACAACTAATCCTTTTCTGACATGTAAAAAATACATGGTATCATGATGAAAATAGGGCCTGGATGAAGCAAGGAGGTTTCATTAGCCATCAGGTTTCTATGCCAGGTTTAAACATCAGCGGTAAATAGCTTAAAATCACAGACAGCCCAGTCTTCACCTGTCATGTCCCAGTTTCTCAGGATGATGACTCAGGTTTGCCGATTCCCACATCAGGACTAAGGTGAAATAACACCAGGGATCCTTCAACTCACAAAACTCAATTTTTATTTGCTCACAACAAAAATCGGCATGAAACTATGTCAGTAAACTGTGTAACGTGCTAGACATACATCACCAAAATATTCTACAGGCCTTGCTTATTTGGGGATCAGTTCAGAGAAGACAATAAGTTGAGCCCTCCTGTTGAGTCATGAGGTTCAGAGCAGTCCCCCTTGCTTTCTAGATTCCTCCTCAGAGAGGAGTCCAGGGGAGGCTGGATCCACTCCTAGTCCCAGACTTGGTCAATGGTTTATGTCTAAAGGGATGAGGTGGAGGGATAATGGAAAAGGGAAAGAGAGAGAGAGAGACAGAGATAAGAGAAAGATTCCACTAGTCCTGGGTCCAGCGTTGGTTCAGCCAGTCGAGGGGTCTGGTTCCGATGGGCTTGTGCACCTGGGGCTTCAGTCTGTGTCTTTTTATCATCCTTGCCCCTTCCTCAGGTGCCTCAAACTCATTAGGCTAATTAGGTAGTCTTCGGGCCATGGGCTTGGGAGTCGTTTGGGGAGTAGCTTCCCCTTCCCTGCAGACGTGATCTTTCACCGTCCATGGTGAGCTGCTCTGCTCAGCACATCAGAAAGGCACCCCAAACCAGGGAGCCATGCACCCTCCAGCACACCCTGCTCCTGTTGCTGATGGGCGCTGATGGGCTTCTTTTCACCAGGGGTTCCTTGCTAGGCAGGGTTGCTTGTTACCGCAGTTAGTCGTTAAGCAGAACTTGCCCCGCTGCAGCAACATTTGAGACAATAACTCCTTCAGTCTCTCACCTTGCCAAATTCATTTTCCTCATCTGTATCCATTTATTATAAGGAACACAGAGGTTATGACTAGACAGGTATTTAGGTGTTGGTAACTATATACAGTTTTGCCAATGCCTTAAATACAAGCAAGCATTACCTACAGGTATGAAAAATAAGAAAATAGGCCTTGAACCCAGTACTAAAACTCTCTTTTTGGCTTTACCTGCCATTGTCTCTACAGCTACCCAAACCCACTATCCACAAGGTTAGTGTTCTCCATAAAGATTTATTTTGAGGAAAGCCAAAATTCACAAGAACCGTTCTGGTTTGTGTTCTTCATCTTGGATTTTATTTTTAGAGTTAACAGCCTCCAACTGAATAGAAGGACCAGTATCCCTTGAGAAAGAAAGCAGAGAAAGGGAATAAGAAAATATAAGCAAATGGAAATTGCCAATGATGGGGGCAGCACTTGATGACAGCTAGGGGAAAATAAAAGGAAAATGAGAAGAAATAATTTCTCAAGTCTTGGCTCAGGATGCTTTCTGGATCAAAGGATATTGCAGAAATACATCTCCTGTGATTAAAAAGACTACTAAGATAAGGAGCATTTGGGGGCACAGTTTGTGCTGCTGAATATTGCTGACTAAATCTTTTCTCCCAAGAATGAGAACAGTAGGCACTGATGGTTTCCAAGAACTTGAAAAACAACCTTTTGTTTAATTAAATGGAAGAAGTTCCTCAATAAAGCTTTCTTGTTTGAGCTGAGCTTTTCCATGGAAGAACTGGCTATTCAAATCACTGCCATTTTTCATAACTGTGAATGGTGATCTATACAATCTTCAGTTCGCTGTGGTCAGAAAATCACAGAAGGATGCAAGTTTGAAAACTCTGGAGGTTACTAACTCAGTATTTCTATTTTTTTTTTTTGTGGTTTATATTTTTTTCTTAGCCTTAATTCTTTCATGAATGTATTTCAGATTTCCAAACTTCCAAATGATGATAAAAAGGTGTCATACCTGTAATGATAGTTTATAAAGAGCAGTATAGTTTTATAATGCTTTATAGAGGAACTCTAAGTAATGCCACATGGTCTAACATCATTGAAATTATTTGTCTATATTTCTTATAAAGCAATTCTACCATGCTTTTCCAGATGTGCCTGCAGAAGTTAATGATGCATTCATGAGATTGCATTACAGTGCTGTAGATTTCTGTCATGAATGCAGCAGAAAATGAACCAACCCTGAGTAATACGGGGGCACATTTGCTGACAATCTTGTGCACTCCCAATGAAATACTGATCTGCTGCTTACTGACCTGTTTCCTACACCCTCTTTCTTATCTGTAGCCCTGTAACATCTACTGTGGGTGATTGTGTGAGTTTACTACTTGCTTCTCTAAAAAGCGTAGTGGTCGATTTCTAGCTTCACACTCGTGTCTCCCATTATTTCCCGGTTTACTCTTTAAAAGATCAATGGCACTGTTTATGCTGTTCATACTTCTCTTTTGTACTCTACTTGCTCTGCTCTGTAATTCCTGTATTTACAATAATCCAACAAAAACATTCATTGAGCAAGCACAGAGGTCCGTCTGCCAGTTATTATGTGATTTATACTGGTTTATGCCAGCTGAAGTTTTGGACTAGTATTTTAAATGTACAAAGTATGTCTATCAAGGTAACGGAACAGATTGTAGCTATTCTGTAAAGGTGTATATATAGCACAGCGAATATCCCTCAAAGAAACTTCTAAATCTGTCTTGCTGAGGACCAACAACAGTGAAAACCAAAAGCCCTTAAATTCAGAAGGTGCTAATCTCTTGCTGATCTTGAGTCACAGCGGGATATACGCTTTCATCGAGTGTTCTGAATACTGGTAAAATAGTTGGAAAACAGAAAGCTTCCTTATTTTACAATAAGCCACACTGCAAACACTGCCCTAAAACCTGGATTAGAGGCAAAGAATCATCTGTGGAGTAAAAATAAATTTTAGTTTTGTAGAAATACCTTTGCTCCACAGAATCCCCAATCATATGTGCTGTCTCTGCAGACCTACAGCCAGTATGGATCTATGTGCCCTACAAGATCTCTAGCACAAGGCTAGCGTGGCTGCCAAAGACTGACCTCTAACTAAAATCAGTCGCTTCAGTGGCAACATAATTAAGTTGATATAAAGCACTTAACAAGAGAAGTCCAGACCAAATATTTGCAGTAATAACAGTCCAGTTCCACCACTTAGGAGCTCTCATTTCACATTCTTGTTATGCTTTCAGTCTGTCAGTATTGCAGGACAAATCGATCCGGTTTACAATCCACATATAAACATACGTAAAGAATAGAACACATCTAAGCACATTAGATAGAACTAGATTTTTAGACTAAAATTTGGCTGTATTAAATGTATTTCAATATGTATGTGCTATGTGTTTATCCCATAGCACATTGTGGTGTATGTTATTTCATGCAAACATAAAAGTAGACTGTGCATGCATTGTAGCATTAAGGTCTGAGGAATTATCTGTAGGTTTGACAGCTTTTCAAAACTTAAGATAGTATAATTCATATTTTAATTGGTTTGCAATGAAGTAGTTGTTTTGAAATCTTCTTCCTTAATAAATCTGTAGCACAGCTCTTAGAGGCTTAAGGAAAAGTACTTGGCCTTTTCCTTATCCCCGGAATCTTCATGCATAGATATATGTCTGCATCAATTGTCTCATCTCCAGACTAATTATCTCATTTACATATTTTATGCTTTCTGCTTAGAATGCTCTATGAGACAGCCAGGATTTAAATTGTGTACTGTCAGACACAGCTGGTTAAAGGGGCATGCAGTTTTGTTTTATAAATACTATTATGAATTGCATGGTACATTTAGTATTAACAGAGCAACATGTTATGTAGTGTTTCCTTTTCCTATAAAATATTATGTTAAAATATTTTTACAAGATGAAGCTCCCAGAACTTAATTTGCTAAAATTAAGGTTTTTGTGCAATCTTCCCTGGGCACCTCTTTCACCCTCTGGTATTACTCTCTCTGCATTTTGAGAGTCTTGGGTTAATGAACTCTTCTTTTTTCCTATTTCTTTTGAGGTAATAGGAAGACTATCATACCAGTTACATTTTGCAGACGTCATGCCATAGAACTACAAAATTTCTGACAGTAGAATGGCACAAAACTGATAAAACAGTGACCTAGTGGACAAGTGAAAACACAGCAAGTTCTCAGCTATAGGTCAGTCACACCTAATTAAAGATATAACTTTGGTTCCTTTCCTGGTCTGATGCTTAAGAAGATAGTGTAGTTGAATATTGCCTCAATATATACATTTCAGTGTGAATTTGGGACCCTTGATACCAGCTAAATGCCTAGTACAAGTCTCCCCTTAAAAATAGTGACCACCTGAGGTTTCCAGGTAAGTGGGCACGTTGCTATTTTATCTCCTTAAGACCAGGCGTCTTAGGACCTTGAGTGCAGGTAGGCTGCTTTCTCTCAGAGGTTCCTTCAGGGAATTGGGTACTACTAACTAAGTGCAAGGTGGGAAACTTGGTAGTCTGCTCGGTGGGTGCAGACTGTGTGATTGTTACATGTTCTGCTTTACAGGCTTCTGTTGAGTGAGTCATTTTACATGCAGAAATGTCATGGTTCACTGACTAGTGGCTGTTAGCCCACTTCCTTGCCTTGTGGCAAGATTAATCTTCTATAGGATGAACCAAATAAGCACCCTTGACAGGCAGGATGTGTGTCCTTTCAGTGGCTGAAATGAATACTTAGCCCAGTTAGTATTGACCTTTCAGTTCTGCTGAAAGGCAGCTTAGTACTGTTCCTTCATTTGAGGATGGATATTGCTACTCTTCCTCTGCTAAGTACTGCTAAAGAGTAGCAGAATATGGCCTGTAATAAAGTGTAGACCTCCACAGAGATGGTAGGTGATCCTTTGTGGTCTTTTCTCTGCTGAACTGTACCATCAGTCATTTTATGTTTAATCTTTCTTTATACTTTACCACTGAGCTATAAAAAGTAGTTTGATGATAAGCAAGCAGAGAAATTTCTGAAGACCACCTGTCTACAGATATCATGCATGGATTGCTGTCTTTAAACAAAAAACCTCATCTGAACAGCTTCTAATAAGGAAATCTTTTCAGGTTCACATAAAAGGCTGAGATCCATATGTACAGCTATGAAATCAATAGGAAGTCCCTGAAGCCACTGCACATAAGAGGCCAACTATTATAATGCATATTTGTCTGCAGCTCTGGAAAAAGAATTCTGCTCAAAATAGCATCAGTCTGACTAACAGAGGTAATGAAAAAGAAAACACAACAAAATGACCAAACACCCCCTCCAACCCTCAAAACAACACAGGAAAACATTTTGCAATGTGTAGCTCATCAAAATTTTGAGAACTATTTTCTTTTACACTTGTCAGGACTGTGTAATTCTTTATACTGCCCGTGAAAACAAAGAGGGCACTTGACTGCTCTTCAGTGCACTCTTAGATTCAAGGTGTGTGGAATTTAAGTATTTCATAGTGCTCATTTATGGTACCTTCACATACAGCAGCTTTTTCATGTTAACAACAGCAACAACAAAAATACTTCACAGCCAGAAAATTAGAATCAAGAAGTTAGTAAAACCACAAAATGATGCTTAATGGCTCAGCTGTTGAAATCAGTATGTTCATCCCCTTCCGCATACAGAAGAGCTTACACCACACTCATCCCCAACCAACTGAAACCATAAATACATTAAAGACAAAATCAGCTAATTATAATCTAGGGTGTATTTTCTTTTAACATATACAGGGCCTTAACAGCCACAATATGCATTACTTCTGGTATTTACTCTATTTCAGTAGTTCTACCCAGCAGCCCTGTTTTCTCCATCTGCATTTTAACCTCACAGTTGCCTTATTCAGACTTCTTATGTGGTCAGTAATTTCTGTCAAGAAAGAAACAAGAGTTGCCAGGCCCTAATGGCTTTGACCTTAAATGTCCTGTTTAATTACAGTTTCCTATACATCTACACTGTTCCATGTGTATATTTGGAAGCTCTAGATAAAAAGGAATTTATCTAGTAAGAGCACTGAAAGGGTACCTGGTTTTAGACCGAATTTTGAAGATTCCAATATTTGAATCTGTGAAAGGCTATCTTTGTCCTGATAAATTCCCATCTCTTTGTTTTAGTTGGGTTTTTTTCAGTTATAAAAATAAATCTACTTTCCATAGGACATTTTACCCTTAAGGAATATGTGCCTAATAGATGAAGGATTTTAGACATTATTATGTTCAAATCTTAAATGCAAATATAAATACATTTTAAATTGTCTGACATTTCTTTGGACACTTTGTGAAACATGCTAGGTTTTCCTCCGTAGTCCTAGGCATACTAGAAATTACATTCCTGAAACTGAAGGCTTCTAAACAGCAAGGCAATATATTTTCTTTTTTCTTCCATCAGGGGGTCAAATCCACAGATCCTTAATCAATTCATTGATTATATTCAGGTACTGTTTTCCACTTAAATGAGTGGAAACTAAGTCTAGATAAGGATGTTAAAATTTGACCTGGCACTATCTGCCCTTCTCCCAAAGGAAGCAAACAGTAAATCCATTTTGTTTCTGAAAGGGCAAATTCAAAATTACTTACCACTAGTTTAGCTCTATCTTCTTAGAAGTCAACAGTAAATCTTGTATTGATTTTAATGGGAATAATTAGGTCAGTTCTGAAATTCTGAGAATCTAGAGTGACTAGCCTGTGTAATGCACTTTAGTATCTTCCAAAATAAGCACAAAATGCGTTGTGAATTCTTCTAAATGCAGTCATTCCTGAGGCTGGATCCAGATAGCTCTTGTTAAAGTTCAGTAATCCACAACTTTGTAATTGCTACAAACTTGGAGTTCCTTGAAGTGAATTTAGAGAATATGGGTTTAGATTAGCTCCTGAGGTGCTATGCTCTGCTAGTTTGGAAGCAAATTATAATCATTCCTATTTTAAAAGTGCATATTATCATTCTGAGCAATTGAGTAAAATTACATTGCTTGTATGAAGAGTTTTCTAAAATAGGTGCTGGCATATCATAGTAATAATAAGCGTAGAAAAAATGCTTAGACTGAACATGATCTCACAAAACCAAAATATGGCATATGGCTAATTTATAAAACTGCCTTGTTAACTGAAATTATTTGTACCTTGTCAAATATTAAGTTGCTCAAATCAGTTCTTTGTAATTGAATTTCAGAGAAATTAACTTAGTCTGTTGTAGTAATGAATTTAGTAGATTGTATGTTTTGTGTATTTTCTCCAAATTAGAATTAAGTAAATACATGGGCTAAGTCTTTTGACAAATTTTGCTTTTTCTAATATCTAAAAAAAATTGCAAAGTTAAACTTCTTTCTTATTTGCATTACACTTACAATTAATTAAAGGCTTATGTGAACTTGAGAAAACCACAAGTCATCAGAAACAAATTTTGTAGGATGATGTGTATTGTCATGTTCATCATGTAAATGAAAGAGCTTTGGCTGATAATGGTTTTCTACTATTTGCTTAAAGTTTGTTTAAAATGTATTTACTCTTTTTTCCAGTCTTAAATGAATCCACACATTTATTTTGTACCTAACATATAGAACTAATAGCAAGGAAACCAGTTTTATCACTGTCCTATAAGTCAATCTTCATTAAATTTCATTATAACTGTATAGCAAAAATGATGGCTGGTCACGGGTCTGTGCACAATAAAGATTTGCCAGTGTAGTGCATAGGTGACTTTTTAAAAGCACTTAGGTTTCTAATACTCATCAATGTCCTAACTTGCTATCAATTCATAAATATACCTTTGCCAGGGACACCTGTTTCTCAAACATGAATAAAACATTGCTTCTAGGCATGTGTATGGGCATCTTCACTTCCCTATGATGCCTAAGAAAACTGTGTTTGTGAGATCCATACCTTTTTAAGATGTCCCTGAGGTTTCTTTAATGAGTTTGCCTCCCTTATTATGTCTGCTGCAGAGCCAAAGTATGGCAAAGAAATTTCAGACTTCTGCTGTAAAAACCACATCACAGTGTCTGGCATCTTTTAAATAAAAGTAATCTGAAAGGAAAAGGATAGGGATTGAGGAATTTGAAATATTTTCCCAGTGTAACGTGTCACTACCCTATAGAAGATACTGTGTTATCAGTAACACGGTCTCTTACTACTGATGGGTTTTGTTAGCATTAATAATAATAATATTATTATCAGATATAATGCTTACTATTACATGATTTATTATGTAATATGGGGCTTTAGTTATAAAATTTACTCTTGTTCAAATACAACTATATCTAGACTACCATCAATACCACTAGACAGAAAGAAAAAAAAAAACAGTTCTAAATAAATAATTAATTTGAAATAAGAAATTACAAAAGGTGATTGAAATTGGTGTTTGGTTATCTGGGTGATGAAGTGGAACAAGTTCCTCTTCAGTGCTATCACTGAGAGGAACCATAGGCATTTGTGGTTAACCAACCGTCCTGTGCACACAGTAGGCACACTTAGCTCCTTCACAGAGCCTCTGAGAGCATAGCAGGTATAATCCAGGACAGTGTTCTGTCCCTAATTGCATCATGTGTGACATTTGTGGTCTGGGAACCTTGAGAAAAGCCTTTATTCTATATCTCTGTGAGTTTAAATCACACTAGGAAGATCAATACTACTGTTTTTGCAACAGTTGGTTCAAATCTTTTCTTTACTGTTGAACACTGGTTCAGTTTTGGAGAATTTTTTTAATAGTTGTTGATGTTGTACCCAATAGATAGAATTTGCTTGCTCAGGCAATTACAGCATCATCAAGTTGTATGCAAAGTTGTTAGGCTTTGTAAGCATTTGATAGAAGCTGTAACTCCATATTTTGTAGCAATATTTTTCTAATTGTACTCTTGCCTAAGTATCCAGGAAAGATGTAAATATCTGTGATTGCTTCTGCAAGTAAATAAAACATACATAAATATTAACTATGAGCAACAGAGGGGTGATAATGTAACTGCTGTTTCTTTAATAACAAACAGTGCACAAGCAGAAATATTTTTGTTCCTGGGTACAATAGCTTAGTGAAAACTGTGGGACTTTTATGCATTGTAAGACAAAATTGAGAGCTGTGTGGTGCTTATTCCTAAGTGGTGAGTGCAAGAGCCTCCTGTGAGAAGCAGCAAGAAGGGGGAGACGGGCAGGGGTTTGGAGTCTTCCGACTATTAAAAAAGCATGTAGGAAAGCTTTGATAAAACAAAACTTTCACTGCTCTTTTGAGACTGTTCTTCAAAACTTTGTTGTCACCTCAATGGAAGTCAAATAATGTGGAAATAGAAGTTTTGGGGGTTTAATATTTCATGTAGAGTTTCCTCTGTACTTCATTGTGAAGTACAAACTGTAGAATCATGGAAATAGTGGAAAATGTATGTCTAGATTTATAGTCTTGTTCACATCATTGCAGGAAAAATGGGCTAAATGACTAATCTAAAAATGGTAGGCACCATGTTGGAGTGAAATAAGATGCTTAAGCAGGTATTTAATGGTTAGCAAGATTAGGTAGAAACAACATTTTTGGTAATAGTTGTGCTTTCCCAGGGGCAGTAGTACCTGTTTAGGCCACTGAGTGAACGTAGTAGTGTGTTAATGCACAGTGCTGTTACCATGTACCCACGGTAGCTCAGCCAATTCTGCCCCTGAATGACTTTTGCATGCAAAATTCTGACACTTTCCAGTTCAAGGGGGAACTGTGGTTTGCAGCAAAAATAAAGGACTGAAACTTCAGTGGGAAAAATGTTTGACAAACAAAAGCAAAGGATTGCTTTTAGTAGCAATAAATAATAATAAGGTACATAAACAATAAAATGTAGTTCAGTATCATTTTGTTTTGAGCAGGACACTCATGGCCATCTCAGATGGACAGCCTGGCCAGTGTATGTTGCTGGTGTAAATGGGGCTACCTGTTTTCTATGCCATGTTCAACACGGGGAAAAAATGCCTTTTACAAGGAAATGCTGGTATTCTGAATTCTGCAAACTGTCAGCCTCTGCTGGCTATCTCTAATTATCACAGTCCCAGATGGAACACATGGGATCTGTGGTGCAGCAGTAGAAATTGGTAGATAAGATGATGAAGTGCACTTGATTTGATAGACTAACCTGTACAGAGTTTAAAAGAAGGGTCAAACATCTGTTTCTTTATAGATTGTCATGTTACATCAAGTGCTGTAGCAATAACCTCCACATTTTTATCCTTCACTTCTCATAGTACTGCTTTCAGAAAGTTCCAGAAAAACAAAACCCAACTGTTTCTCACTGACTATACATTTATTACAAATCCTTATTACACAGTGAGATTTTATAGTAATAATTATTCACAGGTTTTTTTTCTTCAGTTGTTTTTCAGTTTTCTGCATTAGAGTAAACTGTGATACTACATGTCACAAGTGACTGAATTCACTGATAGTTTAGGATAATGGATAATGGGAGTTACAAATGAACTGAAAAATGATGTTATTAAAGAGAAGAATAAAGTATTTCATAGCATCATTTGTTTGAGATGAAGATTCTGGAACAGAAAGAGTTACACTGTAAATAAAAAATTATTATCGGGGTAGGAACTGATATTAAATGAAGTAATGTGGCTTGCATTTTTTTTTCTGTGGAAAAAGCAATCTGAAACGTATGAATTGAAGACAGCTATTAAGCAATTTCACTTACATTACAGAATGTCCCATCTTCAACTCAGAAGAACACAAATGCATTTACTTACTGCAAATTTAATATAATAGAAAATAGTAATTAAAGAAAGGTAGTATGTGCTAATGTGTGGTCATTAAGACTTAAGAAAATTGAAGCAGATGGCTTCAGATTAGACAAGAATTCTATTTTATAAAATACCTTTTATGCTTATCTTTACCATGACAGTTCAGCTGATATGTCAGAGCTTTTTGTCTTAAGGGAGAAATGCACAGATGGAACTACAGTTTTGAGCTTCACCAGATAATATTCAGGATTGACAGTGTCCTGTTATCAAACAGTGTACAAGAAAGCTTAAAAAAACCCCTGGAGTTGCTGATTACTAATGACCCTCACTTCTGAGTTCCAATGTTAAATTCTCTTTAAAAAACCCAAACCACACAAAACAAAACCAAACCAAACCCCAAACAATGAAAGTAGCTCAGATACTTTTAAATTTCTCAGGAAACCTTTTCAATTTAAAGGTTTTACATGAGTATATCTCTAAATGCTATAAAGATACATGGACCATACTAATACATGCCTTATTTGCTAGCTTATTCTGTCATAGTGTATTGACCACCTGCTGTCTTTATTGGCAAGGGTGTTTGTATCCCCATGAGGCTAGTTTTGAGGTCAGCATTTATAAGGAAAGACTGCTGAAGGAGGAATAAAAATAATCATTTTTTTCATCAAACCAACACTCTAGTGAGTATGAAGAAATAGTGGCTGAACATTGTTCTACAGCTCATTAGGAGAAGGAGAAAATAAGTGAATGAAAGAATTTGAGAGTTCTAACTGTAGACCATGTAATTTACTTTTTTATCTACCTTTCAGATTTAGATGGAGAGGAGATTAGATAATAACTGGGAATAGTTCATTCTGTCCATCTTGGGACTCCCTGCTAATGCTGCAGAGAGTGCATTTATTCACGTAAAACAGTTGTATCTAATGGTTTTAATCCATTCTGTATGGAACTTCACTTTAAACAGATTCTCATCTTCAAAATATTTTGAAAATATTCAGGGTGTTAATCCAGGTCCCTGATTAGGAAGAACCTTTTCTTTTCAATGTAAATAGTCTTTGTATCAGTGTTAGAGAAAACTAAATGTTTCACTAAATACTTATTGAAATGTATTGCATCTCTAGTTACATTTTCAGGATTATACGTTAGCTGATACTAGAAAAAGGACAGCATCCTTTTTGTTTTCCTACCACTGTGTGAGATTCAATGTTGAATGTCACAAATGATGATGATGACTAAGAAAACAGCAGAAAGGTTAGAATGAATTGTAGGTCTGGGATATCAAATGAGAGTGAAGGAATAAGAAGGCATAGTTTTAAGCAAATGGAGATGAACTACAAAAGAGTAAATTACAAAAAAAAAGAAATTGTATTTACATTTCATAGTGGAAACAATTCATATTACAGACTTATTGATCTGTAATAAATTTATTTAAAACAGTTTTACAATTAAAGGGTAAATGTGAAGCAAAACTATAGAGTGATGTAGTTAAGAACTCACACAGGTGGATCTCAAACATGACTCCAGATGGTTGGGATATGAGTATGGCTTATTTAATGCGTATGTATGAAAAAAGTGTCTGTTTTAATGAATTGTCAAAGGAACCAGCATAGTCACTGGAAGAAAGGAAAATTATGAACAGTGTTAAGAGAAATAAAGAAATTAAATACCTTTAAGATTTCTTCTTAATTGATTCACTATAGTTCTTCATTGCCTTTTTTTAGACAACACAAAATTTGCAAATAAAATGGCCTTGTGAAATTATGGGTTTAAGTAAAATGCACCCCATATAGTTGACAGAAGAGTAAAAAGTGAAGGGCTTCCAGGCCAGACTCCCAAACTATAAAGATCTATGTCCTTAAGCTTGATGAAGCTTCTGTACCACTGTTGTGGCTGTTTCACGACTGATTCCAATCTGAGATCCCCAAAAGTACCAAATATGAACTACTGCAAGGTAGCCCTGCTTACTGCCAGGGCTGAAATGTGAGTTTTTTTACTGGAAGCACAGGCCCTGACATGCAAAGCAGAGGAGTAAATCCATTTTATACTGCAGGTAGCTTTCCAGTAAG
>JANZLQ010000095.1:22492863-22506140 GCA_026212715.1 Elanus axillaris
GCTAACTGAAACATCCCTTCCTGATACAAGGGATCACTAGACCCATGCCCTTTGTCTGCAATCCAATCCCCAACAAAGTACCAATGAGGCTAATGACATAGTCAAAAGAATTCACTAATTTAAGTATTTCTTGTTCTTGCCATGTTCTTTAAAAGGCAGAATTAGTGTTCCCCCCCCACCCCCCTGGGAAATGCTTATAGTTAATTGCATGTAAGTAATTACAGTTTGCAGTAAAACCCTGAAAAAATCATACTCATCATACAAACACCACATATTTATCAACATACTGCTAAATAGTTGCAGGTAGTTGAAGCTATTAAGTTTTACTGAATTACATTTGATCATTGAGCTAAATTTAGTGAAATCAATATGATAAAGTTTCTGCCTTTCAAGAAATTACTTGCATTGCTGAAGTTTTTTCAAAATCACGCCCAGTTTTTCAAATGCTTTAGTGACAAAAAGTAATGATGGGTTTGATTATATTCATTAACTTAAATACACAGTCACTCTATTCTTAAGCTAATGAAGGACAGCATTAGAACTGAAGCAATAATTTCTGTAGATTTTAAAGTCCAAAACTACAAAATGTTGGTCGATAAAAATTCTGACAGCAGAAAATAAAGTGACAAACGTGCGTATAAATCCAGGAAAATTAAAAGTCTGTTGCAGTATCAAGTACCACAGAATTCTTGAAACAAATAAACAATTCCATAAAATAGTGATTCCTGACCAATGTACAGTGATAAGTCAGACCTTTTTTTTTTTTTTTTTAAATTATTTTCAGTCTTTTTAAAACTACTTAATTCTGGCTTGGGCATAGAAGTTGTAATGAGCAGCTGAAAGGTAATACCTGTCATCTGAGTAGGTTCTGAACCTGGAAACTGGTCTGTTACTTGGAGAAAATAATGCACCTCCACAAGAGAGAACAAAAATTGTTTTAGATACACCCATTTTACTCTGTCAATGGTAAACAGAGGTGGCCTTCAGGTGGAAAAGCATGCAGACTGTTTCATAGCCCACATCTAACAAGTACCTCTATTATTACTTTAATAATTCCAGTAATCACTTGTATATATTAATATGCATTGCAATTATTTTTGTGACCATATTTAAGAACAAAGACGCATTATTCTCAAGAATATTGTAAAGGTATTCAGCACTTTGGAACAGTGGGAATGGATTAAATTGTATATATGTTGAACAAAAATTATAAGATACTTTAGACAAATTAATAAAATATGAAGTAGAACTATTAATTGCTACATGCTCTGAAAACTTAATTGTGAAGTCTACATGTTACAACTTCTGTATTTTATTCCTCACTTTGCTATCAGGTCAATACATAGTGCCAATACCTGTAGAGTCTAATTCAGGAAAATGCCTAAAAGCATTTCTACATTTAATGACACACTAAAGCATAGTGCTATGCTGAGGTAGAATCTGAAACTTCTTTTATGCCTCCTATACTGCTTTTTCCTATGCATATTTACTAAGAAAGGTACCTTGAAAGTGTATAGTCTGAAATTCAGCAAAAAGCTGGGGTTTTGCCTCTCTAAAACTTATTCAAGTTCCTTAAGAAAATGGATGTCTGCTACTACTCAGCACCAAAGTCTATTTCTAATGATAATCTTAGTAATTACACAACATGAAAAATAATGAAAAAACATGTAATCTGCCAAAAATAATTAAAAACCATTTGTCTAACTTCTACTCTTCCATCTAGTAACTTTCTCAATTAACCTGGGAGCTGTATAAAGTGGTATAGCCAAGAAGTGCTGAAATAATCCAATATAGAAAAAGTTGTAATAAGGTATATGGGAACTTCATGGAGTTTCAATGCAACAGGCTAATAATGTGTAATCTTTCCTCCTTTCCCAGCTGAGGGTCCGTGGCTTATCCAAACAGTATGTGCTCACGTGTGAACATCTGGCACTGCCCTTGGAACAGTTGCCAACTAAATGTCTGCTGGCCAGCAATGGTTTATCTGACAAAATAAGAGGTAATCTTCTGTCTGGGATAAACATCTCTGTTCAAAGTACACTGCTCTTGGCTGTAGTGAGATAGGTAAATCAAAGAGGAAAATGTTTCTCCACTTAAAGATACTTAAATAGAAAGGCAGAATTTGCAGGTGAGTCATCTGGTTCAGTCAAGACTCAAGAGAAAAAGAAAGTGTAGTGAGCACATTCCTTGTGAAGATATTTATTTCTGTCATGCAGCATGGGGAGCAGATTGCTTTTTCAAGCTCAGACTCCTTCTTTATTGGCTATCAGTAACTCAGAAACGGAAACAGCTGAAATATAATTCACCCTACAAATAAAATAATGATGCCTTTTCTTGCAGCTTAATGCTTTTGTGTACTGAGACTTCAACTTTGGTGCCCAGTGAATGAAAACTATCAGTATGAGTAATGTCACTTTGTAAACAAAGTTTGTCAAGACAGCCTATCTAAGTGATAGACAATATACAGCACAGAAGAGAGTACTGGTTTTATTGTGTTTAGAGGTATTCTTAAGTGTACTATTTGGTGTAGCTCTTTCCATTCTGCTCACCATTGAGCTCATCCAGATCTCTGTAACACTTTCACAATCTTAAGTTACATAATATATTCAGCCCTAAAAAGTAACAATACCTGTTAAGGTAAAGAGGAGAGAAACTAAGCTTTCATTAATTTGTAGAGAGACCACAATGGCAGTAACTTGTTTGGGCAAGAAATGTAGGTAGTCAAATCATGGAACACAGAAAAACAAACTGATTCTGCAGCTAAGATTGTCTGACCTGGGGAAGGTTCCTTTTAAATTCAGACCTAGTTAATTGTATGATCTTTAGTATGCAAGCCAATGCCAGCCAGGTGGTGAGAGAATTTGATGTGCAGCCTTAGCAGTTCTTATTTACCCACTTAAAGCTTCTCATAGAAACACATAATTTTATAGTTGAACTTCTTGTGGTAGCAAAGTAAAGCTTGGTAATATAATCTTGGTCTTAGAGATAGGTGAGAAAGAAATCTTATCTGTGCTATTTTAAAACGGATCTAGTGATAAAATTATTTGCACTTTTGGAAAGCTTTGGGGAAGCTGACTTGTCACTTTTGACTGTCACATCTTAGAAACCTCTAACTACACACTTGTGACTTTGCTGTAAATGTTCTGCATGTCTCACCAATATAACAATGAAACACTTATTTACAGCTTAGTGCAGTATGTTTAATAAGAGAGAAAAAAATCTTAGTATCACAGGAATTTATTCAAGAGTTTTTACAAGGAACTGAGTTTTTCACTAAGGGGTCCAGCTGTCTGGTCACTTATGCTTAAGCCTAACTGATATGCTAACCAAGCAGCCAAGTAGCTTAGACATATCCTAATTATAAAGTAAATGATGTCTCTTAACTTGTAACTGTTGTCCTGTAAACCATGTTTGTAATAGACTCTAAGCTTTGTTTATAAAAACGTGGCATGAGCAGACAATAATAAGGATTATTTTCAAAATGAATTGTCTGTTATAAGACTATATGGTATGTGTAGGCCAACTTATTAAAAACGGAAAGAAAGCATTCATCTCTTTATCTGGGGAGCAATAAGTAACCCACTATCCAGTTACTACATTGATATGGTCATATAACCCCAAGAGAATTATTGCCTGCCTTCATTTGTTTTGAAGAATGATATTATAAAGGTAATTAAAAAAATCCTAATGATAAATTCGAGCACAATTTTTATTGTGTTCTCATAACAAAGTGCCCCCAATGCTGATTTTTGTAATATAGAAAATCTGTCAATAAGTGCAAAACATTAGCAGAACTGAGTGCAGACAGTTATAAGCAAACAATTTTCAAATTTCATTGTATTTGTAAGACAGATCATGGCAAAAGATCTGTGTGTGTATTTCTTTTTCTACTTGCTTACATGTCCTTTCACTGGGAATCAAAACAATATTGCAGTTCATGCTGCGTATTAGCAGTTGCAGCTTAGTTTTCGGAACTTATATTTTCCTTTCTTTCACACCTCTTTAACATAAGTGAGTTTAAATGATTTGAATAACGAATACAAAGAACTTTGCAAATTAAGCAAAACAAACAAGAAAAATTACCAAGACCAGGTAATCAAAAAGCTATCTTGATGTGAAAATGGTAGCAGCTACTTATTTGGAATGCTGCTAGATCAGCTGTCTTTAAGAGTGCACTTCGAGATTTTAGAAATTAAATTATTTAAAATTTGTAAAGATATTTAATTAACTGCATTGCAGGAATCAAAATGAGGCAGCAAGTTATTTCTCAAAAACCCCACATTTTTCAGCTATTCAGTTTTAATGCTCATATAATATTCTAAATCCCTATTACCTTCATTTTATTATCTTGCAGAAACATTGAATTGGAACATCCAGTCATTATAATTTTTAATTCAAATTGATCACAGCTTTGAAATTTGTGCTATGAAAGTAATCACATCATAAGAAAGACAAAAAATTAGATCATTTGAATAAAAGGGAAATTATCATACAACTAGAACACATTTACATCTCTTCCTGCATACAGCCTTTCAGGCAAAGTTGCACATATAGCATTTTTATATTCACTTGAATGTTTTAAATTTTAATGAATTATGAATGACATTATAGCTGCTATTGCCTTACACAGCACCTTTGAAAACTGTTTCTAATTACAGTGACCTGTGACAGTTCTCATTAGTTTGTCACTCTGAGTACTCTCTTGAAATTAGGAATGTGACAGGGTTCAAATAAATATTAGTAATTCATAATAGAAAGTATTTGTTGTCATTGATATGAAATAATATTTTCTAAGTGGATAATTTATTTCTGATAAAAGCACAGGAAGATAGCTTTTCTGAAAATCAAATTTCAAAAATTATGACATTGCAGAGCAGGGATCTAATAATAGAAATACTTAGGTCTAATCAGACTTTGCCAATAGCAGCCCCTAGGTGCAGTGCACAGAAAGAGAGTGATGTCAAAAGAAACGATATCCCTCATTCTGTGTGATACTTTCTCTTCAGAGCTGGCATGAAGGAGAGCTCCTCTTTACAGCCCCAGTTAAATCAAGGGTGAGATCCAACAGCCTGATCCCCCAGTAAAATGAGATGACAAGGTAAAGCCAAAGATAAAAGTGCTGAGCAGTTTAAATCTATCAAGATATGGTAGGAAAAGTAGCTTTACTCCCAGAGAGTTTTCGAAACTTTACTTTTTGCTAGCTTATTTTGCAACATAAGAAATAGACATATAAACCATTTTGTTGCCCTGTCTCACTGTGGAGCATTCTAGGCTGTGTGCACTATATTTCTGCAGGCTTGAAGGCTCATGCTGTTGATGCTCTGAAAAATAGGTGCTAACATTTGACAGGTTCCCATCAAAATGTTTACAGTTTTTCTGCAGCAACAAGTTATGTTAAGGCTCTCATACCTCATATACGCATGTAATGAGAATGCCTACATACTTAAAGTAATTTTAAAGGTAGCCAGCTGAATAGAAACAAGAAATTTCCTAAGATGCAAAACAAATCCCAACAGCCCAAGCCCTCCCCCCAAATCCTCAGCTGCAACTAGTTCTCTGTAAAGTGTAAAAGTGAGGAGCAAATCTAGCAAAATTTTAAATTTGTAAAAATCTTTCTTTCAAATATTTATGTGAGAATACATTTTAAGGGGAAAGAATCTCCACAGCAGAAAGAAGATTCATAATGAAGTTTTCTAGTTATTTGTTATCTCATTCATTGGATACCTGTGACGAATGGATCCTTTTCAGCTTGCTTTTGTTAATAAACCAACACTAGAAGCAGTGCTTCTATTTAGGAACGTAGATGCTTGCTTTGGGGTCTTTTTAATATACGTACAATATTGCTCTGACCAGCTAAGCATTCCTCTTTCGGGTTGAGCTCAAACAGATTTTGATTTTTCTCTGTGAATTTATAAAGGAAATTTGCAGGCTAATCAGTAATATTTTTCTGCATTCTGATAAAACAGAGGCTTTGTATTTTTATTTCTGCTTAGTAAGGGCTCTTTAATATTATTGCAAATTTTGAGCACCACATTTTATACTGAGCATTTGGAATTAATCCAGAGAGAAGAATAAGAACTGTCAGAGAAAACATGAATTCTGAGGAAAGATTTGGAGAAGGAGGTTTTGAGGATGAGGAAAGCATGGTAACAATCACTGATAACCTGACAGTTTATTATAACATTTATTGTAACATTATTTTTGACAATGTTATTTATAACATTCATTTATCATGCTTGCCTGAAAATGAACTTTTCAGGCAATGAGGAAAGCCTCCAAGACCCAGCGTACTTGCAGTCCTTTTGAGGGCTGAGAGATGCGAAAAAGTGAAGTAGCATATGAAGTGTCAGTACCAACCTGGGAAAAAAATTAGCCAAACTGCTGCTACAAAGGATAAGAGCTGAGTGAAACGCCCAGGAGGTGGGAGAAGAGAGAGAAGAGAGGTGCACTCTTCCATGTCCTTTGACCGGTTGCTGTTGCCCTAAAGACCTCTGCTGCCCACCTCCTTAGCAGTAAAGTGTCTCTCCAGGGCCAGGCTGGGTAGGAGTAGCCTGCAGACATGACACTGTATATTATTTGGTTGTCTTTTCTTATCTGAGGTTTCTTTTGTTTTCCATTCTAGACTATTTTAAAATGCTTTTAAACTAGTAGAAAGCCTTTCATTATCACCTTGCTCTGAATTGTGAGACAGAAAAGTGGACTGATATGAACTCCATAGGATATTTAGATATCTAGTGCAAAATTAACCATTTAAGCTATGTGGCAGAGCATTAAATAAAGCATGAAACTAATGGTGTCTGGAAGAAAACCCAATCAAATTCCCTTGTTTATGTGTTAGTCCTAAACAGATTTAATTTTCTCTCTACAACTCACCTTTTCATTTAAAGAGGAATAATATTACTGTGGTAAGCCACTTTGAGATCTAAGCAGTCACCTGTAGCTTGTGATAACTGCACACTATTCACTGCAGTCCAGATCTTGACCGGGTAGAAGCTAGTGTACCTTCCCTGAAGTCAGTGAATTTATATTCCTGCATGCTACTTGAAATTTCTGTCTATCAAAAATCAAAGGAAGCTGATAAGTGCTGATAAACATTGCATTTATTCAATGCAATCACACTCAATTACTGAATAAGATAGTCAAAAGGATATGAACAAGGCATCTGTGAAACTTTAGTAAGATATCAAGGTACTGTATGGTAGAATATGATATCAATATGATATTAATTTGTGGAGTTTTTTTAAAAAATAGCACCTGTTTCTAGACTGAATCATCATTCACATTTCATTTTAAATACCCTTTATTATTCAATATTCCTTTAGGTTAAAAGAATACTCTGAAGATAGTCCAAAACAAAATTACATAGAAGTGTTGCAAACTTTTTGTATTATCAATGCATAAGTCAGCTGTATCCAGATATATCATGCCATTCCTCCTGCCTTCTCATCATCACCTTCTCTGGTTAGAAAGAAAAAAATCTGAGGATGAAATGCACTAGTGCTCCCAAGTATTCCCCTTTGCCTGCTTGCTGAGCTGTCTAACAAGTTGACTGTCTAAAGGGAGAGTGAGATCAATTAAGACAACACTATGGACAGCTATCATGAAGGGTCAAGTTAAACTTTAAAACCAAATAGCTACAGCTTAAAATAAAATTCAAGTCCTCATACTTGAATTAAGTTAAGCCATTCATAAATTTCACTCACATATGAAGATAAACATATTAACATATTATTTTAAGGTGCTTTGGTTTATCCTGTTGAAGGAATCGGAATAATGACTTTATAACAGCTTGAACTACCTCTTCTACTTAAGGAGCCTTGACTGCTATGTTTTGAAGCTGATTAGGTCTTTTCTTCAGAACATCATTATCTGGTTCCAACAGAACTTACTGGCATTCTTAAAATTCTCCTTCTACTATATTTATTGGGTTTTTTCATTTTAGCAGCTCTTCTGTTAATTAAGTTGTACCTGTACTGCCAAATAAAATGGGCTACGAACCAGCCATTGGCTTTAAGACCAAGTAGCATTGACATAACTACATCTAGCTGGCCTACAGCCAGCTGCTTTTACCAAATATTTCTCTTTGCTCTGATTAGAATATGCTAAAGCAGAGGTAAGGACTGTGCTAGCAGTTTAGCAGTGCCACTAATATGAGGCCCAGAACCTGGACTTTTTTTGACTGGCCTTTTACTTACCAGTGCCCACGTGGACTTAGTTGCCCTTTACCTCCTGGATTACCTCATATTTCTACCAGTAATCACTTGAAAACTCAGCTGTGCCTGCTTTTCCTTTCCACCAAATACAAACCCCTTTTAAAGAGCTCTGCCCAGAGCAGGACTATTTCTCCAAAAGGTGTATCATTTTGCTAGGATCAAAAAATAGTAGAAAGGATTTTTTCACAGTCAGTTTGGGAGTCCAAAGCTGTTTTTCATTTTTCTTGTTTTATGTAGACTAACTTCTTGTCATTAAACAGGTTAACACAGTTCAGAAACGAGGAGGTAAGGATTTGTCCTATAGATGGATTGGATTTACTCAATAGTTTAGATTAATAGGATGTTTATCTGTCTGTTGTCCATTTCAAATTCTTATGATAAGAATATTTTCTATCTACAGACCTTAGAAGGGCCTTGGGGTTATTACGTTTTTCCAAAAACAGAAGCCTAATGGTATTATTCCATCCATTAGTGCTGCCAAAATACACAAATTAAAAAATCTTCCTTCTTGTCTCCCATGACAGCATCAGCTCAAGATGATAAGAATCAGACTGTAGAAATAAGCCTTACTGTCATCAGTATTTGATCATTTTTTTTGGTCACTCTATCCTGTCTCATTTCCCACATCAAAATACCAGGAATATTAAGTGTATACTAAGTATGTCGAAAATGCATAATGCCATGTTGCCTTTGCATAACATGCCTTTACTCCAAACTGTGTAAAAATTTTGCTACGTTTTGATATGGCAGTGCAGTGCATCTGGTGCACAAAAGAGCCAGAGGCTTCTGTCTGTTTACTCCACGCTCTCTACTTAAATGGGGAAATCCTTGCAGTGTGGGAACATGCTGAGAGATCGAATCCTGAACATATTTCCACTATATAAATCATGTGCAACTTGGCTTGTGTTTCATTTCAACCATCTAGAGAATAACATCCTTTTATTTTTCAGTCTTCCACTTCAAGAAATGAAATGATGAAGAGATCAAACGCACATGATTCTTAGCTTCCTCATGTTCCTTCCCCTTAAAACCCAAAGCCTTTTCTCTTGCTTTCAGAACAAGAAGGAAATAGCTCTATTTTACTTAATGACTTGTGTACCTAAAGTGGCCAAGAGTAATTCACCTGAAAATTTATCATTGGGCTATTTGCATTAGAAAAGAAACCTACAAAGGTATAAGGGTATCTTGCTTGACTTCCTGCTGAGCTTTTAGACCACAACTTTCTGGTTGCAAGTGAAAATAATACTCTGTTCTGTAAAATGTTTTACTTGTGCAGTAATGATGATTGCTTTTTACAGGTCCAACCTGACGACAGGTTGGCATTCTAAACTCGGGGAACAGAAATCAGGTTTGCAGATTGTTCTCACAATTAATAAATTATAGCCCTCCTTTTATTGTTGTACCTTTCTTGCACTTTAGAAGAAGTGTGCAGAAACTACCCTTGGCAAACTTAAGCCACTGTCATATGCTAATAGATCTGAAGCTGAAGGAAACCTAGGAGCTTTTTAGAAATAAAATAGGAAGTAAAATGGAAATAAAATGCTCTTCTGGGAAGAGCATCTCTCATCTAGAAATGTAAGTAAGAATCAGATGCCTGATATGCAGTCTGTGTCATGGATTTTCTACTGAACAGATTGTGAATAAGTTTTTCCTAGTAAGAGACACTTTCTCTGAGCCTCATAGTAGAAATAAAATATTTCTTAATAAAACAAAATATTTTAACATAATAAAAAGAAGCATTATTTCTGTTCAGTAATGAAAAAGAATTATTTTTTAAAAAATATTTCAAGAAACGTCTTAGTTGAATCTGTATGTATTCTGTTGCACAGTGTTACTGGACTCTGTCCTGCCTTTATGGCTGCATGTCTGGTACTGTATCTTGGTTATTCCTGTTTCTTCACTAACAGATTAAATTTCCATTCATTCTACATCTTTATCAGTAGGTGTGTGAGTGTGTAGGGTGGAATGAATTTTTTCCTCTACTGGATCTTCTAGAGCCACCAGTCTCTCTACCACATAAACCACTTTTTTTGCAAATGTATTTGCGGAGAGGGGAACATAGGAGGTGTGGGCTCAAAATGTGTTAGAAAATTACAAAGATGCTTTTAGAAATGGCTGTAAAAGATCATGATACTAATGGCCTCTAGCTGTTTGATATTGTTTCTCTGCTCAAAACTGCTGATCGTACAGCTGAAGTAGCAGAAAAAAATTATGTGAGGACTTCCCACCTACTTCAATGAAAAGTGAGGCAGCTTAATCCACCAATAAATATTATTTAAGTCTTTCCATCTCTGTTTGTGAAGAAATTAGTAAGGAAATAGGAAATATCACATGTTGCTCTTCTAACAGGAGAAGAAAAGCAGGTATTTTATTTTAAGAGAGCTTGTTTTGTTTCTTTTAAGCCCAGTTTTATGTGGTAAGTCTTCAGAGGGGTTGAATGCATAGCTACTTTTAAGCAACCAAATTATGAATTTCCAGGCCACTGACATGTAATTGCAGTTTGCTTTTTGAACACTGTATGATCAAGGATTAACCTGTGTGCCTGGAAATATATTTTCATTCTCTGAAGTATAATCAATGATCCTCAACATTTTCTTCAAATCAGAAAACCTGTATGAATCCCAAACACTGTGTGTGGAAGTGCTGGTCAACATTTGCATTCTGTGAATTTGGTAAATAAATATAAATCAGTAAGAATGCGTAAAATCAATTAACTAAACAAACCATGCATAGCACTCCAAAGATGTAATTCTAAGTGCTGCAAATGCAGTCATCTGCATCTCCAGTTATGTTTACCAAGATAAGGAAAGTTATTTATACATTTAACATGCAAGGTATTTGCCAAAGAGTAAATTTAAGTTTGTGTTGAAATTAATGAGAGAATTCTGGTTCATAATCACTCATGTATGTTTTGATGAGTGAGAAGTCCAACAGTTCCTGGTACTAACATCTACAGTAATGCATTGTTCAAACTTTAAATGCAATTACAGAAATTTAATTATGGAAACAAGCATAACATTAATTGAATTTTCTGTATGCGTTATTTGGTTTCCATAAATAGAAACATTAAAAATGTATGTTCAAAGAGCATGTTAAATTTTTGTATACATTCAGTAGCAGTATCTATTCAAAACCTATACAACTGCAGGGAAAGAAAAGTAAAACATAGTGAGGCTTACAAAGCAGTAAATATTTCATTGTGAGGTTTTTGATTTGCTGAAAAGAATAGGCATGAGACATTGATTTCAAAGCATGATACACTCTTACTGTATCTAGTGGCATTCTTTGGACTGGATTCACTGTTGTCCTGCATCTTAAATGAAAATTTGTGGTGCAACTGCATGTAAATAGTACTTTACATCTGTTTAATACTAATGCAAATGCTTAAACAAACCACTGGTTAAACACAGGTTGCAGATATGCTGTCAGCCTGGAGTTGAAGACATGAGGAGATGATCATCTTTTGACTTAGGCGCTGGAGCTGCTGGTGACTGTGGCAGATTCTCCTGATAACCTGAGAGGGAAAAAGTGAAGCGTCCGCCTCATCTGGCTTCAAATCCGGGTGATGTTCTTTCATTTGACCTTGCCTTCATGAGCTGGTGAAGTGACTGCTGTGAGAAGGCAGCAGTTGCCTGTGTCTGTCTGTCTTCTGTGCGTACCTGCAACAGAAAGTACGGAGCAGCCGGGGCAGGCCCTAGGCGAACCGGGCATCAGGGTAATGGTGCCATCAGACCGCAGCCAGGGCTGCCCACCAGTTTGTTGCAGGACCACGGTGGTGACCGGCTGCCAAGAAGAGAGGTATGCTCCAGGCCACCTCACAGCTCCTCATCTGCCGCAGGGGATGCCAGGAGACGCTGCAGGCCTGTGCCGCCTCCAGGGAACCCGCGGAGGAAGCCTGCAGGTCCTGCCCTCAGGGGTCTGAGCCTCATGGCACCGCAGAGAGAGGACGTAGTATGTGTTTAGGCTAGTTAAACCTCCTTTTTGAAGATTCCTGTCTGTAGCTCATGATAGTGTCCCAAAAGGAACGATTTCTCGACATCTAGGCAGTGGGGCTTCACTGAACCCTCTATGGATACTAAAGCTGTAATTTCACTTAGCTCTTTCAGAGCTAAAGAGTAGCACATAGGGAGATTCAGAGAAAGAACTTTTAGCATTTCAAAAAGGAAGTTGCTGTCAACAAGATAAAGACATTAAATGGCTATCTTTATGATTATAACCTTTTTCTTCCCTTAAAAAAATTCCTAACTCCTTCTAAGAGAGTAGTCCTTACAATAGGACTGTAAAATCTTTGTTGTTTTTCTTACTTGACTGTTTACTGTCTACCAGAGAACTGGACACAGGTAGTTGCTGTAAAGCATATACTTATTTTTCAGGTGTTAAAAGTATGCAAGAGTGTAGCGGCATCTATTCCTTAGATGATTCGGTGTATTTGACTAAAGTTCATTTGACTAAATGTCATTTTCAGCCAGGATTTTCAAACATTTTAGTACAATTCTTTCTTTCTTCAAAAGTGGTCTAATTATGTGTACATCAAAGTTTGTGCAGGTTGAGATGTCAGGAATTATTTAAATATGCTTCTTAAGTCTTCTTTCAGAATCAAATCTCTAACAGTCCAATAGTCTTCTTATATTGGTGAAGCAGTTTACAGATGATGTGAACCTTCTCTGAATAACTGTAAAATGATAAGAATGACCATTTAATTAGTTAGAGGACCCAGCATATTTCCCAACTAATAGCCATATAAATATTCAAACTTCTAGGAACAGTACAGAAATCTATGTGTCAATGTAATCTTAATTTCCCTAGACATCAGGGCTTAAAATAATTTAGAGCCTACAGTAAAAATCAATTTTGAGAATTACCGTAGAATCATTCCCGCATGCATTCAACCAACATTGGTTTGACTGAAAATTTTTCTTTTTATAGGCACACTGAAAAATTCTTTATGTTTCTATAAATGCTGTTTTACTTGTAATGAAGCTAGGCCATTGTGATGGGTTGACCCTGGCTGGATGCCAGGTGCCCACCAAAGCCGCTCTATCACTCCCCCTCCTCAGCTGGACA
>JANZLQ010000095.1:22506240-22516263 GCA_026212715.1 Elanus axillaris
TGCTGTGCCAGCACTGCTCAGCAGTAGCCAAAACACTGGTGTGTTATCAACACCCTTCTAGCTACCAATGCAGAACATGGCTCTATGAGGGCTGCTGTGGGGAGAATTAATTCCATCTCAGCCAGACCCAATACAGCCATACAAGTATAAAATAGAGAAGTCTTAATATGTACAGTACAAGTAATTTAACATAGATTTTTTCAATGCAGGGCCATAAGAAGAAAGACTTGACCTTTTTCTTTTAAAGTTGCAAGCTTGACTTGTAGGATTAGTTAATAGATTTTAAAATTAGAAAGGTACATCATCATCTACTTAGACTCCCCAGTACCAATCTGGATAAAATTTGTTGTTTATATATATGACAATTCTCAAGTATGAGCTTGGGGTTTGGGGGTATTTTTTTGCGTGGGGTGGTGGTTGGGGAGGGATTTTGTGTGTGTGTGTTATAATTAGATAATGTATCAAGCCCATAATAGAGTAATAGTGCAGAATAGGGTATGTAAAGGTATAAGAAAATACTTATTCACTGATATTTGTTAGGTTTGGTTTTTTTAAAAATAATAAAACTGCGGTAAACTACGGCCTAGCATTGGCACTATGATCTCTTTGCTGTTTTGACTTGAATTTGGAAATCCAAATAAAGGAGCATCAAATCAGTGTAGTAGTCTATACTTAAACACAGTAACTTTTATTGTTGCTAGCCTTCATTATAGCCCTTGTGACAGTGTAGGCAAGCTGTGGGGAACAAAAAGTAGTATCACCATCTTCTTGGCAATGGAGTATCTTGGGCATTAGAAATAAAGGACTTTTCAATAACTGGTAAGGAATCTGTTTGGGAAAGTCTACAAGCAAAATACATCATTTTTTTTTCATGGGGAAAGGAGTCTTAAGTGTTTACATCTACTTTTCTATCACTTATCCTTTGTTCATGTACCTCTCAGAAAGAAGTTAGCAAAGTGTGCCATGCTTTATCAAGGAATGTTTTAAAAACAGGTTTCTAATATAGGTAGAACATTTCACTGAGCTTTGAGGAGAGTTGGTTTAAGAGCGGAGTTGTGGCCTGTCTGGAAAGGGGTGTTTTACATAATGACATTTCTCTTTAAAGTATTATGTTTTTTTCATGTGAGTCACTATGCACTTTTCCTTAATAGGAAAGGGATTTCTAACATGATAAAAAGGATGTCTTGACTTGGAACATTCCATACAAAGATTTTGGGGAGAGGGATGTGTGCACACAGTACAAAATAAAAGTCAACTAGGCAACACAGTACAAGTGAAACAGCAAGCAAATTATATATATGAAAGAATCACGCCTTTTTTTTTTTTTTCTTTTTTTGCTGAGTGCCTTTTTAAAGGATCAACTCATATGTTCTTATGGGCCGGTTTACTGATGCTTTGAATAGTTTTAGTCATATACATGGATGAAAAGCATGCATAAACCACAACTTGTCTGGTTTGATTTATGTGGACTCTCCAATACTTATGCTTGTTGGAGGTTATTTTAAACAGTTTCATAAACTGTTTATTTTTTCTGTATCAGACACCACTTCTCAATTTTAAATAAAAAACTGTGTGACAGAATGCAGTATAAAGCTTGTCCAATTTGATCAGACATTACAGTTGTCATCTTTCACTACATATCTAAAGCACAGTATGCTATTAGCATTAATCAGCCATAGTGTTGGATCATTCATTAATAAATAGCTGCATATCAGTAAATAATGACTTCAGTTGGAAAGAGCTGAATCGATGAGGGCTTTTTCATGTATTTAATTTAAAAAAAATCTTATGAAGTGTTCATAAATGGGAACTTTCTTAAGCAAGCTTGCTCACTTGATTGCCATATCTAAGTGGTTTACGTGGCTATTTCAAAAGCACTGTAAATGCCAAGTGTATTACCCTTAAGCTATGGAGTAATTCCTCATAATTCTGGAATCTTAAAGACTTATTAAAGTCTTGATCTTGAAAAGATCCCAGTCAGACAGGCTACTTGTGTGACTCAAATCTGAGCAAGCTATTTGATTGTTTTCCCACCAAATATGGGTTCATTTTGCTGATTCACACAGAGATGAGCAAGCCTATGGATCTGAAATCTTTAGGCCCTTGATGTAACAGTCTGAACCACTCCTTACGCTCGCTGTTATGATGCATGGGGCATGAGAGTAATAAAGTGTTTTGTATCTTTTTTTCTGCATAATTCTGTAGACATGACCAAAAAGGTTTGTAACAATTTGAATCTTTTCCTTCTCACATTAAATTAGGAGAAAGTCAGTGTTGAAGCTCTTATGTATTAAAATTGCTCTTTTGTAATCAGCCATCCAGTTCAGCCATCTTTGGCTGTGAGGAGTCTGTCAGAAGTATGACGTAGGTGTGCTACGAAGGTAACCATCAGTGTGACTAAGCACTATACACCGCTCAGTTCTTTCAGCTTGCTGTATGTGACAGGTCTGTATTATTTCTGGAATTCATACAGGAATCTTACATAAATGCATCTTATACAAATGCATCAGTATCCTCATATTAAAGAAAGAATACAATCTGTTGGTTGCATCTTCCCCTCTGCTTAAGAGATATGAAACAATCATTCCCAATTACTCAGGAGTCCCACTAATGCCAGCCAGAATTATTATTCTGTCTCACATATTTATCACATGATTACAGTACACAGCAAATGATTGTAATTTGCTAGCAGTAACAATGTAGTCAAGCCAGGTACCCTTTATCAATGTGCTGTATCTTACAGTGAATATCCTTGTATCACTTTCTCTCCATTAAAATTCTGTATATATGAAAAAAAAACCCTATTCTAGTGTTTTAAATTGTAACTATCAGGAAATAATTGGCCTGAATAATGCCTGAATTTATTAGCTGTAAATGGTAAAAGATACAGGATGCATAGTTACAGTTTTCCAGAAATATGTTTAACTTAAGTTTTATATAGAAATGACGTTGCTTGTTTTGTTTTGATTCTAGCATCAAAAATTCATTTATTATTGAGCTTTGTTTGACATTCCTTCAAGTTCAAACTTCTTGGGATTCTGAGTATAATCACAGCAGATATGTGTACATCTCTTATTGCCTGACTGAGCACAGAAGACTTAGAAGCAACCCTAGAGGAAAAAATCCACTCTCTTGATGCATTCTTTAAAATCATTAATGCTTTCTGGCTGCAGCATGGAAGCAGGTCGTGCTAGCAGAGCAATGTAATTAACCTTCTTTATAAATTAAATGTGCAAATGTGTTATGTAGTGCACAGAATTTGGATAGAATTATTTCTACTTCAGTGTAGGTTTAGTAAGGAAAAAATAATTTTCTAACAGCTGCTCTGTGGCTTGGGAATTTGAAACAGCTTTTACTGTCCTTAAACCACCTATCAAGTACCTGGGGCTAAGAATGGCTATATGTGAAATGTAGTCATATATTATTATATACAGGATCAATATTTAAAAAGGCTATCTAAGCTCTTTTAGAAAAGAGGGATTTGCCATTTTTTCTGTAAACCACAAAACAAGCATAGCTGGAAATACTTATTTTTCTCATCACTTAGAGTTTAGCAGACAGGCTTCTATGTAATGCAAAGATGGCAAAAGGATAAATAAATTATTAACGTAGCCATCATTAATTGGGAAGGCTCTTTAGCAGTTCTGGAAGGGAAAAAAATCTTGCATAATCCATAAAGGTAAAATATGCCATAAAAATAAAATAAAATTAATAGCTTACATGAAAAGTGAGAGCTTGCTAACCATAATATGCGTGCATAAATTTGTGAAAAGCATTCCCTTTTCTTCCTTTCCTTAAGGACAAGGGTAAGCACAGTCCCTATATTTTGGAGAGAAAAAGAGTTATTTCCTGTATTAAAGAAATGTGGTTGTTTCTTTGTCTTACCTATTTAAAGCATAATAAAACAATAAAAAGGCAATATATTGAAATTCAAGGAGCTTTACTAAAGAAATAACGCACAGTGCAAGCTATAGATGCCATTAAACTGCTTGTGTATCAGGAAACTGCTGCATGTCCCAAAGGGATGCTAAGACTCTAAAAGCAGGGAACTCGGGAAGGATCCTACAGCTTCTGTAGGTGGTTTTACCTGAAGGGATACATAAGACGCAAAAGATGGGGAGTTTCTGGGAAACAGAAGCTCATTTATAACATGTCAAAAATGACTCCAAAATAACTGGATATGCTTGCTTTCACTTACATCGTCCTGAGCTGGGGGCTGGCCAGGCTCCTGCAATGGGTTCATTTGTAGTTCTGCCTGCATGTAAGTTGCACAAAAGCTTTCTTGTTTGCAAAGAGAAAAAAGAAATAAATTGAGGAGTTTGTGACAAAAGCAAAAGTACAGCTGGAAGTGTAGTAACATAAATAGTTGTATGAGAGACATAATCAGCAACTGCTAACCAACTAGGAAATCAATGTAGCTGTTGGTGTGAAAATTCATATGGCAGCATTTTGACTGACTTCTATAGAAATCAATGATGTGTCATGAAAAATTAATTATTGCTTCTGTCTTAATGGGAAATAAACACGATTTTCTTGAAAAATCCCTCCACCAGGCTTGTCTAATTCAGTATGTTAAATGAAAACTGTTGTGGGCTTTTATAAAAGAAACAAGTGCCCACTTAAAGGGAAAGGATATAACTACTTCCATCATTGAATGTAGATATAAAAATTTCCCCTAAAAGGGTCATGCAGTAATTTTTTGACTTTGTGGGGCATGTTAAAAACAGGGGAAGTTCTTAAGGAGAGAAAGTACTAAGTGTTGGATACCATATCAAGATCAGTTTGTATTTTTCTTCCTCTCTTACTAAAGATTTAAATATTTCCTTATTTTGTCTTTTTACTTTTCTTTCTTTTCCTTCCTGTAGATTTGTTCTGCAGTGTGTGTGTTGCTTTTTTAGAAGTCAGGGATTTTTCTTACCTGTACTCGTATACATTTTACAAACTAATTACCTATATTATGGAACATGGAATTTACCATTTCTTGTGTTTATGACTAACACCAGAAAACATGTACACCTTGCTAAAACAGAGAATGAATCGAAAGTTTTGTTATGAATCAAAAGTTGATTGATACTGACTGCAAGTTTAAGAATAAATACCCAGATTTCTTGTTTTTATACAACAACAGTCTTAGCTCTTTGTTAAACTTAAATTAAGTGAAAACCAATTCCAAAGAAGTCCAATTAGCTTGCTGCATTTTTAAAATAAATCCTAATGCTACACTGATCTGTATTGCTATAGTATTTCTTATGGAATTTGCCTTAGTAGTTTTTGAAATGAAGAAATAAGGAAAAAGTAGAAAACCCCAGCCCTCTTGTGCTTATGAATCAGCAAATCAAGATTTTGGAATTAACCATTTTGTAAGAATCCAACATAAAATACTACTCTTAAAATTTAAAAGTTGTCCTATTTTATGTTACAAACACCTAATTGATGACTGATGGGGAGGCACAACTTTTATCTATGTCCTCTATATAGTCATTCATGGTGAGGCATGGGATTGGTATTTACATTACTGAATTTTGCTCCTGCATACGCAAGACAAATAAGATGTAATGAAGTGCATCTGCTTAGGTAAACTCTTTTCCCTAGATCTTCAGTTTCTAGGTTTAATACTTTAGTTAAGATGTATTAACAGTGGATTCAAACATATGAATCTTCATCTTGACTAGTTTTTATAGGAAGCCTGGACAACACAGATGGTATCTGAGAATTAAAAGGGGTTGAATATGATGGTCTACACTGGCTACAGAAACTGGCTTACTTAAAAATTAAAAATTTCCTTACTACCCCAATAATGATTTTTTCATTACATGGTGAACAGCATTGTAAAATAAAGAATGATATTTTGGTCACTGTTCGTGTGTTTAAGCAGGATGTTATCACTGTTCAACATTACAGGCAAAAGATAGATCAAGAAAAAATGAGGCTGCATGCTTATTGCTTTTATCCTTTCAGGGAAGCAAGTCATACCTAATTAAGTATATTTGGCTTCTTAGAAGGGCTATTTAGCATAGGCTGAACACTTGTGTCTAGTTGTATCTGCCATTTCTGACACTATTGCTGTATTCATCTGTGTACATTTATACCACTTTGATACTGTTGAGCTAGCTACAGTATCTTGAACGACACTTCATCATGCCATCAGGATAGGAAATACACCCAAACTAACCATTAAGATGTGTCAATATTTGAATGCTAAATGTCATAGGAATTGCAAATGATTGCTCCCTGAGGCATTCATCTACTGTCTCAGTGCAAGTTCAGGGAGCTCCGAGCTTCTGTTTATGCTGTCTTTTGGATCAGCTAGTCTATATTAATTCAAAAGGTCTGTATCAACTGTGATCCCATGATACCTTTTGTAAATAGGATCACTAACCCCAATATGCTGCCCAAATAACAAGTTCTAAGAACAGCCAGTCAAACCAAATTCCCCCTATATTCCAGAATCAGGTATAACATTCTATTCTTCACTTCCTCTTGTACTGTTTTCCTCTTAAACCTCATGAAAATGAAAGCATTCAGGAGTCTAAGAAATCAAACTTTATTCCAAGCATAGCTTTTCCTACTTTTCCGTGTTCTTCCAAGAGGTGTTGCAAAAGCTAACTCGAAGCTCGCTGTGGACTGATTTGCTATATGCCTAGACTGAGATTTCAAAGTCATTAAGTTTCTTAGCCCTCTTATCCATCACAATTAGAGTTAGACACACAAATATCTTCATGTCTAGACACATTGATGGAAGATATAGTCGCTATTCTCTCATGGAAGATTATAGTTAATAATTAGGATTAAGGCATTGTCATGCATGTTAGAAGTCACTGTCGCGAAAGAGCTCCTTTTTCATCTGAATCTGTAGTAGATGTATAGACAACTCAGCTGTGTTTGCCTCTATAAACTGTTTCCTTTTCTTAAAATGAGGCATGTAGGAGACATCAGCTAGTAACAAACATCACTCTCACAACAGATCAGAAGAGATCCATTACAGTTCTGACTGTAAAGGTGGAAAAGCAGCTGAAAACAACAGGTCAGTCAGGCTAAATGGAAAATTAGCAGGTCCAGTTCTGAGTTTTGAGCATACTGCATGTTGTGATACCCATTCTGTGTTTATGCATTAGTGTATGCGTTAACATAAGGGCATCTCTCTCCTTCCCAGAATCTCAGATGCATTACTTCCTTTCTGTGTTCCTCTCTGTATGGCTTTGCATGATAGATTTGAATAATATCACAGTTTAAGGGCCAAGATCCAGATCAGTTCCTGCTCACTTGGAAAGGAGGAGGTCTGAGACCATTTAGAAATCTGTCACAGGAAAAATAGCCTTCTTTGAAAAGCAACAACTGAGACTTAGCTTCCCGAGGTCCTCTGCAGACAGAAATCTCTGAGGGAGTTGACAAGAAAATAGAATGGGGCAATTTAGGTGTTGCAGGGCTTCCATTACTCCACAGACTCCTTAGAACAGCCCAGATACTGAAGGCAAGGACAAGAGAAAGCTGAGAAAAATGGCCAGTAGTGTAAGTAGATTAAGAGCCACCTAGTAAAGAACAGATGTCAGCATACTGTGAGAATGAGCATGACTTCTAGTTGCAAAATGTAAGGTAAGAAATGATGCTGTGCACGTATGACAGAGTAGGCCATGGGGTAATTAAAATGGCAATCAGATCTTGTAAGCAGGAGTGAAGAGCTCTTTAGGAAAGGAAATCAATTTACAGTGAGTTTGTAAAATTTTCAGTGTTCTTAGTGTTTGCTAAAAATATGTTTTAATTATAGCATGTTTTATTGTCAATATCTTGTAGGATTCCTCTGGAGTACTCCACTCCTCCCTGAGTTAAATATATATATATATATTAAATTTTCAGTGTTTCATGCCAGTGTATGATATAACAGCCACTTTGAAAGGTATCGTTGCCATATACACAGTCTGAACCAATAAGCTGTACACAGATTTTTAAAAAAACAACAACAAAACACAAACCCAAACCTTCCTTGTGTTGGCAGGAATTTCTTAGCCTTTCCAGCCAGGTCTTTAGTACATCTAGCCAGGTGTTTCTGCATGTACTGTGGCTCATGCTCTAATTCATTCCTGTGTGAAGGACTTTCAGTAACTTAGTGTTTCATGACTTGCTTTTCCTTCATTTTTTCCAGGATGACACATTCTTATTTTGTTTTGCTTGGGTTCTGTCTTTGATAGTGGTGTGATTCTGAATTAGTCTCTGACCTAACTTAGAAGCATCTCTTTCTGAGTTCTTCAGTTTTTATTTAATGCATGCTGTATCAAATGCTGAACTATAATAAGGATAGTATAATGGTTGTTGTGGTTTAGGCCCAGCCAGCAGCTAAGTACCATGTGGCCGCTTGCTCACTCCTCCCCACATTGGTGGATGGGAGAAGAATCAGAAGAAAAAGGTAAAAACTCAAGGACTAGGATAAGGACAGTTTAATAGGGTAACAGAAGGAGAGAAGAAATAATAATAACAATAATACTAATAAAATAATATATAAAGGGAGTGATGCACAATGCCCAGAACCTGACAGCCCATTCCTGAGCTACTCTGCCTCCTGCCCCCTGCCTGGCCAGCTCGCCCACTTTATATACTGAGCGTGACATCATATGGTATCGAGTATCCCCTTGGCTAGTTTGGGACAGCTATCCCGGCTGTGTCCCCTCCCAGCTTCTTGTGAAAATTAACTCTATCCTGGCTGAACCCAGGACCATGGTATATTACTGGCTTTTTTAAATCATTGTACAATTACATCTTATGTCTTTACTTTTTCTGTAAAAGGAAGCTGAATTCCAGTAGAATATGTTATATCAAAGTTCATTAGCATTTTTGCTCTTTCAACATTCCTTTTTATTATCCATCTTAATCACCAACCTTCATGTTCTTGGTTTGATTACCACAAAAAGCAAAGCCACTTCTAAAATTCTGTCATGTCTGTAATGAAAACTGGCAATCTTGAATAAATATTCATAAAATGTTTGTTGCATAAAATGTACTAACTATAAACCAAATGCAATGGCAGTCTGAAGTGTCAAAGAATGAACTACATAAAGTGGTTGTATTTTGAGAAGAAATCTAGGCCATTCAGTGATTTAGCTATTAAGAGCTCCAACAGTAAACAAGCAGTACCATGTTTCTTGTCTTTGTAAAATTGTGAAATTCATTAGATTAAAAACTGGTGTTATCTCTGAAACTCTTAAACATTTACTAAAACACTGCCTTTATGTATATTGCACATCTGTGTTAAAAAAACCCACCCCAAACAGGGCTGTCATTGTGACAGAATAGGTAATTTGGAAACAAAAATACCAAGCAGTACTCTGTTTTTAACTATGAGCTTATTCACAGTGACCAAGTTTAGCAATCTATAAAAGGGTTAAATCATAGTGATACACTAAACACTTTTGTTTTACTCTGTCATGTTCTCCTAGAAAAAGTTATATTAGCCTTATATAACACCCCCCAAATTTCAGTGAAAACCATCTATAACAAAAAGATCTTCAAGCATAATAGAGGCAAAATAAAATTTAATATAATTGCATAGAACAAACACTAATTATGAAAAGGACATGAGTTTTGTTAATTTGGGCACCCTGAGATGTTAAAATAATCTGAATTTTATATACATAACTTCTTAAAATATCGCAATGGGCATTTAGGGGGAAAACATCTTAGTATCATTATCTGTTCTTGACAGAAAAAAATATTCTCTTAGTGCATGATTCATATCAATGAGTACCTTGAAATCAGAGGGAGGTGGGCATATTTATTAGGATAACAATGAAGCTTCTGATTTTCTTTGGTGCTTTGAAGAACTGGAAAGCAATATGGTAATGGGGAGTAAAAAGTTTTCACTTCGTGCTTGTTTGCAGCTATAACTCTTTTGTGAGATATAATGAGATAGAATAAAAAGGAAAACAACTGCTGATACTTTAATAACCTGTCCTGTAGAACAGCTGGAATTTCAGAACTTTAGGTCTGTATGTTATGCTGTGGCAGTACATTCCACACACACACCCTCCCCCC
>JANZLQ010000095.1:22522489-22533203 GCA_026212715.1 Elanus axillaris
AAACATCCTGTGTTATCAGCACTGCTTTCAGCACAAATCCAAAACACAGCCCCATACCAGCTACTATGAAGACAATTAACTCTATCCCAGACAAAACCAGCACAACCATGTTAGCTAAACATTTGTTCTTTACATTAAATGTTACAAAATGGAATAAAGAGTGAACTTGCTGGATAGTTCCATTGGAATTTACTGTCAATTGCATTCATTTTGAATTGGGCTGCAATAGTAAATCATCTCCATTACATTTTTCCCCACTCTCCAGTGCAGAAGTGAACATACTGAGAAGTGTATGTATTTCATTCCACCTGTCGAGGCTTTTTTGAGACATTGTAGTAATACTAATAATGTACTCCAGCTTAAATGCAGAGAGAGAATCAGATCTACAGTAGGTGAAAAATGAGAAAACTTTATTGCATTTACAGCTAAGTGTTTCCAGGACGTAAGTCCTACAAAGTAGCAATTTTTCCCAAATTATAAGAACTGTAAAAGCCTAGCTCCTTTACCAAGAACAGAAGAGTATTGCTATTCTGCCTTGTTTTGCTTCCCTCTCCTAAATTGAGCTTCATTTTTGCTAGATTGGCTTGGGTCAATCTATATTCACACTAGATCATTGCAAACTGGACCTCATTTCAGTAAAATGAAAATAAAATGCTTGGGAAAAAATGTAGATTTCTGTTACCAGTTCAGCAGGTCTGGTTCTGATTAATAGCTTTTCTATTTTAGAAGGTAGATTAAAGGTTTAGGGCTAAACAGGTAGCCATAATACTCGTACGTATCCTAGGTGATTAAAATGTAACAAGGTTTGCTGTTAGGAATATCACATGAAGGACATAGGGTTATAATCTGGTATACAGGTTACTGTAATCATAAAAGGTTGTAAACAAGCCATTTTAAAAAATAATTGGTATTATGTCTAGTTTCATGACCCATATTAATTTCCTTGAATGCAGCTACTCAACATAATTTTTGTTGTTCCACATTAATCAAAATATGCCTGCAGTTGAATTGAAGTGTGCAAATAAATGTTCATATTAGTAAGGATGTTAGTCACTGTTTTCAGTCTCTCAATCCATTGAGAACAGGTAGTTTTACCTATGATAATGGGCTGCAGAGGATACCAAATTCACTCTCTAATTCACACTGAGTTATGGGAGCAGAGACAAGGAAACAGCATTTTGTTAAGACAATGAATGTAGTTAGTGGCAGAAGTTAAATGTTTGGTGCTCTGGCCTAGTCCCAAACAGCATCTCCATGTTGCTAATGGCTGGCTAATTCAGTGTTTTGTCTGCGCTGCCAAAGAATGACAACTGAAGGGAAAATTAAAGTAAGAGCAAGCTCATCCACTTATGTAAAGATGATTTGGCCAAAGAATGGCCAAATAGAAATGTTTTCCTAGTTTACTAGAAATAAGAATAAAAGTGTCTGACAGATGGAATCCCCATACAATCTGTCTAGTATCAAGAAAACAGAATTAAATAGTGCAGGCTATGAATTTCTAAAATCTAACAGTCCTTCAGATTAATCAGAAATTTACAGAATCTGAGCCCCAAATTTCTACAGAATACTGTCATTTTCATTCTCCAGCCCAGTCCTACCCTCTTTCTTTAACTTCACAAACACATCAAGGAGCTTTTAGAGCTGAAGAAAACCAGAGCAGTGCTAGTGCTCCAGACAGAGTGTTCATTGCTGACTGGTAGCAGCTTTCCAGGGCTTTAGAGAGGCTCTTCCCAAAGGACAGAGCAGCTTTGTTCCTTTGAGGTACAGCCTAAGCATATTCTGTTTGTATTGTTTTTACTTATTGTCAGTAAAACAAAGGTGTCAAAGCAATGTACAGGTCTGTACACAATTGTCTGTTTTCAGGGAGTGATTTTGTCTCTGGAGTTAATTAATCAGATTGCTTAAATAGGAAACTTTCTTCCTTCCCAAAGTACTGATCTTTTAGTAAAGACGTGCTGGCAGCTATCTCTTCTAGCAATGGAAACTCAGGTGTTAAGGAAAATAACTTGATTTCCATTAAATAGTTCCATCTTTTGAAACATAACACAACAATATAAACTGACATCCTGATTGTTGATAATTCAGACTGGCGTCAGGGAGGAACATGTGACAGCCTACAGTAAGAATGTAAACCACAATATTACTATTAAATGATGAAAGCAAAGTTAATTAGTTGATGATCCTGCAAAAGCTATAAGCTTCATAATATGCACAGTGAGCTATGCATACATGAACCTCTGCAGGTTTTGGGCCTGCCAGGTGTAAATCAAGGCAGTCAGCATTGGATATTGCCCAGGTCATAGGTATAATTCACCATATGGTGAACCATATATATAATTGGCAGGGTACAACACAGCACTGTTACTTGTGAAACAAATTTAGTTGTCAAAATGAAAGTTCACTGAGATAAAATACAAAATAATAGTAACAAAAGGTTTTCCATAGGATTTTCAAATATAACACACATGTTGCTACTTTTTCACAGACACTTAGATAAAGTCAAGATTAGGAGGCGGGAAAAAAATCCCCAAACATACCATACCTCTAATTTTTCTCAGTGTTCCAAAGATTTTAGATCAATTCAAGTCCTCTTTCTCAGGAACAGGGCAAATGTCTCTTGACAAACTGAATTTAGATTCATCACGCTAAACAAGATTAGTCATATAAAAAGGAAGTTTCATGTAACTTCCAACATACTAAGCAACCCATACAGTCAAGCTTACCGCAGCCTAGAACTCTTCATGATGATAAAAGTAGGAAAAAGAGGAGATAAGGAAAGAAGAAACACAAGAAATAGTCCAAGAACTAATAATGGAAATGGACATAGATGCATAAAATTGTTCAAGGATCAGTTTAGATTTGTAGAACTGAGGGAGGATACATCTTTTGGAGGGTAACATGTTGATTATTTCAATAATCCAGTCACTTTGGAGCAAGCTGTCTCTCAGGACTTTGTTTTCTGGCTCTGCTGACATCAAAGATAAAGCCAATTGTTTAAATTGCTTGAACACTGCGTGGGGAAAGTTGTGCATAGAATACCCAACATAGTAGGGAAAGGTGAATTTTGGAAACATTTTAGATGAATCTTGGCCTACTGAAGTCAATGGCAGAGCTTCCAGTGGTTTCAGCTAAAGTATGATTTAACCTTTGACTTTTCTACAGCCTTTAACAAAAAAAATAAAAAAATAAATAAAATTAAAAAAAAAGAAATCCAGTATCTTTTTTTTTTTTTTTTGTCTCTTAAAAGAACCAACAGAAATCTTAGTTTCCTTCCTGTGTTTTCTCGAGAGGCAGAATGGAAAATTCAGTTACACTTGAAAAGCTTTTTTTTTCCTTGGGAAGGAGAAAGACAGGATAAATATTTTCTGAGAGCAGTAAGAGAAATGAATGTCCAAGCCACAAAACACTAAATAAAATGCGTGGTGGTGGTGGTTTTGTTTGTGTGTGGGTTTTTTTTGGTTTGGTTTGGGTTTTTTTAATTGGCTTTTTGTTGTGGTCATATTTTCAGCAGGATCAGAGAAGAAAAGCAAGATAGAACTTTATACACAGATGAAAAACACAGCTGCAAAAAATTGATATACTTTTAAATTGTCATTTAAAGCATGAAACAGATAAGAATTAAATTCTGTGGTTATGCTGAAATTCATGGAAAGGACTTTCTTTAATTGTCTGAAGTGATGAAGTAGGGATTGCTGAAACTGACAATAGATTATGTTTTTTTCCAGAAATAAACATGGCTTATTTCTGCCCATTTGGCTTTTATTCAATATTTATTGCAGAATAACTCAGTATTTTTAAAAACACTGAAGTGCTTGTTAAATTAATCTAAATCATCTGAATGCTGTTTTGTTGGACTGGGGTTTTAAGCATGCAAGCACCATCTTTGAGGGAGAAGCAGTATAGTCTTTTGAGCTTATGCAGCCACTCTCTTCCTGCTAAAACTACCAGCAGTTCACTTTAATGTTTTTGTGTGGTATGGACATAAGTCATCTCAGGATTGGAGCTCTGCATCAGGAGGATGCTGCTATTGGGTGGCCTTTACTTTCAGTTATTTATTTGTTATTTACCTGGTCTGGATTTGTAACAGGGCCCTAAAGATGTGACAATATGTAAAGAGGAGTTTTAGAGCTCTTGGCAGGGTAAGCAAAGTTATTATAAGAATTATAATAACAGATATTATAAGAGGGTTATATTGTAAGGGTTATAACCACCCTGCTAGCTGTCACTGTTCTCACATCCTGAGTCTGTCCTTGGTGGCAGTTGCAGCAGCAGGGCCAGCTATGCATGAGGCTGCACAAATGAGATCAGCTGCTTGGACATCACCTTTTTTGAACAGCTGGTGTGCATTGCCACTGGGAGAAGACATAATCAAAGTGGGTAATAGGGCCATAGCTGTCCTTTATTGGGACAGTTTTCCTGCCTGATTTTTCTGTTCCAAAGCCTGTTCCTGCCGTAATGATCACACATTGTTCCAAGAACTGCTAACACCATGCATTGGCATAAATTGATTAAAAGAGTAGTAGTATTAGTATAGAAATATTTTTAATAATGTATTTTTAAAGCCATCCTTTAAACTTTTATATGCTTAGGAACACATTTTATAAAGCACGTATGTATTTAGTGATTTCTAAAATGACTTCATGATTTTGGGAGTTTCATTCGTTATTTTTGTCATATGGGAACATACAAGAGTGGGTGAACCTAGTTATGCATGTTTTCATCAGCCACAAAGCTCAGTTAAAGAATACAATTGCAGTACACATTGGCATAAGTATACTGAAGTGGAGGTAGGTAGCGTGGTTGATAGCAATAGTAAAGGTGTTACTGATCAAGCTTCAGGCTGGTGGCTTTGGATGCTTGGTTTTGCCTAGGTTGTATGGGATGTATCCAATTGATTTAGTTATTGCCTGTCCTAGCTAAACAAATGATACCATGAGTGTGGCTGCTTGCCCTATATTTGTTGTATGATTATAGCTCAAGATACAGAAACTTGTTTGTGGTCCTAGAAAGGCAAAACTCAAACATGTAATAAAGTAAAAGAAGAAAATTGAATCCTACAAAGAGCAAAGATACATGGAAGCAATTTTGCAAGTTAGTTATAAGGAGTAATACCTGTCATTACAGACCAACAAAGATCTTATTTTGGCTTTTTTCCACCTGTTCATTTAGCATTTACTCTGGTTCACTTTCACTTGCTACACTGGCAATGTCTGGGCTCAGTGTTCCAAGGCTGCATTTTCACTTCATTTTCTCAAATGAGCCAACTGTAAGTTTTCTTTTCATGGCTTTTAAGCCTCTCTTAATGAGGGAAAAAAACCCCACCCAACCAACCAAGCAAAAAACCAAAAGATGTCCTTAAAAAAATCTTTTTAACAGGCTGATGTGATGAATACACAGTGGTACAAAAATGTTTACAAAAATCTGTATACTATAAAATGCACATTCTTGAGCTTCTGTTCAAACCAAAGCAATTTTGCATTGTGATTCTACTTAGAGAGTCAGTTAGAATAAAAAAATACTGCATGAAGTATTAAGCAGAAGGCTTGGACAATAATCTTGCAAACACTTATAGGCATGCTTGGATTTAGGGAAGTGAATGACTCAATTTCAAAGTGTCATGAAACTGTACATATAGAGTTTGATATAAGGTCTTTTGAAATCAATATAAGGGAAAAAAAGGCCAAGAAGGGGCAATACAACTCTCAAAGAAGTCACAGAATCAAGCCTTTAACTTTTCCCAGGATTTTTGTTAACATATGAAAATAAATTATGAAGTTGATGGTTTTCTTACAGGCAGCTCCTGACAAACCCTATCTGCAGGTCTGACCTACAGAAAACAACATTGTCCCTGTTTCACTTAGATCTGGTAAGGAACTTGTTTCTTAATAGTCACATATCTAACAGTTAATATTTTTTACCTGTAACTCCTATTTATACATATACCTATGTGTACCATATTTTATTTAAAAATATACATTACCTAAACATTTATACTCTTCTCTAGGTAGCAGGTGTATTTTACCAGCAGCATTATACTATCTGGCCTTTGCTGATTCTCCAGAGAATTTTGTAATATTCACAGCTGTCAGTTTTTTAGGCTATCTGGTATTTTACAGTGTCTGATCAACATTTAACACATCCTTTAAAACAACATTTAAAGCTTTGAGTTTTTGCTATTCAGCAGCAAACAGCAGCTGTATTTTTAATTCACATGAGCCATTATCTCCTGAATTGCAGGGAAAAGCACCTATATTACATGGCATACAACTAGATTGCAAGGTGAATTAAATGGTACCCTCTCCAAAGAAATACCTTTGATTTCACACATATGACACAATATAATCATACAAGATATCTAAAACTAGGGCAAGTCTTAATTTTAAAATGCAAATCTACAAAGTTTAGTCTGAAACACTCCTGCTGTTCTTTATTCCAAAGAAAGCTAGCTTAGTAGAGCAAAGTGAAACATGTGAATTGTTTCCTTTTTTAATACCACACATGATTCATACTTGAGACAGATTGCTGAAAAACATAATTGAAATGGAGAGCCCTGGAGGATTCATGAAAGAAATGCATGAGAACATCCACCGTTACTTTAGATCTATAATATTTGCATAAACCTGTGCACTCAAGATCGTGCACTGCTTGAAATTAAGAATACCTTTCTCCTAAGCTGGTTATTTCATAGCTGATAGTTCAGAAGTAAAAATATGTTTTATCTTCAAAAGCTGACTTTTCAAATATCCTAAAGTGGTTGGTTTACTAATATAATTTAGTACAATCCTTCCTATTATTCAGCCAAATAACAAGTTTACAGAAATAAGGACTAAGATAGAAGGGGAGCTTTGAAACTGAAAGCTGTGAAGCTAAAACCCCCCTCATCTTGGATCTGAATTCAACAGTTAGTGAAATTCTGATTCTTTAACATAAGTTCCAGAATTCTTTTAATTCAGTAGGACCACGAGATTTTAATGAACTCTGTGATTTGGTTCGTAATTTTACAGACCATTTAAATTCTTCCATCTTTATCATAGTATTTGTATTACAAATAATGTAAGTACTGAAGAACCCAAACTCCTGACCCTTTAACTGAGACTAAAGGTTGTAATGAATTTAGGTTAGGATTGCAAGCATGTTTCTATATCAGAAACCTCAAAATACTGACATGTTGAGCATGTTGTGTATGGAAGTATGGCTTTATGAAACTCTAGTAATTTTGTAAGAATTATCTACTTTATTGATTTCAAACAGGGAGAATGTAGTTGGCCCATCAAAATGGGGATCCAACTAGCCTATTGTTCTCTGTGAGAAACCCATGGTGAACTGCTTTATAAAACATCTGGTTTAATGAACAGTATCAAAACCTATAAAACAAAAGGTTTGTGAGAAATTTTTATATATGAACAGTTTCATGTAATACCATTTCTTATATTATGCTCCATATATTAGCATTCTATAAATTTACACAGCTTTTTGTAAATAGCCTTAGCATGTAGAACCAAAATCTAAACACTCTGCTCAGCATTCTTTCTTCCACAATTAAGCCGTTATGAGTTGAACTTCTGCATTTACTGTTGCATTTTCAGTTCAAAGGTTATTATTTCTTTGGTAATTGAGTTTTACTGGTTTTGCATAATTTGCATTAATTACAGTAATTAAAGGTAATATTACTCTGCTAAGCATATCTTCTCTGTCCTGTACCCAAAAGCTGAGCTAATGACAATTCATTGTGAGTATTGGAGAGGACAGATAATATAATCTGAATAGCTTATAACAACTGCTCTTAAGTTTGTCAGTGACAAACTTAAATGGGGAAAAATAATTAGAGCGACTATTGCAGCAAAAAGGGCTTAACAATTCCATTTGCTTCTGCCTTCCACATTGAAAAATAATTTAATTTTTTCATAGACCGTAATGCTTTGGCTGCCCAAGATCTGTACTGAATACTGATAGAGAGAGCTAGAACTGGAGAGACATAGTACGTTTTCCATATATTTTTTCTCCAGTGTGTTCACAGAGGCTTAAAAAAGTAGTAGGTAGTACAGATATAAGCATGGCTTACCCAGCATCTTGCTGGATTAGCATGTAGCAATAAAAGTGACACACATGCACTGACGTGTCTTCATCCTTATTTACATGTACCAAATCTAACATACCTAAGTATTTTCAAAGTAATAAATCCTCTGACAGCCCAGTCTTACCATAATGCTCTTGTATTCAGTCAGATGGATGTTACTTCTTAAAATCCAGCAAACCTTTTGAATACAACCACACAGCAAGGTTGCCACTTCAGTATAATCAGATTCATACCTAAGTACATATTTTTGCTTTTTGCTGTCTAAGGCATTTTTTAATCCTTCCCATTTGCTATTTAATAGCATGAAAAGAGAGAGACTAACTGGAATATTTGGGTGTTGATAGTTTGTACTAGGATCTTGAGAAGGCAGAGGAATGTTGAAAAAAAATTGAAAATTGAACGTATGAAGATAATGAGGAAAAATAGAATGTAAATGAAGTGGCTGAGGAGATAGGGAAACAGTACAGCATCTGTGCAGCTGGTCTGAGTGATTAATAGTAATTAGAGTAAAGGAGACAGTGAGGTAAATCAGAGGCTCATATACAAAGAGTCAAGATTTTAAGGAGATAATGAAAGTTGAATTGAAGTCACCAGAGAATTGTTTTCTTTTTTAAGTCAGTATTTTTTGACTGTGTTTTTGGGGAGCAGAATATGCTGCCCATAGATCCAGAGAAGGTATGAAATGCCATTAATTCAAAGAATTCTTTGTTAAGCCTTCTCCACAGCTTCTCTCAAATTTGCTAAGCTGCTACATGGTAGACTGTGCCAGGAGACTTTAGGTGTCTTGATTATATTTTTCTGTTACTTTTCTGTTATAAAGTCATAATTGTATCTTGTTAGCTGTGTTTCATTCCCTTGATTTTCCTATGGATTCCTTCTGCTGCTTTAAATATTTAAAACAAACACACTAGTTTGGACATATTTTATGTGATTGTTTTATTCCTTTCAGGAGAAAAACTATTGTGCGTAAAAATTTTGTGAAGCTGGGTCTGGCAGCTAGAGCCAAGCATGATGGGAGCAGGTGCTCTACAAGCTTTTCCACACAGCTCTGCCAACAGAGCTCACTTTAGTCCAGCCAAGCTCTTGTTGTCTCATTACTGGCTTTCTCCTGGGCAGTCTGACAATTGGGCCAGCTTTCTTTTATGTTGATAAAGAGCAAATTGGACTAGATTGCAGCTATTTAACTTGTTTCACTTCTGAAACACAGTCACCTGGACTTTTAAAAGGGTATTGTCACGGCCCTGAGGGCAGCAGTAGGCCCTAAATATCCTGACCAGCTTCACCTAGCCCCCTCTTCCACACACCCCGCCCTCCATCTAGGGTAGCCATCTGAGCTCAGGTCTGGGGCCCTGGTCTGTGTCATAGGCATGTCTGTCTCCCGTATGGATGACAGAACTACAGCCTACACTGTAGCCCTCTCTCTAGCTCTGCCTCCTACTGCTTCTGGCTGGGCTCCTGGGACAGCCCTGGTCCATAGCTTCATCTGTCTGGGACAGCCTGCCATGCTCAGGCTCTGTGGGGTGGGGGGTCAGGTGGTGAGGGCACAGCCTTTGCTGTAGTCACCCTCAGCTCCTGCTCATCCTCCTCCATGGAGCTGCCCTGCTTCTTATGTTCCTTGAGAGGTACGTCTTTGCAGAGTCTCCAAAACTTTGCTGTAGTATATACAAAAAGCTCAGAAATGTTAGAGAACTTATACAGTCGTCATTGTGATCTAGAAAAGTGGAAGAAACTTTCTACAAATAGATGATTGCAGCATTTAATTTAATTTGTAGTCCCTTAGCTAATTTTGAATACAAAAGCTTAAGTGACCAACTCAGATTCACGAAAGAGCCCTGTGGTTCAGGGCAGAAATTCAGCCCTAATCCCCTTGTTCCCTGTCTGCTCAATTTGTGAACTGGATTCTTACGAGAAAACAGGCAATTAAAAGTTGTTAGTGTTGATTTTATAGATAGCAATGAGAACTCATGCAATGTCTGTCTAGTTCAAGTTACCTGTATTCATGTCTATTGAGACAACAAACATTGTAATGTAGGAAAGAAAAATATTTCTATCATACTTAGTCATATATTTCAGTACCTTTAATGTAAAACAAACTCACCTAGTCTTTTCTCCTCAAACCCTTCTGAAATCTAAAAAAAGCAATATTAGAAGAAAAATGTCATAAGTATTTACTGTTCAGATAAGCTTGCATTTGTCTTTTGGCTGCAAAAGGACACAGGCTCTAACTGACGTACATTCACACTCTGTCTCCTCTTTCTCCAGCAATAAGTGCTTCCTGCAGAATGGTTCCTTTAAACTTGATATATTTTGTACTTGGCTGTTAATTATACCCTCAAAAATTTAAAAGCTTTGGAATATAAATATGACTTACAAAACTTCATGTGGTCAAGATGTAAATCAAAGATTAGGACAGTACTTCACAGCTAGTAGTTTCAGTATTGCTACATTTGTCTACTTAGTCTCACCTTTTGATATTCTTAGTCATTGCAACAAAAAGAAAATGGAAAAATAAAACTAATTTCCATGTTTACATGGTGTGGTGGGTTGACCATGGCTGAATGCCAGGTGCCCACCAAAGCCGTTCTATCACTCCCCCCTCCTTCGCTGGACAGAGGAGAGAAAAAATATAACAAAGGG
>JANZLQ010000095.1:22557056-22568596 GCA_026212715.1 Elanus axillaris
CTGACCCCAACCCCCATCCCTGTCCGCCTGTGCTGCTGGGGGGAGTTAGGTAGAGAAGCTGGCAGTGAAGTTGTGCCCGGGAAGAAGGGAGGGGTGGAGGGAAGGTGTTGTGAGATGTGGTTTTATTTCTCATTACCCTACTCTGGTTGATTTGCAATAAATTGAGTTAATTTCCCCAAGCTGAGTCTGTTTTGCCCGTAACAGTAATTGGTGAGTGATCCCTCCTGTCCTTATCTTGACCTACAAGCCCTTTGTTATATTTTCTCTCCTCTGTCCAGCTGGGAGTGGGGGGATTGGTAGAACGTCTTTGGTGGGCACCTGGCATCTAGCCAGGGTTAACCCACCACAACATGGAAGACCAAGTCTGACTACTAATGCGGCTTTCAATCCCTAAGATTATATACAGATGTCTTTTTACTATAGCTTCACTCCTAGGTACCACTTAATATTTTGAAGTCTTACTTGGAATTTTACTAAATAGCCCTAATGCTGGTCTCTTCTTCAGTGTATTCACATTGTGTTCCAAATAGTCGTGTCCAAACATGGGTTTTGGGAAACCAGTAATTACTTTCCTGCATCTAATGCACAGGAACATGTTATGCAGATTAACTGGCTGTTACCACCTGGAGGATTTCTTTATTTGTGTTTCTACCTTTAGATTTCAGCCTGCTGCGAATGCTTGTGTAATGAGGCAATTATTTCTATAATTTGTATTGAAACATACATTTTCCACTTCCAAGCGCCCCCAAATCAAAATTGATGGGAAGCGTAGGTTAAAATAGTGGTGGTTTAAAGCGTTTCTAGAAAGAAAAGATAGAACAATTCTGCTTTATTGAAATTCATGCTAGACAGTACTTACTGGATGAAGTAGGCCTATGCAAGCTTGGTTTATTGCCAGTACATAGAACATGAATTTTACGTTAGAGAACAGGAAGAGCTCAAGCCTGTATGTGAAATTAGTTACTTTAGCTTGTGTTATTCCTTTAAAGTTACCTATGGAAAGGGAAGCATGAGTCTTTTCTAGTTTTAATGCAATATTCACATCCATAATGTTAAAGGTTGCTTAAATATAAAGGTCTGCTGTGAATCCATAACACTTAATTCCACACATATTTCAACTAGGGACTGACAGGTCAGCCTCCAGGGAGGAAAAACTTCGTGAGTAATCTGTGGTTTGAGATGATCAGAGCATTGTGATCTGTTAGATAAGTGATGGCCTAAGAGAATATGAGGAGGAAACTTGTGATATTAGGAAAAGGTTGGGGATGGGGAATTGGATAGGCAAAGTTTGAGAAAGGACTGGATAAGTGACTAATGAATTTCCATTGTTGGGTGTCAGTGGAGACTCTACAGACTGAATGTACACTTGTAAAACCTGTATTTGTTTTTGTTACATGAACCTGCTCATATCTTGATGTTTCTGGTTTGGGAGAAAGAAGGCGTACCTAACTTCTTTACATCAACAGGAATGAAATGTAGTTTGTGGGAATGAAGGAATGGCTTGACTCCCAAAGGAAAAAAGTACTGTGCTATAGAGAAGAAAGGACTTATATTAGAGGAGTATACATGTTTTTATTGTGTTATTAATAAAATATTTTTTGACCAATGATAAGTTGCTAGATGATGTTGAACAAATATGTTGCTGTGCTTGAACAGGGTAGATACACTTCAGAGAAAAGTCAATTCATAAACACCTAGCCTAATACCAGAAAGATGCATAGCATTTTCACGTAGGTCAAGAAACCAAATGAAATTTGGATCCAGTGGGATACGATTTCAAACTTGTGGGGTTTTTTAGTTTGCAGGACAGGTGCACTTCTTGAACAAAACCAAGCAAACAGTCACTTGGAACAGTCCTGCATTGAGGTCACTGGCAAAAAGAATGTTCTACACTCTATTCTAGAAGCAGATTGTATGTTGTTTTGTGGATAAAGTTGCTGCCAGAAACACCAACCCTTATGCTACATTGCCAAAAGTGCTAATTGACTATAAGTATGATATTCTTCCTGGGATGTAGTGCTAACTTCTGTTACTTGTACCTCAGGGAGGTTTGTTAAAAAGTCTTCTTGACACAACCACCTGCTGATAGTCTATTTAGAACACGGGAAGTGTCATCCACTTTCAGTCAAATCCAGCTTTGATGAGGATAAACAAAATACATGGCAGGAACAGTAAGGTACTGTCAGACTAACATTAAAACTGCAGTATATTAGCTTTTGCATGGAACTCTTCATGTAACTTCTATTTAAACAATGGACTTGTTTCCCCTGGGAAATTGTATATCCAAGTATCTTTCATGGACTTTTGCACAGAAGTTGAGGTCATATTATATGCTAGAAAAATCAACAAGCACATTTGCAATTGCTTCAAACAGAAAACATTTGGAGACCCTGCTAAAATACAACTTTTTGTCCTTTGGGATTTAATTTGCTTAGAAACAAAACATTCCCTTGAAGATAAATAGCAAGAGGCATTGATTCTACTAACTGGAACAACACTTCTAAATTAATTGAAAAGCATTTCCTAAAACCACTGTAACACATCTACCAGTTAAAAATATGTCCTGATTGGAAAGTTTGGTGCTGAGGAATTATAGTTACCGCACACTAAAAACTTATTAAATTGACTTTTAATTAAGCTATTTTATATCAAACTACTTTTATGTAAAAGACAAATGCAGCACTACTTCAAAGAGTTCATGCTGAACATGGAAATCATTAACATTTAAATAAAGATGTGCCATATGGTTTGGCAGAAACTGGAATGCTCTGAGACATGGGGGCCTTCTGCTTGCAGCTTCAGAGTTTGGAGTCCATTATAGTCTCAAAGGAAAAAAAAGCTTAAATCTTCATGGAATACAGACATTGTCAAATGGATATATTTTGATTCATTTGGTAATCCAGTTCTAAGTAAATATAAAGTACTTCAAATATTAAAAATAAAGGTGCAGGTAGAGGAGCAGTTGGGGTTGATTATTTATTGCTGACCATGTTGGTAAATAGACCATGAAAGTATAAAATCTAAAAAAATTTAGACAAAGTTTCTTGATCTTGGTAAAATAGAGGGTGGGAGAATCAGTAGAAATGAAGAAGGGAAAAGATGTGTTCTTTGAGAACAGACCACTGTCTGTGAGACAATTCTATGCACTGGCTTCTGTACTTCTGATTTCCAGGACATGCTTAGATACTAGTGCAATGATGAATGCAAAAATGGTGTTTATATAGTTGAGGGCTGGGCCTTGAACATTTTCCTGAATTCAGAGGATTTTGGTCTGTGATTAGAAGATGCAAAGTGCTTGACTTTTCAAACAAGGCAATACAGACTATACCTTAGAATCCCTTTAAATCCTCATTAAATGTACATTAACAGGATGTGCTAGGACAATTTCCAAGTGAGGGAAAGCTCTATGTAAAGAGAAAGAAATAATCATGTACCTTGAAAAAGATCTAAATGTGACTTGTGGACATTCAGCATGTGTACTAGATGCTGAAAACTGTTGTAAATGCAGTACAAATGCTATAGGCAAACCAATTTCCTCTGTTTTCTGAGTTCAGATTTCAAGATGCCTCATGCAAGTTAGTAAGCAGGGATTTCTCTGGTTTTGTTATAGAAAACTCATTTTCTCCCAGGAGATGCTAGGCTGGAATGAGAGTGGTTACCTGCAACAGTTGCAGTTGTATGTTAGTGATTTCATTCTGCTTCTACTCAAGTGCATGGTAGAAAATGCAGTATGTCTCAGATAGCTAAACTGTCTTCCTACACAAGTATGATATATGCATGTGTATATATGTATGTCTGGGTGTGCTTTGCTTTTATCTAGCAGATGGATTGTATAGTTATATTGACACACACAGATGCACCCCTGTGCAGGGTTCACACAAGTGGTATTTTCCTCTTCCAGAATATTGAAACAGAAGTTGATAAACAAATAATAGCCCTCCTGGTTTTTAAAACAGAAGGTATTTCCTAATAACTTTGGATTGCATTTTTATAATTTTTTAATGATAAAATATTTTCATACTAATAGCAATAGGAAAAGCAAGGGAAAGCAGTACTAAAAGTAGGTATGTTTTCCCACAGAATACATATAGAAGAGAAACTACTTTAAAGAATGTTAGAGACCAAACCCCTGCATAGTTGGATGTAGGAATCTCAGGTGAGATTGCTGCCATGAATAAACCTGGATCGTCACAAGGTAGACTAGAGGAAGAAATATTCAGTTCTTGTTTTGTTTAGTCAAACATGATTTAGCTGCTCATAATAAAAGTAATGCAATCAAATGACAGTAGTTCATGGTCATTTTTATCTTGACTATCTGTCAGTTGTGCTGCTGGGTTTTCCAGGAGTGAAAAGGTGGTTTAATTATTCTCAAAAACATTGTGTTATAAGTCTTGACCTTACTGTTATTTCTCATTCTTCTAACAAACTGGCTGAATAGGGTAGAGTTGTATTTAAATTCTTTGCATTTAAAGTTTTTGTTAAATACAGCCACAATCATGTACCTGTAAGCCTGTCTTCTTAAAATGGCATATAATGTTGTTGATGATCATGCACACTTAATGTCCATTTCTTCAGAGAGTAACCTATCTTCACAAATGGAGAACTAAGGAGAAACAGTGTATTAATTTCAGTTTAAATTACAATACTGACTAGATTCTTTTAGAAATTGATCCTATAATGTTATGGACTTTAATCAAACATTTCAATATAAATCTATTATAACAAGATCAGTTTCCTGTTTTGAAACTGCTTTCTAAATTTTCTGTAGCAGAAATGATAAAACTGGTATTAATTATTCTGAGGAAACCTACAATGATTATTTCTTTTCTTCCTGAGATTTTTTTTAAGAGCACTTCTTTTTTTTGTATGCCTTTTTTTTCCATGCCAGAGCTTAGAGTTTTTGGAGTGCGTAATTTCCTGCTACAGTAAAGAAATCATTTAAAGTATAGAAAAATAAACTGTGAGAAGATGCAGAAGCAGGTGACGTAACTAACAGCATTTAACTTCTGGCAAGTCATATGACAGACCTGTGATTGAGGGTAGGATGACAGTTGAGGGCTCCCAAAATAAAAGTGATAGTAGTCCTTAAAGGATCAAATAACTGTGTAAGGTACAGACTTCAGTTAAGTCACATTTTTTTTTAGTTGTGCACAGCTTTGCACTTGCAGGTCTTAGCTAGAGTCTGCAGAGACAGAAGTGCCAACATACAAAGATTAAAACCAATTTTCCTGGTATTTCTGAACTGTCTGGAATTTGGGAGAACTGTAGATCTTATGAGACTGTCTGGTGTTAGGAAGTATGGGCAATTCAGATAAGCTTTGAGTAATATTCAAACATTTTGCTGCTCACTGCTTATCTGAGTTTCAAACTCAGATTTTTTAGGCTTGTCTGTCACAACAAAAAGGGAAAGGGGGCAAGGTACTATCATGGTAAAAAAAATCTGTACAACCATCAATAATAAGAGGTTTCTCAGTGCTCTTGGACATCTCCTGGTACCTGCACCCTGAGGCTAACAACTGAAAGTAGAAAGAAATTTGGTCTGTGTTAATTTAACAAAAGCATCTAAAAAATATCACCTCTTACCTCCACAAGTGTTAGTCAGTGAGAGGAAAAGGTAAGATTTCAATTAACTGGAGGTGCAATATTGTGTGTTTTCTTCCTTGGTTTTGATTGCTTCTTGTTTTCAGGATAGTTAAACATATTTAAGAAGTTATCCAAATATTAAGCAATTATTTTGAAGTGGTGCTAAATTGAACTTTTTTCCTGACAGCTCTGCTTTGATGTTTTGTAATAAGGGAATCTGGCTGAGTTGACCATTTGTCAGAAACAAGTGCTGTAATATTTAGTTCTCAGGTAAGCTGCAATGATGTTGTTTTCATGATGCTTCTTTCTGATATAGGCTAAATTCCTGTCAAACCAAATTATGAGCCACTTATTTTTTATGTTACCTTTCAACTGTAGACAATGTGTTTAAAAACCCAACAAACTACCACAATCTGTTCAGAGTTACTCATCAGCTTAAAAAAAAGCAATTTAAACAGTTCAGTGATATTGATGGTAAAATTCTGTTTGGTTGGGGTTTGCGAGGGGGGGTGGTAGTGGTGGTGTTTGTTCTTCTTTTTACAAAAAGGTTTCCTAAATAACATAACAATTATTTGGACCTCAGATTGTTTATCGTACTGGTGCTTTTCAATGAGTCTACTCACTGATGAGATTACTTTCTTCACACAGTTTCACTGATGATAATTATGATGGACTCAAATTGATCAATAATTTGTTGACATGTTTTTAGTGTTCGCTATTCTAAGTTGGTTTAGACCATACTTCCATCATGGTTCATTTTCCATATGTGCTGTAGAATCACAGTTATGAATGGATAACGCAGGATATTATGCCAGAGGTAAGTTTTTTTCAAAGAGCTCCATACTTAAAGGTCATCTGAAATTAAAGCACCCCTCCCCCTTTTTTTTATGAAGGCCTCCTATATATGTCTGTTGTCAAGTTTCACTACATAAAGAACATATGGCATTTGTTACTTTCTTTCATGTTACATGGCTGCAGTAGTTCTAATTTCCATTTAATTTAAATTTTATTTCTTCTGGTTTGTTTTTATTTCTTGTGGAACTATTGCTATGGCTCTGAGCCTTATTCTTTCTTCCACACTTTGACTCATGTTTTACATACTAGCTTAAATTCATATGAAATCCAGGTCAACAATCAGACTATGGAGTCTTGAAGACAGTTAAATCCCTGTCAACAAAAACTTTTAAATCATTGTTCTGGAGAATATTTTGGATAATAGGGTCCTATATCTAATCTTCACAGATTTTATAACTTCTACAATTCTTTTCTCTAGTTTTCTACATCTCTGAAATTACAAGGGTTAAAGTTGATTTTATTCCTGTAAGGTTTTGAAACAAGGATCCAAGGGGTATTTTAATAATAGGGAACAAACCTTAAATCCTTTGAGGTTCTTAAATGCCATTTTACAGTAAATATCCAAACATATTTTACACTATAATTTTTTTCTATGTAGATTAATTAGATTTATTTCACTAAGTCTAAAGTCTAAATAAAAAATATTCATCCTTGAAAGGAGGCAGTAATATTTAATTTATGTATTTATATATAAATATATAAATGAAGAACTCATCTGTATGTAATAATTGTTATACTGAACATTAAATTCAATTTCATTTATAGAAACAAGTATATTATAAAAAAGTACTGTTTTGCTTGCAATTGCTGTGTGAGAGTAATTTAAATCTCCATCATGAAGACAAACTGCAGTAATATATTGTTACTTACAGTATCAGAGGAGTTATAGCAAAGAGTCAATGTATGAACAGCAGTATTAGCATTAATCCATACTTCCCTATTGCCCTATAAAAAAAGGAGAAAACCAAAATGCTTAGATGTTAAATTTAAATAACATAAAGAACTTTTGGAAGTTGAATTCCTTCACCTTTTTAGTCTCCATATTGTTATTTATACATTATTATTATGTTAATCTTTCATCTTTTTTTGAGTAAAATAAATAGACCAAAATGCTTTAGTGTTACAGGCTTTCCAAACCTTCAAAGACATTTGCAGTTGAACCCTTCCGATTTCTACAGACCTTGGACACTCTTCCAATAGCAATTATATCATGGTAAATAAAGACACAAGGTAGCTGACATCTCTTAAATATGTACCAAAATCTTACACTTAGCACCTTCTACTGCATTGTTATGTTGTGAACTTAAGCTCATGATTGCCAGGGCTGGTTTTGGTGTTACTTCTTTCCAGTACAGTGTCCTATCCCTAAAGAACATAAACTTTTTTTATTATGTATAAAGATATATATTTAGCTATTAAAAAAAATTGATGTTTTTTACTTGTGCCTGGTTTACCAAATAATAGAGATTGCTTTTCATCATGATTGTTCCACTACATTAATTTCTGTCTCAATCTTTATATATCTGCAAATATGATAATTACTTATTTCTTTCTAGTGAGGAAGTCACAGGTCAGAGTATTAGTTTGGCTATACTCGAGATCCAAACTTCAGGGAACTCGTTAAGTGACATCTAATTGAAAGTAATTCAGAATCTTTAAGGACCTTAAGGAACTCATGATATCCTAAAGCAAATGTTTCACTTGAGATATTTTTTTGTCTCAGATGGTTTGTTGTATATATTCAGATACCATGCCAAGAGATTGGTGCTTACAGTATGCCAATGCTAGTGATAAGGGTGTCATTGAGAAAGTTGTTATCGTATAACGTAAAACACAACTGTCAAAGACTGTGCAGCTACTTACAATTGTAAGTTTATCTCATAACTGAGTCCCCCTTAAATTTGAATGCTTATATCTAGTGTGGGTGTTTTTCTGTACGTGATTCTTGCAGATGAAATTTGTAGCCACTGGCTGACATGAGTTACTTATTCCTCCCTAGAAAGTAACCAAAAGCTGTCCAGACTCTAGTGGAACACTTTAATAACTTTGGGGAAAAGGGATAACAAATCACATGGAGACTTAATACACAGCAGCATTAACTGATAAAACAGAAGTTAAAAAATATTTTGAAAATTCAAAGTGACTTCTACATTAAATTACAGTAAATAGTAAGCAGAATTGATTTGTCTGAATTATGTTTTCTCATTATTTAATTCCTTTCGAGCTGATTTCATCCTATTTCCAGCATTTCATGAAAATGTGATTATAAATGCTGCATATATATAACCTTTAGTTAAAATGTAATTAAGCTTGAGGAAAAAAACTTCTTCTGCATAACAAAGAGAGGAACATTAGCAGCAGTGAGAGGAGAGTAAAGTATTAGTCAGGTAGCTATATTCCAGGATCTAAAGGATCATTATGACTGACCTATATTATTTACATCAAGAAGATTTCACCTTAACTCCATTAATTCTTGTTTGGTTAGAGACTTACTTTTAGTTAAGCATTAAGTCTTCCCTGAAAGAGTACAAACGGTGAACAATATACCACAGCTGTGGTGCCAGTAGTTATTCTAACCTGATTTTGTCAGGTTATTGTCGGACTATTTTTTATAAGTGCCTTCTTTTGTGAATTCAGTTAGCTTCATGTACTAGCAGCTTAAATCACTGTAAAGGTATTTCTTGGTAGATTAAATAAACTTTACTGAAATAAATCCCTCTCATTTTCCCTTTGTAGATGATCTCAGATCTCTATTTTGTTCTCTGAAGGTAGTAATCTATTTACCCTAGTTACAAGTCCTGTCAGAACCTGTTTTGCTTAGAGCTTAATTGCTCTAAGGAGCACTTGGAAAAACCTGAAGGGCCGTAGTAAAAGACAATGGTATCTTGAAGAGCTCCTCTATATGCTCATACCTTTTCTTATTTAACTTCAGCAGCAGATAGCTGTGACTATGCTGACATGTTTAGAGGCAAGTGCAGAGCTCTAAGGTCTACTACCACAGTTTTCAAGCCAGGATAAATGCCTGTAGTAAGGAGAGGTAGTATAGGTATCTTTCAACTCTGCTGTGCCATATGGGTATTCTGGGCATGTGCACAGAACAAAGCTTTGTGTATAATAAAAATGAGAGGTAGGCTGTCTCAGGGAAAACTGCTCAACTTGTGGTTTAGAACAAATAAGGATTGGAGCAGCTTATTGATTTCTTAATGACATGTTATTAACTGTCTATCAGTGAGAGTCATTCAGGATAGCTACAGTAACACACAAAATGTTTGTGAAGATCTACAATTTTATAAATACTTTATAACTAATCCTGAAATGTTCTAGTCACACACTCACTACATGATCCCCTTTTGCAGACTATGTGAGTTGCAAGCACCCCCCTCCACTTCTGGGGGTGCAGGTTCTCCTATTTACATACATCTCTGTTAGAGCTGGGGTGTCCCAGCTTTATACGTACCCTGCTGCTACTTAAAACCTGCTAATCCACATGATGATGAGAAAGGCACCACGGTCACATACGCACACCCAGGTTTGGGTCGCTGGTGCTGTACCCTGCACTATCACTCTTCTGGCTGCTTGTAGGCTGCTTATGGCATTTGAGGAAGAGGATGCTCTGCCTGGCCTAATCAGTGGTCATGGTGTTGGTGGGTCTACTTCTGCCAGTGCCAAACGAGGTTTAGATGGCTGCTCTGTTATCCTTTTTTCACTCTAAGATCCCTCGTGACTGTTGCAAATTTTCATTATTCTAACTCCATTTTATTTACAGAAGCTGAGGTGAGAAATCACAGGGTTTAAGTTTGCAACTAAGCATGGTTTAATTGCTGACATAAGAATGTGTACTCTCCTGACAAAGAGTAATTTCGTTTGCAAACTATCTGCAGGATGTCAAGCTCTCAAAAGCATGTGTCACTACTAAGCTTTTAGAGCAGACACAGCTGCAGTAGCCCTGTAAGTGTTCACCTCAGAAAATTCAGCTTTATTTACTGTTTGAAAAGTTTAAGGAAATAATAGTAACTGGACATGCCAAAGCATAACTCCATTCCAGAAAATGACAATAAACTAGGCCACTGGGCTGTAACTAAGCATGGATCCCAGGGTTTTTCTTTGTAAGGGGGTGGGGGGAGGATGGCAATGGGCTGACTGAATAATGAAAAAACATTAGAAACATTATATGGAATTAAACAAGACAGGAAGTATTTGCTAAATCGTAGTGTCTTTCCTCAGTGGTACTTAATATCACTCTGGGAAGCAGTCTTCCTGCTTTTTTCCCCGGTGTACTAATAAAGAAGACTGACAGTTCCTGGAATTGTTCTTTATAATAGCAACTTATGCTTATTTGTATAGCTTTTTGTGCTCTGCAGTCCTGTAGCGTTGATAATGTGGGGCTGAACCCATAGTGTTTCAATAACTGGCTGCCTTCTGCTATATATGTCCTGCCACCTATGTGTTCTGAACATTGAAGGTATTCACTAAAATAGGAAGCTGTAAAATAAATTATTTCTTTCACTTAAAAAAAGAAATCCAGCAACTCGCACCAGATCATTTATTTTCCAAAGAATGTAGTCTCGTGCCACAGTTGTACAATGAGAGAAAGACTGCAAGGGACATGCTTTGGGACATACTTTGGGTTCAGCAGCCTTTCTGCCTATAGTCGGTTACAAGACCAGAGGCTTAATTAAATGAGAGATGTAACAGGTTAAGTGAAACACCAGGAGAAAAAAGACAGCTGTAATGTAAATACATTTCATTTCCAGTAAAATGTTTAAGAACATTCTAAATGTTTCAATTACATATTCCTTAGAAGAAAGCCAAGACTACTCATGAGTAGCAAATATTTGTCTGAGAGTGTGTTGTTGCAGCAGGTAATTACTGTTAAGTTTTAGCTTGTTCTATACCCATGATTTTGATTAACAAGCTTCTAAAATGTTCCCAGTAGAGAGGACTGTCAATACCACTGACGTATCTTGTACTTCTCTTACTCTGCAATTCTCTTAGAAGTAGTATGGAGAGGCTAGAAAACATATGTATGTATACTGGAACATGCTCTGTTTGTCACTTTTTTCTCTACTATATAACAAGCATTTGAAAAAAGTTATTAATGG
>JANZLQ010000095.1:22607716-22643550 GCA_026212715.1 Elanus axillaris
CCGGCTGGGCATGAGAAGCTGAAAAATCCTTGACTTAGTATAAACACCACCCAGCAGCAACCAAAACATCAGAGTGTCATCAACATTCTTCTCACACTGAACTCAAAATACAGCACTGTACCAGCTACTAGGAAGACACTGAACTCTATCCCAGCTGAAACCAGGACACAGGTACAAAAATGTTTCTTTGGATTATTTGCCTTTATTCAGTTTTACAGTGAGATTTAGAACTATTATCTGGAGAATCTCATTCTTCAAATCATTATTTCTGTAGTCAACTTTATTTTATTTAATTATGCTTAGCCATACCCTCATAAGGCCATTGTAAAGTTTAAGTCACTGTTTGCATATGCTGAGAGACACCTGAATGGAAAATAGCAAATGTATGTATTGTTATTCTTATTACTCTACAGTAAGCTGTAGATTCCAGTTGAATGGTGGTTGGTGAATGGTTGCCATGTTTTTTTCCAAGAACTGTAATGGGAATCCATAAATATTCTTTGCTCTGTAGTTAAATCTCTTTCTCCTTCCTTCCTGTCCTGTCCTCCCCTGTCCCCTGACATTAGCCTTCTATTTATAAACATCCAGAGTTATCAAGTTTTGCAATAAGGGTCATCTTTGAAGAAGAATATTTTCTCTTTCCTAGTCCATAATTATTCTATCTGCAGCTCTAGTTTAGTAACCATTAAAGTCAATCATACAGTTGTTACTGATTCCATGAGGTTCTGGAGCAAATCTTGAGGCTCTGATGAATAAGCATCCTTGCTTAAGACATTTAAACATGCATTTTTAACTAGTACAGTCAATAAAACTTGTGTAGTCTTTAAGCACTGAAGAAGGAAGAACTTAATGATATGTGAAAGTGTTTTGAACAAGAACTTGAGAGTTTTTTGAACAAGAACCTAGTAATGTGGTTTTCAAACCTTCACTATAACTTCAATGTGTGTTTTACTCATTATGTAGAAGCTCATTTTTCCTCGGCCTGTTGCTATGGCATGTTCTTTAGAGACCCTATGCTGTTACAAATGAGTACAGAGCACGTAAAAGAAAGAGACACCTCTGATTATTCAGGAGGAATACAACTGCATGCCTTCAGATTTATACATAGATTAAAAAGGTTCATGAAGGGGGACTAAACTTTGGGTTTTGTCTTCCTGCAGAAATCTCATCTTGTAAGACTGGAGGATATAGATTGCCTCTGGTGATTTTATGATGGAGGATTATATCTGAGACAGAATTTAATTTCTAGCATTCTGTCATACAGTTTTCTTATTATTCTTCTTGGTGATAGAGATAGCCTGTATTAAAGTAATTTCAGTACCACAATAACCAAGGTCACTTTGCTGGTTTTCTTTCCTTCTTATTGTAGGCCATACAGTCCTTTGCTGTCAGTTATAGTTTAACTGTTCTGATACCCTTTGTCATTTATCTAAGAACTGTTCGAATTTTAAATTAGTATTATAATTATTCTGGAAAACAATCGGGAATCAGGTTCATTGCCACATTTATAATTAGATCAAAGACACTTCATTTAGTGTATTTACACTACAGAGTGTCATGCACTGTTGAGGAAGTGCAGGGAAGAGTTGCTTATAATTTATTCTACATTTTACTTTCAACATAAGATACTAAACCAACTGAACCATAAGCCTTAGGTGAATAGATTTCTCTACTTGTGGTATTTACTGCTTGGATAAATTAGGTGTACATAATAACCAGCTGTCGACCTCCAGATGTAATACAGTCAAGCTGCATAAATTCTGCAGACTCAGACACTATGACTTGCCCTGATGTAGGGCTTGGTGGGCTGCTGTAAATAATTTCATACTGTGCAACCTAATTTCATGCCAGCTTTGGTTTTATTTTTATTTTTCTAGTAATTTAATGAAAAGCATGTTTTATTAGCAAAGTCTGATTGCAATGAAACTGCCAGAGCTCTACTTTTCGAGAACATGGAAGCAGAAGAAACCAGAGAATGTGAAATTTCAACTACAGTGCTTGCAGCAAATGACATAAAATTAATGAGTAAAGAATCCTCACTTCTAATAAAATGCTTAGCTGTAATGCAAATATTACAGTACCAGTAATATAACCTGAGGTTTTCTGCTTCCTTCTTTAATTTTGTTGCTCAGGGTAATGATGGAGTAAGGAGTAAGAGGCTGAGCTGCTCACTATTTTCAGTGAACCTGGTGAATAAATTGGATAGTATAACTGACCATCAAAACAGCTTTAATTCTGTAATGGGAAAGATCAAAAGCTTGTTAGATGTTTGAATGTTGTTGATGGGTAGGAAGGGAAGGAGACAGGATGAGAGAAACATGGCAGAAAAAACTTGAACTCCTTGGAGCTTTGTAAAAAAGCAAAATGAGAAAATAAGCAACATACTTTATCATATCTTTGGACAACTACATTTTTTTCTCTTGAATAAAATTTTAACAAAAAGTGATTGTATTATGAGAGAGAAAACAGTTTTAGAGATGTAGATCTTCCCAATTTAGTCATAACAGGTTGCAATTCACCCACCAATCATGAAACAAAGGTTGCAAACTGATACATTAAATGGGCTTGAATGTACTCTAATGTTTTACTAGGGAAAATGAGATCACCAGCTCAAATCCAGTAAATAAAATTAAAGATAAATTTCAACAGCTAGGTATATATAAAAGGTGTAACAGCAACTTGAAAACAGGCAAAAGATAAAATAAATACATAAATAAATATTTTTAAAATGTCATTAAAGAGCAGCCTACACAATAATCTAAGAGAAAAAAAGATATGTATGTGCTGTTCATAAGAAACTACCTGTAAATTGAATGACTGGAAGCTGATAGCCTCAGCGGGATTAAGATTTGGATTCAGGAGTCACTTGAAGATAAACAGATAATTTGAGTATTTGTGGTCATACATTTCTTCCCCCTTTCTGGTCTGATCTACAAACTCAGGAAGTCTCGCTAGGCCTTAGCGTAAGTGTAATGAGTCAGGTAGTTATGTGTCCCTTGACCATACCAGGAACTCTCACATGGTTAAGAAAGGGAGTCATGCGGACCATCTCAAGGACTCCTGCTGCCTGGCGAAAACAAAAAATGAAAGTAGAGATAACTAGTTCTCTCATAACAACCTTGAGACATCCCAGTTCTCCCTTGACGACCTTGGAGCATCTCGTATCTGAATCTGAAGTCATTCCCTGACAGCCTTGGAGTCTTCCTTATCTGAATCGTAACTCACATGAAATAGTACCAGTGTAGATGGAATCCTACAAATTTGCTGATGACTAAAGCCAATCATCTCCTGAACCTATAAGCAGCAGCACTAAGGAGACCCTTTGAGCTCTCCTGGACCGCAGCAGACTGCGATCAGCATCTCCCTCTGGGTAGATCACCTCTCAGAACTCGCAAACTTTCCTCTTTGCGAAAATCAGAGGTCTGTCACTGAAAGCCAACAAGACTTGGGCTGATACTCTCTACTCCTTGAAACTGGACCCTTCACCCTTTAAGAAAGATGCTGAAGCATTCAACGTGAATATTTTCATGAAACTCAAGGGGAATTTTTAACAGGTATACCTCTTTTATTTGCTTATGTATATCTCTTAATGCCTTAAAGCATGTATGTGTGAACTAACCTGAATATTCTATAGTAAGTATATTACAAGGTATTGCTTTTCAAATCTATACTTAAATTACTGGCATGAACTTTATTCAACTGTGAATGAATCTCAGGCTGTTATAATTCCTTTAAATATAAACCATTGACCAAGTCTGGGACTAGGAGTTGATCCAGGCACATCTAGACTGACAGGAGTTTAAAAAGCAAGGGGGTCTTCTCTGAGCCTTGTGACTCAACGGGAGGGTTTCTGCTACCCTTTTACTCTATTAAACATAAACTGTTACCCAAGTCTGGAACTAGGACACTATCTAGCTGCACCTAGACTCCAAGAGGAGTTTAGAGAGCAAGGGGGTCTTCTCTGAGCTTTGTGACTCAACTGGAGGGTCTCCCTTACCTTTTTACATTCCCAGTCTCTGTACAAATCATGAGAAATCAATTCTAACTCAATTTTTCTCTTTTACCCTATTGCATTTTCAGTCTCTGTATACCTAATTTTAGGCTGATTCTAACTTAATTTTCCTTTGCGCATTTCATTGTAAGTAATTCACCAATTAAGTAATACAGTGAACCTTGCCATTGAATTCTTTGAAGTTGCCCTTTTATATAAATTCCTATTCAATCATTTTTCTTTGCTAATACCATTCAAAGTGAATCTTGAAGCAGTCCAAACCACTCCATTCTGTGACAATATTTCAAGCAGATTATTTACAAACATGTCTTTGGTTTAGTGTGTCAACCTGGATTTAATGGAATGTGAAAACATTGTTTAAAAATGGAAAGTGGCATGGAATTTTGGACAAACTAAGCAACAGAGCAGTTACCTCAAGTCTCACAGCTTGTGCTGGTCTCTATATTGCTATGCTCAGTTTTATCAGCAGCTGAGACAAGGTTTCATGATCAACAGTTCTGCCTTTGACAGTAGTTTAGATAGCTGAACTGGTCATTTTATAGCAATTCAAAAAATAACCTGATGAAAGCTGCAAACCTTTTTTAAAAGTAAAACACTGAGTTAAATTCACGATATTATTAAAAAATGTGATTTTGTTGGTCAATATTTAATAAAATTTTTAGCTACATTTAGGTACATGACAAATCGAAGTGTAATTTTGCATACTTTGAATTAAGTCAATTTTTGTTCAATTGCTGTTTTTCACTCATCAGACAAGTAAGAACTCTGATGAAATAGATAAACTGAGGTTTGAAAGAATTTATTTCAAAGATTACTGTTATTTTTTCATGTGATAGCAATAACTTACAATATGAGTTACTAAACAATGTTGTATTAGTTAACTTTTTTTTTCAGTCTTACACTAAAATACAAATATGACCCTATAAAGAAAAAATACTACAAAGACCTCAATCCTTTATGTAATTTCATTCATTTCCATGAGTAATTCCAGCAGAAAATCTAAGTCAAACTGCCCAGGATAAAACTCACTATTTCTGTTCTAACTAAAATAAATGAGAATCTGTAAGTCAGTGAGCACTTCCAAACTACAATCAGTTATGGATTTGATTAGCCTTCCCCTGTTTACAAGGGCATGATATAATACAGTTTTCCAAATTAGTGTTTATATTGCCTGTTTTCAAATACTTGTGCATGTACCTTGAGATTCTGCCATGCTCAAATGGAAGTAAATCATCAACTCAAACTTCAAATAATGTACCAGAAAAAAAAATGTAGGATTTGGGTGAAATATGAAGTTAACTTTTATGAAACCAATACCTCTTTATTTTATATAGTAGTGTGAACAACAACAACAAAAAAACCAAACAAACCCTCCCCCCCAAAACCAAACAAACAAAAAACCCCAAAAAAGCCAGGCTAAAGGCAGGCAAAAAAACCCCACTGAGTACAATTTTGAACATAAACAATTTTACTGACAGGTAGAGGTTTCATTAATCACATTCAGTTTATTTATCAGTTTGAAGAAAATATTTTCAATCTATATCAAATATTTGCTAAAGTGTAAGAATGAGGAAACTCAAGTGACTTTTTACATAGGGGAGCCACCAAGTCTGTTAAGGGAAGAAGTTTCAGACACTGCAGGATACAGTGGGCAAGAGAGTCATAACAGAAATGTGGGAGCCTACACTTCATGCAGAGAAACTGTATGACTGTAGCAAGGAACAGTGTCAGGTAGCCAGTCTTCAAAAGGGATGGGAAGAACTTTCTAGGAACTGGAACAGACTAGGCAGAATTTGCTGCCACCTAAAAAAAAATTTCATTTTCTGGAAAAAAGTTGTGTACTCACAAGTTAGGATATAGTAGGCAAGAGGTGATTTGTGTACTAACATTTCTAGTTCTGTCTCTTTTAGGTGCTTTGAGTTCTCTATATTAAAAACATTTCTAGTTTTTATTTAAATTTTAAAAAAGTCTGTTATTTTCATGGATTTTACTGTATAGAGAAGATCTAGGTACTTCCACTGCAAGACAGTGGGCAATTCAAGGTTTGATCAGAAAGTTAGGCACTTAGCTTGATAACATTTTGTCTGTCCCCTTACTCACCTTTAAGTGCCTCATAACTTTTATGAAGCTATCCACTGGAAGATTTCTGAAAGTGTACCAGACTACTAAAAGCTGACATGCAATACTGTCCTTTCTTACTCTCTATTTCACATGCTAGGCAGCTTGATACCATTGTCAATTTTTCACCACTCTGCTTTAGTGTAGCTCTTATCCCCTCACACAGCTTTCACAGGCTGATGTAAAGGTGCCTTCCATCGACTTTAATTTGAAAGCAAGTTTTCTGAATTCTGAACAGGTCAAAAGCCCCTTAGTAAGTCCACCCATGTTTTTGTATTTTTGCTCTGGCAGAGGATTTTTTTGGTTTGGTTCCCCCCATCCCAGTTCTTCTATATACTTATTTTTCAGATGCTCATGTAACAAGTAATTAATTTTCAGGATTTTCATATCTTTTAGACCTGATGTAGTCTATTTTGGACCTGACTCTTCATTTAGTCATGTAGTTTTTTGGGCTTCTCTCCCTTTCTCCACTATAATGACTCCTTCTATACTTTTGATTTCTCACCCACTTCTTACAAAGAAGGTTTGTCATATATAAAACATATTTTATCTTAAGTGCTAGACAGGCTTTACTTTAAAACATGTTAAATACCCTTATTAAAAAACTAATTACCATATGACCTCCTAGTACTTAATAAAAAGCTGCCAAAGACATTTGTCCTCACCTTGTGCTTCAAGATTTCTTTTACTTACTAAAATCAGATTAAATATTTCTTGCAGTTGAAAATAGTCATGCTGAATCTATGATTCTCTTTCTAAGTATTCAAGTTAAGATCAAGATATGTTCATTCATCTTCATGTTGTAGACACTTTAATTTTATTTCTATTTTTGAAATCTTTGTGTAGTCTTTGTTGTGGAGATAAATAAGGAATTCATTTCTGATTTTTAACAGTGCTTGCCATAATATGCTGTAATGTCTCCAGGTTCACAGAGGAAGGGGCTTGCTTATATAAGTCCAATTTCTCGCAAATGTTTAACACATTACCCTTTGTATTTTGCTCTGTAGTGTTTCTATAGAGCTCATGTTCAAGCCAGACCTTTCAGCACTATGAAGAAAGACATGAGTATAAACTCCAAAGGCCTGTCATTCAATCTCTTCAAAATACTGTAGCCTATGGTTTTATTGTAAATGCAGTTGATTTCACCTAGCTCTAGCCATGCAGTGACTATCTTGCAGAAGTGAAGCAATACTAATCTTTCTTATGTAAGCCTGTATATAGTATACAGTACAAAATTCTGCGAATTCGAGACACTGGACTCGAAAACAAAGATAAGCCAGTGCTGGGAGAATGTAACCAGACTGCAGTATAAGGATTAATTTTTAGTACAGGCTTTACATTTATTAATACCTTGCATATATTTTAATGCTGCGTAGAATTTAAACATTTGTCCGCAAATCTTTTCTGAAATCTGACATAAAAATCCATTATTTAAGAAAGTTTAACACAATTAAGTCCACTGGGGAAAAAAATCAGATGTGGCTTACATCATTGTCTTGTTATTCCTTTTACTTCTGACCTCACCCAACTGCCTCTCATGAGGTTTAAGGTTACTTCATCATATTACAGTAGTGGAAAGTAAGGGCCAATTAAGCAGAAGGGCTGTTTTGCCAAAGTTTACCATAAAATAACAATAAAAAGAACATCTCTGCTGTAAATCCCCCATAGCAGGAATCCAGATAAGCATCAAAATTTCACTATGCCTATGCAATGCTTGTTAAAACATTTTCATATATTTTAATTTAATAAGCATGCATCTAACTGTATTCTTCTGCTGTTTATCTTGGGCCAGCACAGATACTCATCTGTCCCTAGAATGAGTGAGTACAGGAATCTAAACCAGTAGAAAATTACCTCATGAAAAACAGCTGATCAGCTGATCAAGCAGAATACCTTTCTTCTGGTTTAACTCTGTCTTCTGGATATTCACCATGATATCACACAAAGTGCATTGGGCAAGGGTTAGGTGCTGCAGCACATAACTCTGTGGAAATATAGATCTGTAGCTTGACTCAGAATCTAACAACACAAAGGAAAATGAGTAAGGTGCAAAGGACACTTGCTTATCAAAAGTTCACATCACTAAATGGGAAAATGGTTTAAAACAATACTATAAGAAAAGTCCATGTTTTACCTATTTCTAAAATGCATATACACACATATGCATAAAGATATGCAATTACACATGAAGACATCAGCTGGTTCTGTGTTTCCTTGTTTCATAGTAAGTTTTTCATTAGGGTAGACTCATATCCTATGACTGAGAATTATTTCTTAATAAAGCTAAGGTTTATGGACAATAAGGCAAGGTTTAGTAGTTGAATAGTTGGATCTTCTTTGTTAATTTTAAAACGCCATGATATTTAAACTTGGCTATCAATACTGCCAACAACAACTGGCAAAGGAGTTAGTTACATTTAAAAAACTGCCAAGCTTCCGACTCACTCCAGAAACAGGCCATTACCATCCTTCAAAAAAGTGAATGAGGCATAAAAGAACATTTTACAGTTCAGGGTATTTCTGAAAGGGGAAGATGAGGGGGAGGTGGAAGTAAATATACTGGTTATCATAACAGTCTTTTAATTGCACCATATTTTTTATCATTACTAATAGCTAGTATATGATGCAAATTGGTAACTATTCAAATGTTAATAGTGTGAGGGAGAACTACGAAAATATTATTTCCATTTAATTTTGCTGATGTGCCAGGAGTGTCAAGGCCAAAAGACCTATGTGATTTTGATGCAGAAATTGGTTTCAAAGATACTGAATTTTGTGTTTCTACAGGATTTTGTTGCACAATTTATATGGGGTTTTTTTGCAGATTAAGTTGCATATATATGTTTGGTATTTGTGCAGTAGTATCTGTCCCATGTTTTCTCACACTATAGGTGATGTCTGTGTATATTGGTCATTATTTTAGAAAAGCACAATGAGAAATTTATAATAATCAACATAGTCCTACCTATTCCAGCTACTGTTTGTAATCAGAATAGGCATGTAAGTTATCCTCAAGCAGATTTAATATGTGGTTTGACTGTTGAACAGAACAGCTAGTGGTTCTTTATGCCAAGTTTAAATAATTAATGAACTCCAAGAACAGGAAGAAGATTCCATCATGATATAATTTACTTAAACTTATAACTTGCACTTTGAACTGGAGAAAATACTAATGTTCTGATCCCCTATACATCTGCAACTAGTCCATAATACTACACATAGATTATATTATACATGGATGGCCTTCATTTTTCTAACAGAATTAGCTACTCCACTGACAGAGATCTCAGGAGGGATGACTATTTCTTCTAACGGTATTGGCTTCCAAGAGAAAAACACAAATCATTGTCCATGTTTCAAATGTAGAACTGTTTCTTTTCAACACAATAATAGCCAAGATTTATGATAGTAGTATAGTGTTGCAATGCTATTGGTTAAACTACCTCTTCCACACACAGAAGTCTCAAAGCAAGAGTATTTATAGTGGTAGGCATGATGATAAATAACAGCCCATATTTCATACACTATTTTAAACTTGAATTCTCAGAATGCAATACAAATCATCTGTGTTTAGCACTGTTTTTGGTTTCTCAGGCATTTGGATCAGATTTGCAGAGAATTGGGAGCTTCTGATGAGAAGCAGATTCTGGCTCTGTAAGAGGATGAGAGGAGACAACTCTGACCATTGGCTCTGCAAACTCCACAGAAACTTGCACAGATTCTCTTGACACCTTGAACCTCCTACTCTGACTGTGGACGTACAACATAACCAAAACATTGACTGGAATAAAATAGTAGATCTTTCCATACTTTTTGTGTATGATCCTCAGTATTGAAAAGTGCTAAGTATACTCTGTTTCTTGCAGAAGTGGCCAGTATCTGAAATATAAAATACTTGCTTGTCATATGAAACTGTTGAACCATTGAATAAATAGTGGTACTTCGATATCTCCACCTATATAAATAGACAGCCACTTCACACACCCATGTATTTCTATTACAGAAGTAGAATAGAAGATTATGCTGGCAAATAAGAATACTGAGGAAGTGAAGTGTATTTGGCACAAGTCACAAAAAATGTCCTGTAGTGCACCTTCTCTCTAAAGCACAGCAGGTGTTATCGCCCCACAACATGGATACTTCCTAGGGAAATATGACCTCAATTTGGCAACCAAGTTTTTCTCTAGCTTATAACAGTGGACTGCATGTGTCAGAAAAGATGAGTAAGTTGATAGTGTTTTGTATGCAGTGTCTTATAATTATTACATGCACTACAATACTGCTAGGTCTTTTCAGTTAATGGCTGCTTCTTTCCTGTTTGGGCCCATTTTTACCTATTTGTTTTGGGGGGGTGCATTAGGCTTGTTAATACCTGCTATGTCAATGTCTTGCTTTTGTATTTGTTTTTCAACCTTTGTTTTGCTAGAGTAAATTGGTTCTCCTTTACTGTCCTTTTGTAAGGTAAAATATTTCTTGAGATCTTACCAGAAGTTCCACTGTGTACTTTTGAGGGTCTTTTTTTCTCTTGTTCTACCACAATATGTTATGGTTAGATGGGAAAGTTAATAAGATTGTCATAATTTCATTTGAAATGAAAGTAGAGAGCTCTTAGGTTAGATTATCTAGGTAACTTGTTGAGTAGATGTCTATGTTCAGTTGCAATTTTTATCGATTTTAGTGGGACTGACTGCTTACTTGCTTTTGAAAAATCTCATAGCCTATAGCACCATAGTTTCATTGTCAGAGCTAGCTAGATTAAGTTGATCCAAGTATATCTGTATGAATTTCTCTAGTTTACAGCATGTGTATGAGTAAGATTTCCTTTAGAGATCCTCATTAACTTTTGGAAAGATGCAAATTATTATGTGCTTAATTCTAATTCTATTACATATTTATAAGCTGTTTTTTCTAGGCCTGTTCTGTTATTCTTACATAAGTTTCAACATTTCAGTAAGTAAGCACATCCTCCAAGGACTGTCTGTGGAACTTTAGTCACTTTTAAAAACACTGTATCACACTTACTATGCTCATTAGAAAGTCTAGTGTAACAATTTACAATGACCTTTAAAGAAATCTTATCTAAAACTGCATTCTCCTGTAATAAAAGCAAAATCATGAGACTTCCAGTTGGATTTGATCAGTGTCAATTTTATAAGGTGCAAAAAACTTGTAAAAAACATTGTTTATCTGTACCTTTAAACATCTGAATGTATGTGTAATCTACATAAAAGGCACATGAGTAACCCCTTCTCTTGAAGTTGAGCAAATATTTAAATATTTTACTAAACTTGGCTGCATTGCTAAGTATTATGTGTAGTAAGTGCAGAGCAGATATAAAGCAGTACCAACATTTAGATATACTTCAAACTGAGAATTAGGCCTTAAGAACAAACTTCATGCTTCTCTCGTTAACACACTTATTAGGTTTGCACTATTAGTTTTATGTAGATTTCTGGGTGTTATTGGGGTGTTAGGGTTTTTCACACAACAATATCAGAAAGGGTTGTCTGTTAAAGACCTTAAACACACCAGCCCTAATCTGCACAGGACCAGAATTGTCACTGTGCTCCAGCTGTTTTGTTTCTCTAGCAATGCACAGCAGTTGGCTAGTTAGCCAGATTTATAGCTGTTTTGCAGTGCCAGAATGATGGTAAGTGTTTGGCAATACATTAATACATACTGAAAAGTTTTCTTTCCTGTTTTTGAATTTGTTTTAAAATTGACTTCTAAATTTTCTTTATGTGATTGCAAATCCAGACAAGACCCTTGTGGTGAATTATAGACCATTGGTATTTCTGGATTAATTTTACCCATTATTTTTCTTTTCTGTGTATTTCAGAGACATTTCACCTTACAATGCAAATGATCTTTGATCATTTAAGTTACTTTGATTTCTGCTCTGAAAGCCATGTAGGTAGGTCTTTGAGAGTAATTTTAAACCCTTATTTGTAGCCCTGTCAAGCAGCAGGAAAGAGGAGAAAGAAGGTTAGCAACTGGTCTCTGTCCAGCGCAAAGTGTCAAAATTGATTTGACTTCAGTCTGAGACATAAAAGCAAGCCAATGCATTATAGACAATGCTTCTATACCACATTGTGTTAATATACACCACGAGATTTTTTCCTTCCCTGTTTTGTACTTAGCTTTAAAACCCAGGGTCTGATTCTGATACTTCTTTAGCATATTCCAGTGTGAACCAGTAATGGCTCCATTGAATCCTCATTGTTATCAGAGCCATGCTGTTAGTGATTGTGACTTGTCAATTAGGATAGCTAAGTGGTGTCTTTGTGCCTTTTTTACCTTTGCAAAGAGGACATGAAATCCTCTCGGATTTGCACTGATCAGTAGAGAATTCTGCTCTGTTACTGGAATGTATTCATTACAGTGGTTGCAATGAAACAGGCTGTTTGAGTCTCCTCTTTTAATAGAAAGTTACAATTTATTTTTGTATGAAGTATTTATTAACTTACAGCTGCTGGTCTTGCTCCAATAAAACTGCTAAAGGTATTTTAATACATATTTTAAAAAACAAACAAGGCTATGTTAGTTCTGATAGTTGGATCCTTGTGGTCTTTTATTGTTTTATAATTGGATCTCGTCAAACATCCTGTCTGACATGTCTCCAGATATCATTTATGTGTTGCAATTATTTTAAGCTTCTAGACTTCAGACTGAGTACACACACTGCCATTGAACCCAGTGAAAACATCTAGGTTTGATTCAAAGATATAGATTATCTATATAGCATTCCCTCCTGAGAGCTAGAATTTAGTCCAATTGCTTGTTTTGTACTCAGTCAGACTTCCACTGTCATATAAATGTTCAATAAAACCTTTCACAGTCTTGCTGAAGTTGAGAATTCTAGTGTACTAGGTGGCCTGCAGCAGTAGCAGCAGCATGAGCAAACAGAACAAGCTATATCTAACTTAGAGTTCCATCCCACTTCAACACAGCTAAGTTACCTCTAACAAGAAATTATGACTATTAGAGGTCATCTAGTCACTTTAAGATAGAGGTTTTGCCCAACTAATGTATCCAGTTTGTCATCTCAAGGATCTTGAATGCCTCTACTGCTTGAGGTATAGCTATTTGCAACAGGATATGGTTAGACAGTCCCTGAAGACAGTCCCAGTCCCCCTTAAGTCTTTCTTCACTCCAGATCACGTACTCCTTCCTTCTACTTCCCTTCCTTTGTCTGGGCCTCACCTCTTGTTTCATCTCCTTGGTAAGAAAAATGAGATTATTCAAATGACAGAAAGCTAACTCAGAAAACTAAATAAATATGCTAAGAGAGGGAGAGAGAAGGAGAGGGTATGTGAGAGAAAAGGATTACTTCTTTTAAAGGGCAGGGATTATTAGGTCAGTTCAGCTATTTAATCCTTATTAATGCTTATCACTTTAGCTTCGATGTACAAATAGGCTTAAAAAAAATAATAAAATGGCTGTGTGGAGAATTTAAACCTTACCATTGATTTTAAGGATTGTACAGAAGTTACATATCAATGAACTTTCTGAATAGAGACTTCCTGAAACTCATGCAGTGCTCTTTCCCACTTTTTGAGATCATATAACTATTTCCCAGAGTTCATGGAAACAGGGGTTTCCCATTAAGCTTTTGATATATGTAGATGACCATTTGTTCAAACTGTTGAAGAAGGCTAAAAAGAGTTTCCCCACTGATGAGCCTCTATCAACTATCACAGACATTTTGGAGGTGACTTCATCGCTAGAGTGACCTGACAAACAGTCTTCAGCCCAAATTCTTATGTTTTAGAATAATTAAACATTTAGTGGAACTGCACCAAAAGCAGTGACCAGAGTTTATTAGCTTTATGACAGAATAAAGCAAGCAATGATCAGCTTTCTACTGAAGCTTTCAGTCTTGCATATTTACACAAAGTTCATAGATTTGAATGGAATCCATATAAGGTTTGTGAATGTAAATCCCACAGATAATCTCACAGCCCGGTTGCATAATGATGCCTATTTCCATAATCATCCCAAACTTTCATAAACACATTGCATTTCATCCTTATTTGCATTAAAAAATAGGGGGGGGGCAGTTTAAGGGAAGCATGGAATCCTTTTACATGATTAGCTAAACCCCATCCTTAAGAGAAACCTTACTGCCATTACTTTGTGAATTCTGGAATTACTATTATATTTGTTGTAAAGGGCCCTCCGTACTTTAAGAACCTGGCATTAGGACAATATGTTTTCCATTACGATGACAAGTGCATATAAAACACAAATCCCACTTGAGAGTCTAAGCTTTTTGAAGGGTTTTAGTGTCAGCCACTCATTTCTAGGAGGCTGGATTAAGAATTGGAAAAGATGTTTTTACTAGAGCACTATAGCTGGTACATTAATGTGTATCCACATGTCAGGAATACAAAGTGTATTGAAAGGCCAACCTTTTATATTGCATATGACAACTACATAGATTTCTTCTTACATTGAGACATTGACGTTTACAACTTTCAAAAGGCATTTTTCCTGAACAAATCCCACTGGATTAATTCCTCTTTTCAAAAAAAGCAATACATCAGAATTATGTTATCCTACAGTGAAGAGAAAGAAAAGCTGCCTTTAGCTATTTTTTCAAATCTGTATTTCTGGATGATGTTTTTCTGGACTTGCCTCTTCTCTCACTTGCATGCTTTTGAATCAGGACTAGTCGAGAGATCAATGATACTAACAGCACTCTAAATATGGTGTAAGAAAAGCTTCAAGGCCTGTGTGTTTATTCATATGTGCTACTGAAAACTTCTAAATATTTAGTTCTTAATGCATATGTCGTGGTTTAACCACAGACAGCAACTAGGCACCACAAGGCCGCTCACTCACTTCCCCCCCACCCAGTGGGATGGGGGAGAGAATCAGGAAAAAAAAAGTAAACCTCATGGGATGAGATAAATACAGATTAATAGGACAGAAAGGAAGATGATGATGATGATGATGATGATGATGATGATAATAATAATAATATAATTATTATTTTTAAAATGACAATAATAATAATAAAAGCATGGAATATACAAAACAAGTGATGCACTATGCAATTGCTCACCACTCACAAACCGATGCCCAGTTAGCACCTGAGCAGCAATCCCCCCCACTAAGTCAACTATCCCCAGTTTACATACTGGGCGTGATGTCCCATGGTATGGAATACCCCATTGGCCAGTTTGGGTCAGCTGCCCTGGCTGTGTCCCCTCCCAGCTTCTTGTGCCCCTCCAGCTTTCTTGCTGAAAAAGCCTTGACTTAGTCTAAACATTACCTAGCAACAACTAAAACCATCAGTGTGTTACTACCATTCTTCTCATACTGAATCCAAAACATAGCACCTTACCAGCTACTAGAAAGAAAATTAACTCTATCCCTGCTGAAACCAGGACAGTGTAGAACTCCAGTTGCTAGCCATTGACTTTTAAAATTTAGTAGTATTTCCGTAGGACTGATTAAGACAGATTCTATCAGTCTGTGCTTTTTAAATTGATCTATTCACACTTGACAAAGACATAAAGATCCATATTGGTTTATGTAAGTGGACAAAAGTATTCTTCTTTTGCCCAAACTTGTTTAGAGGTGCTGCAACAATAAGGTCACTAATGTGGATCTAGTGAGTGGACAACTTCAATTTCACCTGTGGTATTGTCACAAAGCTAAGGGAATCATGATTATTTTTTTCCTAGTTTATTAACAAACCTATATTGGAGAACTGAGTTTTGAGTATTCAGAGCTCTGAGTCTTTGTGATCTATAGCAACGAAGCAGGCAACTGACATTTTTCTACCAGTGGCCAAGTAGCGATGATACAGACAAAGGATGCACTTATCCTATAGTCATTTACAGTTTTTACATTTTCAAGGTTATTTTTCAAACCAAAAAACCCACAAATACTTTTTTGTAATTAAAAATAATTTCTCCTTTGTGTAGCATAGTTATTTGTCTCTATCAATTATGCCCAGATGCAAATGGACATGTATCTTGAGAGGTGCTAGTTTTTTGCATTAGAAATACCAATACAATCTTTACCACTAAACATTTGATAGAAAGCTTAATACATGTGATTTAATAACACCAGAGTTTATGACATGCTTTGTCTTAATATTAAATTTGAATACCCTTAGTTACAGCTGGCTTTTAGGCAAAAGCTGGAAAAATGCATTTATTGTATTAGTTTTTCATTTCTAGCTTTATAGACTTTGAAGTAATGGTAATTAGAAGTCAAGAATAAAGCAAAAGCTCATCAAATTATCCTTCATCTAATGACTTGCTTTCTAATGTTGATGAACAATATGATAGTTTGCTTGAACCATCTTTAAACCTAATACTGCTAGGAAAATTGAAATAACACTTTCAAATAATGTAAACACTGAATAAATTGTAATTAACCCAATGAAAGCATTATATGATTACCACATTCTCTTGAGTCAGTTGTGAGGAAATCCTAGTAGTAAAGGAATATTTCAGAGGAAGGAAAGTTTCCAGTATCATTTGCTTAAAAATTTATCAAGTGCCGTGGGAATATTGATGCTTACATGCAAATTGGGCTTCTCCATTGCTATGACACAAATGTACTTCCCACATTCTTGCCCCAGGAAACTCAAAACAGACTTATCCCTTACTAAACAAACATACCAAACTACTCTTTGATCATACCTAATATGTATAAAATGCATGAATACAGAGAGGAATTTTAAATGCCTGGTGAGCTGTACTCAGCAAATTTTTTTGCCACACTGTCTTCCTTACAGATGTGATACTAAGATGGGAAGGCTCTTCAGTCAGTGCATCTACAGTGTTATCACTTTCCCTCAGCAGAAACACAAAATCCCCTGGTTTTTTCTCTTTTTTGTCCTCCTTTGTCAGCCATAAGTCTTAGCTAGCAATAGTGTCTACTACAAGTTTAAAGTATCCGAGCAAAAATGTTTGTGCATTTCCCTGTCAGCAGCTAAATCACTCTGTAGTGCAAACCATAGAATGACAGGATCCCTGAGGAACTAGTCCAAACTGCTGTTCAGTTCAGGATCAACACTGAGCTCAGATCAGGTGGAGCTGGACATGGCTTCCTTGAAATCACTGGAGTCACACTCATTTACACACCAGGCTTTCACTAAGAGGCAAAAGATACTGTGGTAATGATATTCTGCTGCTGCTGCTGTTTGTTAGCTTTCTCATTTCACTACAAACCTTGCCTGTGCTTTGGCTTTGGTCACCTTTTGTTCATGTTGTTCATAAGCAAGTGACTTACCAAAAATGCCCCCTGAATTTTTAATGCTTTACCTTCGGGCAGTAAGATCAAGCTATCTGACAAAAGTATGCTTTTCACTGCAGCCTTCAGACATCAGAGTTTGCCATTGTCACCCCCTTGTTAGCCCTATTATTAAAAATTAAATAATATTTAATTCTTTATACATTCTGTTCAGATGTTGCTCAGAGACTTGGCTCTTAAAAATCCTTTCCTGTTTACATATGCCTCTGCAATCTCCTCTTAACCAACTCATCTGTCATTTTCTAATTAGCTTTAATAAAGTTTAAATTCTTCTGCAAGAAACTGATCCTTAGCTGAATGAGTTATCACATCGTCATGCTGATGAAGATTGAGTAGTTTCCTATCTTCTTTGCCACTAACGGTGGACACAGTATTTATGTCCCAGAGACAGAAAACTCTATTACTGAAGCAGCAGGTAAACAGGAGAATTTACAAAGATTTTCCTTCTCAAGATCAGGTTAGGGAAAACAGAAGATAGCAGTTCTTGGTTTTATAAAAGACAGTTTTTGATCCTGAGCCACATATACAGATGCCTGAAGAAGTGTGAAAAAAAATGTTGTGAAAAACTACTCTGCTCTTTGCTTTAGAACAAAGACCTTTCTGTTACTTTTCAGCTAAGAAAGTGCCAAATACAGCAACCACATATGAAAATCAAGTAACACAGTCTCTAACTGGCTACTGGGTTTGGAGTTGCAGGATTAAAGTTGCTAAAGGATTTGGAAGTATTGATAAAGTTGCATGTTTTTAGAACAAGAAGTATGTTATCTACACACTCTTCAAAAGGCAATAGTAGCAGTGTGAATGGAAGAAAACAATATAGAAAGCAGCAGAGATAATACATGTATAGCCCTCATCTGAAAATAAATATTTATAGTGCTAACTTTAGTTGTTTTGGTAATATTTAATAAAATTTCACTGATAGATTTTACATTTGTGTTGAAAGTTTGAGAATGAGAAAACTGCAAACAAGAAATTAGAAATCTGCTGATGCTTTTACTGTAACTATGGACAAATGACCTATTCTAGTACTCTTGCAGTGCTGTGCAGTAGTAGAGAGCAGATTTCTCTTGTCCTCAAAACTCATTTTCAAGCCACCATATGAGTAATTCAGTTTCACATCTATTAATGCTGAATCTCATTAGAAATAAGTGGAATTGAAGGCTTGACTTTTTTATTTATATGTTGGTCCAAATTAATTTCTGATGCAGGCACCTTGATTTCATGGCTTTTAAATCAGTTATGATTTCTCACTCAGTGAGAATACTGGCCCTGCACTGGAATGCAGGATATTTTAGAGAGCTTTGCTGTCTTATTGAGTAAAGGGGTTTTTTTGTGACTTTCTATTTGGCTGCTTTTGGTAACCAAACTGTCTACTGTCTACTACTGTCTACTGCATCAACTGTGTAGATTAATTCAGCATAGTTCCAAGAAAATTTTTTTTTCCAGTATAATTTTGGTCACTGCTGAGATTTCATGGCATAGTAGGTAATGGTTGGTAATAAATTTCTTTAAAAAGAAATGACATCAGGCATTTGCTGCTCAGAAATTTGTCTATTAACTGATATTTTCTTTTCTTTCTTGTCTGCAACAAGTTTAGGTAGAGAAATATCTTGCTCATGGTTTTGTTTAAGCAGTGTAGCAAGTATGCAATAGTTCAGGATAAGAGGTAAAGAGTAACTTACATATCTGAAAGCTTCAGGGAAACTTGGAGGCAATGTATGATTAACATGTAGAAATAAAAATAAAGACAGAACTGATGACTTCTTTCAAATGGTCATTCTTGTCTGAATTAAAAGGATGTATTTAAACATAGTAAAGAAAGTTTCTATATGGTTTGTGTCCATTTATAGAACTGCAAAGCATAAATGTGAATTTTACTTTGGATATCTCTAAATGCAAATGAATTTAATGTTATACCTTTGCCACTAGTTTAACACAAGTTTCTCTGGATCTTTTTTTTACTGCTTTGCACTGTATCTGACCGATTAAGAAAATTATTGCAAATAAAGAAATATGTCTTACTGTCAAAGTTTGAATCTATTGATTATAAAATGAAACTGCAAAATAAAGTACAAATATGTAATAGAAATATTTCAATTTTGTCTAGTAGTGTAGTCAAATTACCCCTTGATTGTACAGTGCTGGCACAGGGAATAATTTTCAGGTAAGTGCATTTAAGTCAAATGAAATTCTAGAATGCAGTGAAGTTGTCATTCAAATGCTTTGCTTACATAATAGCATAGCTATTCTTAGTTTACAATATATGGGCCAATTTTGATACAACTACGTACATTTCTGAATGGTCTTTTATTTTTCAGGGAGTGTCCATGTTGGCAGCTACATTATTCCAACTCCATTTCATAGTGTAGTAAAAACTGTTTTCCATGCCAGAGACTAAAATATGATTCACAATTTGGTTATTAGATGAGCTCTTGTTGGGGATAACCTTTCCAGTCTTATCCACGGTAGTTATCTCCAGTATGCCTTTTTCTTGATGAACATGATTCAGAAAACCTTTTTTCCTGTCTTTGCAAGCTAGAATAAAGTTTAGATCTTAATGCAGAAAAATACTGAATAATTAAAATCCTACTGACCTCAAAATGAATGTGACTGACCATTTTTAATGTATGTATATGGTGTAAAGCACTAAATAATATTGTTAAGGGGAAAAGTATCAGCTTAAAGGTGTATATTAATGTCATGTTTCTAATTCTTTGCCATTTTCTTTCTTTTAAAATTTTGGTGCACACTGGCTGTCTAGCATGCTGCTGTAGCACACATTTTCTGCAATCAGCCATGAATGCAGCTGTCCTTCTAAACTGCTTATAGTTCCATTGATTCAGACCCACATAGTGTCACATAGAGATAGTTTTGCTAGGTTGGTAAAAGATGCTTTAGTTAGCTTAAGCAAATTCGGCCTGCTGAGCAGAACTGTGCTGCTTCTAGCTAACCTGTTTGACATTAGTTCAAGTTGTCACTGAAACTAGTACCCTTTTGCAATACCTTTTCTTCTAGAAAAAATGTCCTTACAAAAAACTTTTCAAGAATATGTACTCAGAAATTTACTAATGAGAATAACTGTCTAAGAGATTGACACCCTACACAATGGTCTGAGAATCACAAGACATTGCATATATAAAGCAAAGTTTATGGAAAACTCTTGAACTGAGCTTGTTTGGGCTTTTTTGACATCTATGGTAGACTCATATTTCTAATAGATAGGTTAATCTGGTGAGTCAGTGGCTGTAGCCTTTGACAGCTTATAAAGACCTTGGATAAAATAATGGATGTGTTAAAATCAATGACAACCATCCATGTTCCCAGATTTAACTAGTAGGGTCGTCTGAGTTACTAATGGTAGCACACTCAATGCTGTAAGTGCCTCAAGATGCATCTGCTTGAGGGTGTCACCCTGTAGGCATGCAACCAAGACCTGAAACTAAATGAAAAAAGGCCAAACCTTTAATCAACCTGGCAAAGGGAAGGCAGTTCCTATTTCGTTTCTCGCAACAATAAGGAAGGCTATGAAAAACCTTATCCAAGAAATTCACTAATTCTAAGTCTGCCCAAGTAAACATGGAAGTTTAAATATTAATGGCTTTTACAATGTCGTAATACATTGGCAATATGTGTAAATTAGAATGACATCTCTTTATTTGCTCCATGCTGTGTGTAATAGGAAAGATGGTCAGCTTTTTCAGTCTAATACATTTTTACAAATAAGGAAGGCAAGTGTACTTTCATATCAGTATGAATTAGAGGTTGTCCCACTGAAATGTATGAAAACCAGCAAATGGGAATTTGTTTTGAGTAATAGAAAGAAAACTTTTCCAAAGAGTCTGTTCATTGCAGGTGATATGGAGCAGTAGATTATTTTAATTATACTACTTTTTTATAGGCAATAAAACACAAGGGAAGTTTTGCTACCCACTCTCTGCAGTTGTTCCTGAGCTTCAGCAACTGATCAATATTTAATAAGCTGATATTGGAGAATTTTGCTTTAAACAAATATACAGTGACTTGGAAATACTAACTGTATTGCCACTGTTTAAGCTAAGCACATTAGCGAAGCAACAATTTTCTCTTTGACCTTTCCTTTCCTATGTATGTATTAGGAATAGTTCCATGTGAAATTTTGTGATGTTAACTACTTTGGATTCAGATGTTTTGCTTTATTGTTGGGCTTATTTTGGAATATCACATTTGCCCTTGGGTGTCAATTTATTTGCACCTAAGAATATCAAGCAGCCCAGGTTGTTGGGCTATGTTGAAAGAGGGCCAGACAGTGGCTATGACTATATATATATAGAATATGACTATATATTATATATATAATATATATATTGCTGTTATAATAATTTCTTTTTTTCTAAAGGGATATGTACTTGTTTTCCCCTTTCCTAAATAGAGTAAAAGCTGTGTCACTATAATTCCAAAAGTAAATTCATGCATTCTCTTTCAGCCTGGGGCAAATTAATGTGGATCTGGTGCTAAACTATCCATGCATTCTTAGTCCTTGACCTTCTTGGAGTCTAGGCAAACTGAGCATATCCGAGGCTGTATTAAAGGTACGACAAATTAAAATTCCCACTAACAGATCTGTCTCCACCTGTTTTCATTATTCTCTTAGAGAAGGTAGAACTAGCTAAAATTTTCTATGCAGGCTATTTCTAACATATATCTTTTCTATTTAAACTGCATTTTTAATAAGAATATCAGTTTACATCCTTGATATTCATGACAGAAAACAAGCTGTAGACAAGAATGGCATTCTCAAAAATTAATTTTTTATTGCATATGACCAGTTTTATCTCTATTTTACAGTATTTTTAACTAATGGAAATTAGGTCAGAAAACCATAAAAGAAGTATTTCCATAATACTTTGATAATTTAGGGACATATTTTAACTTCTGAGTTGATTTTATTCAGTGAAGGTCAGCTGTACCTAAGTGAATCAGGAAAGTCGCATGTATGAATTTTTGAAAGAAGACAGTACACAAGCAAAATCCAGTGTTTGCTTACAATGTTACTTCTAACTTCATCTGCTGCAAATACATTGCTTTAACTGTGTACAAGCATTGACTTTCTCACTTCTGACCTTAGGTTGTCTTCATTGATTTCCTTTTGACTTGTCTGCTTAGTTAACTGTCACTCACTGCTGAAAAGAGAACTGGTTTTTAAAAGCTTCTTTTAATCTTCAAAGTAGTTACAATGGTAAATAAGTTCTCACATCTACAGGTTAAAAAAAAGTATACTAAAAGTCTTCAAATGGGGTTAGTACTGTCTAAGGCTCCATTAGCTCACAGAAATGTTGTTGCATTGCTAGAGCTAAGACTTGCCATTGATGAATAAAGCTTTCAGGGAGCTTTTACTGTCCCCTTTAACATCAAGAACAATTAAATGAAAAATCATATGCTACCATATCTGAATATGCAATTTAGCAAAACAAAGTACATTTTTAGAAGAAATCCTTTTTAGGTAAAATGCTTAGGTTTTTTGCTACTAGTATTAATGGCTGCCAAAGGTTCAGAACAATGAAGAACCAGGATCAGTGAATTAGAATTAAGTATAAGTTCAGTTTTTATTATGTAAATATTTAGTCGTGTTTCAACATATGTAACTCTCCTTTGGCACTTTCTTTCAATGAGACAGAATGGTTGCAAAGTGTTAGAAATATGTTTTAGTTTGTTATTAGAAGAATGTTTGCTAAGGACAGTTATAGAAATCTTAGGGAAAGTATTGAAAAATGCAGGCTCATCTGATTGGAATTTATGTTCCAACAAGTATAAAGACTCATACTTCAGTGTTTGCTTCTTAAATTTCACTCTGCCTTGCTTTATTTAAGTGATAAGATGTTCCTGATTGTAAGTAAATGTCAGATTTCTGATATGTGTTTATATATATCAGGTTATTACTGAAAAAAATACTGTGATTTTTGTCATTACATATTAATGTAATGTTTGGTCCCCAGTAAAGCCACAACATTTCCTAAACAGTGTAAAGATTATAAACAGTATTTAGATACTATTTTCTTGTGCAAGTTACTTTCAAGATGGAGAAAGAAATTAGAAGCATCGTAACGAGAGTGACCTGCATGATGTGTGCCAACTGTGCAACAGTGCAAGGAGTAAATATACTGTTTGATGTTGAGTGTGTCTTTTTGTTCTTTGAATGGCTTTTGCTAGCAACCAGTTATGCTGAATTTAGAAAGGGAAACTCCCAGGAGTTCTGTTATGAACAGGAATGTAGAATAATTTTTGACATAAGATATCCTAAAAGAAGTGAATAAAACCCACAGTTTTTTATTTTGTAAACTCTAGCTAGGCAGTAGATTTGAAATAGCAATTTTCTAATATAGTCAACTCCAGGACAAATATATATATCCCTATATATTCACATACATATACTTAGGCATTTTTTATAGCTTGAAGGATCCTGAATTAGTTTTTATCATTCATTTATATTATAATGGCTGGGAACACACAACATTTACACACCATTGTCTTTAGTCCCTTTGTCAACCCTTTAAAAAAATAAAATATTTTTTTTTTTTTTATTTCTGCCCAAGTAGCTATGTTATCTAAAGCATTTTATAAAACTGTCTCTGGGCAGAAAACCATCAAATGTAACATGACAAAGACAAAAAAAAAATTCTCTCTACTAGCTCTCCAAGAATAAAGATGACTAAAGCTTAATCAGAAGACAAGTATTTATGTTTTTTTTATGCTTATCAGGAGAAAATGCCTACTCTCTTAAAACAAAAATGACTGAACAACTGATTATGTGGGCTTTCCAAAATGGAAAATGTTTCTGATAGATTAGTTGGGATTCAAGAGGAGTTAGGTACGTAGCTTGTTTAGGTAGTTATGAAGGGCCTAGGAGGTAAGTATTCAGTATTCTAGATGCCTAACATCTTCTAAAGCCTGAAAATAAAGAATTATTCTTGCAGGTTTTCCCTTGTGCTTGCACAAAGACCCTTTGATATGGGGAAGAGAAACCCATAAGCAAGGAGAAATTTGTAGAACAGTTACATTATTCTCATATTTTACTATTTCTTTTATATGTATATATTTTTTCCTAATATGGCTTGGTTCAGTAGATTTTATTCTGATGCTGACCATATGACATTTGCACAATCTGATTTTTTTTGTTTGATTCAACAAACACTTAGTGTATCTTTTGGGGCACATTTGTGTTTTGTTGATGCGGAAGGGACTTAAACATATGCTTGATGTATTGTACAGCTGAATGGAATTAAACATATACGTAAAGTTAAATAGGTACTTCTGTGATTGCTAAATAGGGTATGCATAAATAACACAAATCAATCCATATCACTTTGTTCCAGATTTTGTTCTTTCAGTACCTCAGATTCTGGCTAGTTCTTAATTTTCTGGGAAAATTATGTAATTACTATTTTTCAAAGATGTATATGTATATGTCTTTCAAAGATAACATGTAACTATTATCTTTCAAATATATTTTTCAGTACTTTTCTTTTAAAGCAATATACTTTTTTCTTTATCCCTCTTTTTATTAATAAAACATACCATTATCTAAACACTGCTATTTTTACACATACATAATTGCAAACTGTTTGGTGCATTTTGTTTTTTTAAGATCCATGTTAATGTTTTCTAGGCATTTGGGGTTTTTATTTCATATCTCATTTACATATATTGTAAAGTCATGAGAAAATATGTTTATGAAGCCTCCAGTGCAATAGTGCTAGAACTTTTAATCCCTACCACACTGGCATTAATAAATAATATTACAGATATTTTTACATACTATCCAGTATTAGGCATCTGATTTTGCCAGCTACATCAAGTGGCCAAAGCAGCAAGATAGAAAACCAGCACCAATAGAACTGATTATATTAATGAATTAAAACAATAATTAATTAAAACAGCAAACTTGAACTGCTATTGACAATAATTCCTAGTTCAAAATTCTTGTTTCAGAACTTAAAATTAAATTTTTACAAATTTATTTTAAAACTTACTTAGACTGCAGAAATAAAATTATTTGAAACAATAAATACATGAAGCAATATGTATGTTTAATGTATATATAGTTACATGTATTCTGCTACTCAATATCACACAAAATACCCTAGTAAGTCACAAAAATTAGCTATATTTTTACTTGTTTATATATAAAATCTGGATACAGATATTCTGACTAGTGTGGTCCTGTGGAAAGTTCAGCCCATATAAAGTACTGGATGTGTGTGTATGTAGGGAGGTAATAGGAGAAAAAAAAATATTTTTTTGATGACCAGGGTGGAAAAGGACATTGAAAAAAAATGTGAAGGCTAAGTTAAAATCTCAGGGTTTTGGTACAGAAGGAAAGAATAAATAAAGTCTAAGGAAAGGGAAGAAAATTATTTGGTATTGTTTGAAGATTTCTTAAGTATTATTAAATTACTTTTCTCTGCTTTTAGGGGAGCATAAGATCAGAAATGGCTAATTCAGAAATCATACATTTAGTAAAGGCAAATGCAATATACATTGCTTGTAACACAGTAATGAATCTGCCTACAGAAAAAATGTGTCTTTCCTAGGAGGACGCCAGTATGTTTTTGAGTCTCAGCATCTACAAATGTCTTGAAAAAAGAGACAGAACGTACCCTGACCGATCAAGACAAGGGACTGGAAGAAAAGTGAATTTTGTAATGAACAGATACGGTGCTATCCAGAGTATATAAATAAACACATTGCATCCAGGGATGTAGGCACGGCAATAGAGAACATTAGAACAGCAATCTTCTGGGTGCTGTTTGCTTTTGGTTAAAATTGTCAGTGAGAAAAATGGCTACTCTCCTTGTGCAATATCAAGGAAATTATTCTTTGTGAAGGAAAATCTTGAGTAATTTAACCAAAGGGAATTATCAGTGCACAAGCAAGCAACGTATCTTAGGTCCACCTTTTCTCAATTCTAAATTTCTTACTGTACAGTACTGGCCAGCTATTACCTCCAGCTGGGATCCATGTTTCTTCAATCCTCTTTTCAACTTGCATGCTTACATCACCCTTCATGTGAAAGATGGCTGGAGGGATTGCCTCTGCCTTTCTGTAATAAATAAAGATCCAATACAATATTATTCTGAGAAGAGACAACTCTGATAATTCCAGGGATTTCTCAAGTATCTGTTCTACAGATTTCAAAACCTTAAGCAGATTCATGTCAGACAGTGGCTAATTTCAGGGCTGTAGGGGATACACATTTTTGTCTTGTAGCAGTAAGACACCTAGGTGTATTTCTGCCTCTGTCTTTAGATACTCTGGTTCCATCATACAATACGCTATTTCTGGACAGGGATTTCCTGTTGTCCTCTTTGGAAATTACATTGTATCTAGCCTTGTAATCAAGGTCTTTAGGGTACGCTTTACATATTTCACCATAAGAACTATGACTTAACAGAGTGCTTAATTTTTCAAGATTTCATTTATTAGATCAGACAGAATAACACTGAGTTGGGTAAATGCAGAAGACGCAAAAATAAGAGGAACATCTCCCTAGTATATAAGTTTAATTTTAGTAGCAGTTGCCTATAAATAGTATTTCAGTGACTGCTTACTTTAATTCATGAAGATGTAGTTTATAGGGAAAAGTTGATGGGATAGTAGAGGAATATGTGTAGGTATATTTTCATAAACATTGATTCATCTAAAGATAGCATTACAACATAACTTGATTTATAAGTGGAAATAAACTAAAAATAGTAAATGTAAAAGTATATTCATACACTTGTCTTTTTCTATCTACTTCAAAACAACATCTCTATTTATACTGTGGCCTCCCTTTCCCCTATCTGCTGTGGAGCAACTTTTCTGTTCCGTTTTAAGTTTATGGAACTACTCCCATTGGATTAAAGTAATTTTTACCATTTAAAGAATACTGTATACCAAATTAAGCATTTACTTGACTAGACCTCTGCTTAAAATTGTAGAAGAGTCACTTCGTGAAATGAACACATGTAAAATACCATGAGATTATTGATTTAGAGAGCTCTGTAGAATTCTCTTTTTTTCCTTCAGGGAAAAAATGATAAGCCTATATAAGCTATGTAAATATGCCCATTTCAGAATTTCACTAAATTCCAGAATCAGCTTGCAGAAAGTGCAGTGGGACTGTAGGTTTCATTTTGATGCTTGTATATACTACTGACACAAGTACTCTTTTGACTTTTACTTCCTCTGTAAGACGTTAAATTCTTGTCTTGTGCATGCACAGTGATACAGGACTACACTGCCTTTGTTCCACTATTGTACAGACAAAAGAAATATGCAAATGTCTTGATGTTGAAAACATGGATGTTTTCTGTTGTTGCTAAGTAATGTTTATTCTAAAGTCAAGGATTTTTCAGCTTCTCATGCCCAGCCAGCGAGAAGGCTGGAGGGGCACAAGAAGTTGGCACAGGACACAGCCAGGGCAGCTGACCCAAACAGGCCAACGAGGTATTCCATACCATGGGACATCACATCTAGTATATAAATTGGGGGGAGTGGGGGATCGCCACTAACTGGGACTCGGACTAACTGGGTGTCGATCGGCAGATGGTGGGCAATTGCACTGTGCATCATTTGTACATTTCAATCCTTTCATTATTACTGCTGTCATTTTATTAGTGTTGTCATTATCATTATTAATTTCTTCTTTTCTGTTCTATTAAACCGTTCTTATCTCAAACCACGAGTTTTACTTCTTTTCCCGATTTTTCTCCCCCTTCCCACTTGGGGGGGGGGGGAGGAGTGAGTCAGTAGCTGCGTGGTGCTTAGTTGCTGGCTGCGGTTAAACCACAACAGACTCCTATTAACTGTCATAAGCTTTCACTAAGTACTACTACAGTGAGGGAAAGATTTTATTTGAAACAAAAGTCAACCAATGAAAGTGCAAGCAGAATTTTCTTATTTCAATATGATGCACAGGAATGTCATTAGAGTGCCATACAGTATTTTCAATTTACAGCACTGTTGTTGAAGCTAATTCCATCTAGTAGTACAGTAGTAACAATAATCCTCTGCTATGCCTGTTTCCTGTGTTTTCTTTCACTTGTTTGTCAGTGATCATCCTCACCACTCATCTTGGTACACGGGCTGTTACACAGAAATTTATGCAGAAATTTTCATATGTAAATACATTTTTTAACTTCATCACTAACGTCATCTGCTAAAACATTCCATGGCTGCATGTAGGCATTTGCAGCAGTCTGCCAAGAACTCCTTTTACCACCAAAAGATAAGCAAATCTCATTAATGGCCCTTTCATCATACCATTCTACAAATAGAAGAGTCCTTTATAGCTTTGTAACAAAATGCAGATCAAAACAGGATCCAAAATCTCACCCATCATCACTGGACAATATTTAAGAATTAGCATTAGATGCTGCAATTTTGACAGTCCAGGTTTAAAGATTAATGAATTAATGTATTATTTACAGGGTGGTGGGTTGGGTTTTTGTGTTGTTTTGGGTTTTTTTTTGTTACCAAGGCATACTGAAATGAAGATATTCCTTAGTTCTAGCTTCTCAGTATAAATTAAAGGAAATATTTAAGGACAGTGGACAATTTTCATTCTACTACCATTAATATTATTTATATTACTTTTGAACATAGAAGCAAAATCAGGATGCAGTACTCTCTAATCTTACACCTGGATTAAAGCCATAACCAGCGGACAGGCACACAGAAATTGCATTTGAATGTAAATGAATATTAAAATAAAACTTTTTTTTTTCCCTTAACCTGTTTACAGTAGGACGGTTATTTTAAGAAAAGTAAATGCTAGCTGTAGCTCATTATTTGCATTATCATGCACAGCAGAAGAAACTGTGAAATATTGTTTCGTTTTCCCGTTTTGGTTCTCCATGTTTGCTTGCACAGATTTAGGAAGAGGTGTGAGTGCTAATAAAAACTCTCAATTTCCACACTGTGATATCATGACCAAGATGCATGTTTTGGGAGTGGTAATGTGCTTCTGGCTATAGAGGCATTTGCAACAGGGCCTTCTGCTGCTGAATCTGAAAACCAGAAACATCTGGAGTGTAACCAAACCCAGTTCTCAGCATTCTTATGTAAATTAGCATATTTGCTTTTATTTTAGTTAAAAGCACACATCAGCTAGCTTTCTTGTTATACTGTCTTATTTCTTGTTGCCTACAGTGTCTTAATGTTCTTTTCTTCATTTGCACGTAGTTTGACAAACACTAATCTTTTTAATTAGCTTTTTCCCATTTCCCAGTAGGTTCTTAAGATTAGAGCTTACATAGGAGTTTACTGTGTAGAACTTACTCATGGCCATGCTGCAATTGATATAAATTACTCCATGTTGTGCACTATACCTTCTCTAGCATTATACCGAACATAATCCTCTGTAAAAAAAAAAAAAGTATGAAGTGCTTGAGATGTCTCCTTCTCCACACATTCATGTCTACAGTGTGGATATCTGTACTGTGCAGATATCATGCATATAAAAACTGATCTTGCACTCACTGAATTCAGTGGGAATCTTAGTAGGTTCGCACTGCAAACTATATTCTCCAGTAGGATATGGTGTATATAAGGGTCCTTGCTCTTATTGCTGATATCATATCTAAATTAATTTATACAAAAAATAATTAAATATATAATAGTGTACGAGCTGTGAATTCTGAATATATTTTCATTAGTCCTATCACTCTACATGTTGAAAGTCCTACAGAAATTAATGGATACATCTAGCATAGGGGTGCATTATGTGATACAGAGACCCCTGAATCTGTTTTCTTATAAAACACAAAATACAGAAATATTAGTAATAGAAACAAAAATATCTCATTACGTTAATTCAACTATACTCATACAAACAAAGATATATTTGTATGAGTACAGTTGAATTAACCTAATGAGATTCCTTAGCTAATTAAGACTCTGGTAATACATTTGTATGGCTAGTTTTCTTCCAGTTCAATGGAATGATATAGACAGACCTGCTGAATTTCTCACTGAAAGCAAGATATCTGGGCTGATCTTGCATCCTAGCTACGGCATTTGAAAACTTCACTACTGTTAATTATCTACTATCTCTTTATTCTAAGAAATAAGAAAGTCTTATTATTTCCATTTCAGACATGCGGTCAAGTAAGATATAGAAAATAACACAGTTCTTGTATGGTCATGTAATTGAACAGTGACAGGACAGAAAATTGAAAATGGTTTTCAAATTTATTATCAAACCACCTATTCTTTCTAAAAATATTTTCATTGGATCAGCTAAACTGAAAAGGCTCTGTCCTGAAATGTAGCTTGCCTTTGAAATTACAGACACATCCAATTTGGACTTTTATTAATTACAAAAGTATAGCTGGAAGGCAGGAAACCACAAATATGTAATGTGCTGGGTAAAAAGGATAGACAAAGAGCCATTAAATTTAGATTGGTTACAAATATCTGGAAAAGAACTGACTTTCTGAAAGACAAACATACACAACATCAGCTCCTGTTAAATCACAGGTCAATGAAAAGCTGACTTCATCGCAAAGTCAGTGCTGACTTAAGTTCTTTTCTTGGTGTTCAGAAAGAACTGTTGTCTATGTGTTTACCAGATGCATGAAAACAGGCTTTTTTTCTCTCTCAGAAAAGGAATTAGGGAGCGGTCTATGATCCCATTCCCTCTGTTACACCAATGAACAAATGAATAGCCTTAGCTAGACTCAGGGAGTGGGAAAATAATATAAATGACAGTCTTAGAAACAATGCTTCTCCCTGACTAACACACTAGGTATGTACATATATGGATTTACTCTAGTCTTCATCTATGGATCCTCATTAATGTTGCCCTGAAGATGCAATATCCTGTAGTAATCAGAATTCCTGGAAAAATATAACAATACCTATGTGAAAATCACATAATTTTAATGCCTATATAGAAATCTTTCTCATTTTGTTCTTTTTAATATGAGAAAATGACATCAGCATTGTAATTAAATCATACATATTCCTTTGAACAATATTGTCATGTTGAAAGTCCCATATAAATCACTGCCCTAAGTTCATGGCTTCTTAATAAGAACAGTTTGAAAGCAGAAAGTGTAGCTTGTACAAGTTAGCTTTCAGGAGAAAAATTTGGGGTAAAATTCCCTCTCAGCTGTTCACAAGTTTTCACTGGCATCCTTATGTTTCACTAACAGAGACCCAGTGACAGTTGTTCAGTGTTATAAGAAACGTGAAGCATTGTGCAACAGTATCATTATTCTTGTCTTTGAGCAAAATTAGTATCTTCTGGCTATTCAGTCTGCATGAAGAACTGTCTGTCAGTATATGTATATTAACTAAAGAAAAAGGATGCCATCTATAAATGACATTTTGAACTAATTACTACGGTACATAATTTTCAGTTAAATTTCTCTTTTATTTTCTTAGGCTTGTATTATGACTATTTTAATATTAGGACTGAACTATATCTAGTCCAGATAACTCTGTACACAAAATCTGAATTTGATAATTGAAGAGCTCATTATAAGTGAAATTCTGACTTTAGTTTAAGTTAGTGGAACACTTGTTACTGCTTTCAGTAGGTCTTGAATGTTATTATCTGTATTTAAGGTTATAATTAGCATATGTATCTCCAGTATGGAAGTTTATGAGCACATTTTAATGGCTTTTACAGTAGAGTTAGTGCCATTTCTACCATTTTACAGAGTAGGGAACAAAGAGAGAAAGTAACATGTCAAGGTCCAGCCAGTAGAGACAAAAAATAGTACTAAGTCCCATATCATCAAGTCCTCACTCAGAGTCCTGCTAAACCTTTCTGCACCGTGTTCACAAAAACAGGGAAAGTATTTTGCAAAAATAAATAGCTAAGCCTCTTTCAGCTTGAATTATTTTGAAACATTCTTCTTTTCCAGACATTTAGAAAACAGTAGGGGTGTGATTCCCCAAAGAGCTATTTAAACATCTACATTTAACAACAAAAGAAATAAGTGATTCATGGCACTAGTGTGTTTATGGTGAAACTTGGAAATCTTTACCCATTTTTTAAGGCACATTTTAATTAAAATATCACAACTAAAATGCTTTTAAATGTAATCATAATGCTGTATTGGTGATATTTGTTTAAGTAATGATTTCACATTGTTTATTCAGTAAAGATTTAGTATGATCTTTTTCTTGATAATTGTAAGGTAAGCTTTCATTTTGATTAATGAACATAATTTCTATTAATGCAGAAGTTATTTTGTGAGAAGAAGACATAGTCTCCATTCTTGTTAAAAGAAAACAAAAAAAAGGAAATACGAAAATATCATTTCAGGTGAAAGAGTGTTTTTAGCCCCTTTAGTAAGTCAGGGTTCTGAGGTCACTAATAGGCCTTAACTGCCCTGATGAGCCTCACCTGGGCCCCACCCTCTGCCAGGAGCTCTATTTAAGTTTTTGCTTGGGCAGTTAGTCTTTCCTAGGCCTACAGGGAAGGGAGGTTTGTCTTCCTCCTCGTCTCTAGCTGCTCTGTTCTGGGTGGGCTTCAGACCCCCATCGCAACCCCACCTCCTGCCCAGGCTACGTGAACTGCTCCATCCCCTTGCTGTGCCCAGGGCTGTCGCAGCAGCCTGGGAGGCCTGCCCTGCTCAGGCCCCATGGGTTGCCTGCAGATCCGGGCTCTGTCCCCTCTCGTGGAGAGGCTCTACCTTTCCTGCTTCCTGGTAGGGTAAGCCTTTTCATGTATTGTTGAAAACACATGAAAGAAAATATTCTGTCACGTTAATAAAGTTTCATCTATCATTTTGTTAATGTTAGGACAACCAGAGCAATCAATAAATCAAAAGGATTAAAAATATTGTTACTTTGGCAAAGAGACTGCCACCTGGAAGATGTAAAGCTTATGAGTGTTTGCGAATGGCTGTGGCTAAAAAGTAGCTTCTGGTTTGGTCATTTATGTGATATAGCTAGCCATTTGTGTCCAAAAATAGCATTTATTTTTTTTTACTTTTGGATGCTTGCCTTTAAAGCAAGGAAATACAATATTTGAAGTATACCACTGTAGGAGATGCTGAGCATTTGCATGTATTGTATAAAATAAAAAAATCTTTTTAAGGAGATGTTACAAAGGAGCTATTTTTTTTCAATTACCTGCTGAATACAAAGGATCAGGGATTATGCAATCTGACATTCTGAGCCTGACATAAAATACAGCACAGTTGTGTTTTAGGAAAAGACTGTGAAGATCCATGGCAGAATTTTTGATAATTGGGGAAAAAAAACCACAATAACAGCAGCAAAAGTCAACTAAACTAGAGAATTTTTTTTTTTTTTCTCCTTAAGAGGAATGCAGTCTTCAGTGGATTTTTGTGGTTTGGGTTTTTTCCCCACTTCCTTAAAGACACAAGAAATACAGGTTTTAACATCTTGCAGACCCAGGATGAATGTGAATACAGGAAAGGAATGCCAGAGAAACTGTTAAAATAAAAGCTTGACTACAAATTTTTTTATTTGTTTTTCCCTAATCTTTTCTGTATCATTACTATAAGAATAAAAATATTTTAACAATTGTTGTTTCCTTGGTTTGAAACAAGGTAAAATCTTTGCATTTGACTTATGAAATCTAGCTACTTAATATTTATGTCAACAGCAGTCACTTTAAGTAAACAGAACTTCATGGAATATTTTAAGTTTTACTTCAATGTGTTTATAGAAGGAGCTATTGTTTGGTACATTATAAAGGACTGATTTATATTAAAGATGATGCAGAAAGCTCATTTATTGTGTCAGATTTCCTGAATTAATTGCTAATTCCAAGTTCATTACAGTAAAAATGTATTTTTATTTTTCTCAAACTTTCAATGTCAGAATATAACATTGATATAAAATTACAGATAGCTGTTGACTGTAGAAGATATCTACAGCAGGAGTTAATTAGATGCTGCTGAGGCTAATTGTGAAATAAATGGTTCTGAAATATGAGATATCATGAGGGTAGTTTGTTTCTCTGAGCAGCTAATCAAAATTAACTGCTGTACAAAGATCATGTCTATAATTCCTTCTGTTTGTGATTTCCTAAACTATTCACTTTATACAAGTTGTTACACTAAATCTTATGTAGGGGCAAAAGGAAACATGTTATATATGAAGGCAAGAATTTCTTTTTAGTTTAACTGAAATTTTCACAAGGTAAACACTACTGGTTCAGGTCTCCCTATTACAGAAAGGAAAAGAGTATGTCTATGCAGCAGAAAAGTCTCAACACAAATGCACTTAAAATTCTTATACGTGAGTTTTGTAACTTTCTACCCCTTCTCGGAATGCTATAGGTACCCTTGCCCTGCTCCTCTGGGTCCTAAGGTCAGCAGTTTCAGTCTGGTGGTAGTGAAGGTGTTGGAGTGAGCCATCAGTATCTGGAGTCCTTCACTGAGAGGAATAGGGTGTTAATGATTTCTTTTTTTTTTTCCTCAGTCTTTACATGTTTGCTAACACTGTTTTCCCTTGCTCTTCCTTGTCAGTCTGCAGCACCATGTTATAACCAAATTTACTATATATGATGCCTTTTACATATGTTAGATACTACTTGCTGTCTTTGTTACCCCTAAACCCATTTTTTTTCTAGTTCTGCATTTCTTTAACCACTGATGTGAGTTGCTTCTAGCCATTGGGCCTCCAGTGTTGAGCCTGTGCCTCAGACATCCTGTGCTTGTATTCCTCTATGCTTTCTTGTGCATCTCCAGGTCTCTGTTATCATACTAGGCCTGTATTTCTTTATACTATATCATAATGTTAGGGTTCAAAAAACATGGTGATATCATACAGAGATGAGTGTATAACAAATTAGTGGTAGACACCTGCTCAATTAGAAAAATTGCTGTTACAGCTGAGGCAGGTGAAATAAAGTTCAGACAAAGAACACCTGAGAAACCTTTGTCAGAAGGCCTTGCAATCTCAGTACAAAGCTTATAAAAAATTCTCAGGCTTGCACCTGACAACACTTTCTTGAGCTTCACTGGAGATACTGGACAGTAAGACAAAATCTCATTATCATATTGATTGGATCAATAAAATGTTGTATTGCCAATAAATAAGATTAGGATTTGAGCCATGATTTGATATTACATTCCCAAGTTTAATGGAATGTGTATTCATATATGTATTATTTTTGTGGTATATTTTTATTCATTTAAGGTAACATTATTATTATTTTTTTATATTACTTCACATATGGCTTTATTGTGCTTCGAGGTCTAACAATTGTATTTTCCTAGCTATCAGTGATTGCTTCTCATTCTTTTGGCTAAGATTACATGTGATCACTGCAGAGGAAAAATACAGCCATATTCAGTGTCATATGATTTGGTCTGAGTTTCTGGCAAGTATGTTTCTGTTTGCAGCCTGCCTTTCTCCATATCATGATTTAACCCCAGCCAGCAACTAAGCACCACATAGCTGCTCACTCACTGCCCCCACC
>JANZLQ010000095.1:22643794-22671686 GCA_026212715.1 Elanus axillaris
CAGTTTATATACTGGGCATGACGTCCCATGGTATGGAATACCTCGTTGGCCAGTTTGGGTCAGCTGCCCTGGCTGTGCTTCCTCCCAACTTCTTGTGCCCCTCCAGCCTTCTCACTGGCTGGCTGGGCATGAGAAGCTGAAAAAGCCTTGACTTAGTCCAAACATTACTTAACACACTGATGTTTTCACTTGTTGCTATCAACTTTCTTCTCATCCTGAATCCAAAACATAGCACTATACCAGCTACTAGATAGAAAATTAATTCTATCCCAGCCAAAACCAGGACATTCCACAGAGCATTTTGCATATATTAACTAACTGGAATCTTGGGCAGATCTGTAGCCCACAAAAACTACAGGGCTTCTTTATAATATAGTTTATGCCCTGTCACAGTAACAAGTGCCATAGTTTGTCAGACAGGCACAGATTTACCTCCATCCTTGATCTGCCAAGGTTCCCTTTCACTGTGTGCTGATTTCTCTAGCAAATTATAGACTGAGCACTTAAAGTTTAACTTAACATGACAGGACTCTGATTTCATGAGGTCATGTTATCTATTCTGCAAAGCTGCCTTGCATTTTCCATGGTTTTTTTTCTTTGTCATTCTACTTCTCTTCCTGTTCTTCACTATTATGTTTTTATTTACCAGCCTTCTCTGTTGTTCAACCTGAACCAACAAAAATAAGTCAGTAACATGGAGACATCTAATGTGTCTTCACATACACAGAGAGCTCTTCAGTTTGATTTGAATGCTAGAATACCAGTTCCAAGGTTGCTGCTATGTTCCATTTTAATATTGGTAAATGACTGTTTTGAGACATTCTAGGTTGTGTTATTATAAATGAGCTTGTCATTACTATTTGTGTATATGCTGTCTTTTCCTCATTGCTTTTGTGGATGTTAAGAACTGAAGGGTACAAGGCTGTATGCTCCAGGAGTTTCCTGAGAGATGAGACAGCCACAGTGAACTGTATTTATTATAAAGCCAGAGCCCTTATACGCAAAGATACCCCATAATGTTTTCTTCAAGTAATTATTGTTGAACTCGCGTTATGTTAAACTTGCTGTCCCAAGCAGTTTTGAGAGAGTTTTTGGAATTCAATTATTAGGGAGTTTGTCTGGGAAGTTACAAAACTTTTTTTTAAATAATCCCCCTTAACATTAAAGAAACCTGCAGAAACAATCTCAATTTTAATGCATGTAAAAACTATAAGAATAATCTTACTTGTTTAAACGTTCACCTAGCCCACTGATCTTTCTCAGGCAAGTGCTAACTGATTTCCCAGTAAAAAAAATGTAAGAATGGGGATAGGATACACTGACTTTTTTCCAAATATATTCCTGGTCTCTAGAGACCGTGGATAGCAGATTTTCTTATTTCTATGTTAAGTCTGGATGGGTTACACTTCAGTGTTTGCTTGAAAAACTTTTTGAAACCATCTAAGCTTTCAGCATCCATAGTCTTCTGGTTTTGTTCTTATATGTTGTGGGGGGTAGGTGGGAAGTGGAACATGGGAAGGATGGCAATAAATAATCTTTACAACCTTTTTCCAAGTCCATTTGGGGGTTTTTGGAGAGGGGGGTAATATGAAATCTGTGTCATCCTGTTCTGTCAGTCATTTCTTCTCGGGCTAAAATGTCCTATTTAATTTCATTTTTCATTACATAGCAATCATTTCCTATCACTGATCATCTATGTCATTCCTCTTTGTAGCTTCTTCATTTTCACTTTTTGTTTTTCATGAGACAATCGGAGCTGCCACAGGTAGAATGGAAGTGCTCCATGGGTTTGTATGATGGCATTGTTGCATGTCCTCTTTTGTGCTCTGTTTCTTTGTAAATAACATCAGTGAAAGTGGTTTGCTTTTTGACCATTGCAGAGATTGCTTTTTTCCAGTAGAACCATGTATTCTACCTCCAGAGTCTCATTTTTGAGTGGTAATGTTCAGGCATCATTGTGTAGATTAAATTGCAGTTATCTTTTTCCTATGTGCCCTACCTTACAAATATTTAATTACATTCACTTTTGATTTCTCTTTTTATCAACCAAATCACTTCTTATTGTGAAGACACTAGTGATTTCTACAAGGTTTTGCAAGGTCATTAGTCTACAAATCAAGGAACTGAGCCATGAGCAAAACACATGGATATGAGCTAATAATATCATCTCCCTTTGCCTTGAACTTTCCATGTGTAAAGTGAACTAGTCATAATTTGCCTTTCAGTATAATCTGCTCTGTATCTCATGAACTTTCTTCAGCACTTTTAAAGTAGCGGTAACTATCACTTGCCAGGTAAAATGCCTGTTATGAACTTGAATGATGCATTTCTGGACAGAGTATCTTGCATCTTTCACTTGAATGCCTAAATCAAGAAAGTGCTTGGGTTTTTAACTCATAGGTGGGTCTACATATTGTACCTATCACTGAAAATAATGAAGGTTCTCAAATGTTATAATTTGTCCTACAAGCCAGTTGCTGGCTGGATAACTTGCAAGTGTTGAGACAGACTGAGATATGAATTTCTTCCTACTTGGCCATTAATAGTATTCTTATTTCATTTGTATACAGCATTAATATAAAAATACCTATGTAAATATACATATGCTCAAGTATGGCTTTGTCGGCTTTTTTATAAAGCCTGGAAACCTTTAATAGGAAATACCAGCACAGGTAAATATGTAAACCACTTGACATCTGTCTGTATTTATTAAACACAGTTTTCATTCGCTGCAGTTTATTTACTCTTGGCACATATAAATGAAGTGTGACAGAGACCCTGTGGCTTCTATTGATGAGAGGATTAATAAAGCTTGTACTTTCACTCTGACATCCTAAGCCATCAGGCATGAAGACTTCAACAGCCATTATTGTACATTGACACATATTGCATCAGTAATCAGGAATGACAGAAGACAAGAAGCTGGCAGAAATATGACTTTCAGCTCTGTCAAAAATAGTCTATGATTTAATATGTCCATAATAATGTGTAGATGTGGACTTTGTACACAGTTTCAGACTCATTTTTTGCTATATCAGTTGTCCTTTAAAGCCATGTTAAAAAATATCTTTGTATACCTGTTTTACTAAGATGAAAGTAATACCTAGCACGAACATGTTGTTACTTGATAATGCAAACCATCATGACATTGGATGCCTGAGTACCTTTTATGAGTTTTTCAATATGTAGTCTTCCTTAAATACACTTGGCAGGTCTATGTCTTTTCCTGCATATTAACAAGAAAAAATATGGTAACTTCAGTAACCATAAGTAACTCCTGGAATGTCCTAATAATCACTGTAGAAAAGAGTTCCCTGATTTCAGCCATGCAGGAGAGTGATTTAATGCTTACATGTCTCATGTAGATTCTTGAATCATTTGAATAATTCAAATGACATTTCTAGGTCATGTGGAGGCAAGGAACATACCAAAGTTGTGTAAGTGTTTTGGCATCTTGCCTAGGAACTCTACTTTTTATTATTGCTGCTACAGGGATCAAAGTTTTGGGTAGTGTATACAGGGCTAAAATCCAGTTCTTCCTCCAGACTGCTAGTCATGGTAGTGTCAATGGAACTTTATTGTGGTTTTGGTGGTAGATATTCCTTGGCAAGGAAGTTATTAAACAATTTTAAATGTGGAAATTGAGGAATAGAATCCTGAAAACTTCTTTTTCTGGTCTATGTTATATTTCTAATCTACTGCTGGGTTGCTAGGGAGTCTTGTCCAAACTAGTTCCCCTGAGTGGTAAATCCTTTCTGTTTTGAGTCCTCTAAACTAAGATTTAGAAGAAAATAGGTGAATAAATTTAAAAACAAAATCAAGTTCCAAGAGCCGGCTTCATTTAAAAATTAATAATAATAATAATTATAACAATAATAATCCCTGTCTCAGTTAAACTCTGTGGAACATTTACTGCTTTATTCTATGCATTCTCATACAAATTTTAGATAAATGCAGTTTGATGTAGGAATGTACAAATCTTCATCATAAGGAAGTAGAGAATTTCTTTCTTTTCTTTCAGTGAGTGTTATACCAACGCTTCCTGGTGGCTGTGTAGGGTATTTTTTGATGTAACTTTTAAGGAAACTGCAGAAAAGCTGAAGAGTTGAACTTTTAATTAATTTCTTCTTCTACACAAATTGACATAGCTGTTCTGAGGTACTGACTTTTCACCTTGCAGTTATTCTTCAGTTTTAATTGGTCTATTCTTGAGCAGCTTCTATTGCCAACCAGTTTTTCTTGTAGAACTTACATTTCTTTTTTTAAATTTTATTTGTGATGTGTCATTTTGCTGTAAAGAAACAGCCACTGGTGTAAATAGGTTCTGACTGTCTTTGCTTTTGGCACTTCCACTTTTGCATTTTTTACTTTGGTGATTTCTTCCTGTAATATTAACTTTTACATCTGAGAATAATATGCATTCCATTTGTCCTGTTTTGTTGACATGGCAAGGTTTTCCACAGAAGCAGGTAATAAAGCAGCCAAAGTCATCTCTTTTTGGTAGATACAGTTTAGAGGAGGAATTGTTGGAAAAACATCCACTATAAATGCCAGTTGCAATAGCCGGATTGAGAGTAGGAAAGAGGATGGGAACCAGAGAAAGTTTACAGAACTTTTCTGCACTGTAAAGCTGAAAACAGGTTATAAAAGCCTGGACATATAGGTATATACCTTCAAGAGATGCCTGAAATCAATAGCAATTAAGTGTTTTGCTGAAAGGTTGAGAGTGCTCAGTCGGAAGTGTTTGCTGATGGATGAGCTGCCAAATTATAGCTGTGTGAAACAGTCTAAGCCCTTTGCTTAGTGGTGTTGTATTTATGCATGTTAAATGTTTTTCTTTCTGAACTGAGCTATCTTTCCTAAACATAACTACTCTTTGTTTTTAAAATACATTCTGTCCCTGTCTACGGTTTCTGAAACAAATCCACAAGCATTTAAACTAAGAATAAATGTATTTGTGTTGTACGGAGGGAAGTAAGATTCCCCTCCTCAAGAGGGCAGGGGGAAAAATAGGCTAAGTTTGTGTGTCGAAATAAAGATGGGGAGATTGTTACAGATTACCATTTTGGGCAAAAAAAGACTCATGTGGGGGGAAAGTTAATTTATTGCCAATTAAAATAGATTCAGGAGGTGAGAAACAATCAAAATACCAAAATACCTTTCCTCCCCTATTTCCCAGGCCTAACTACTTCATTCCAGACTTCGCCACCCCACTGAGCTGCAGGTTTGAGGGGGGAATATGGTCTGTACATAGCAGTTTCTCTCTGCTCGTCCTTCCCTCTGTTGCTCTTCCCCTCCTCCAGCATGGGCTCTCTCCTTGTGCTGCTGTCCTGCAGGAGGACAAACCTGGTCTGGTATGGGCTCTCTGTGAGGTGCAGACCACGCCATGAAAATCTGCTACAGCATGGGGTTTTCAATGGTCTGTGGTCCTGTCAGGAAAGCTCAGCTCTGCTCCACTGTGGGCTCTTTGCAGGCTTCAGTTCGTTCTGTCTGCTCTGGCATGGGGTCCTTTATGGGCTGCAGTGAATACTTTGTCTAGCATGGCCTCTTCCACAGGCTGCAGGACATACCAGCTCTGGCACCATGGAGTACCTCTTCCTCCTCTTTGACCTTGGTGATCCTTCTCCTGTTTCTCATGCTTTTTGTTCCCTCCTCCTCTCTGTGTGGTGATTTTTTTTCTGTTGGTTTTATTTGTTGTTTGTTTATTTCCTCTCATGTTTTCAGAGGCACCACAGACTTGGCTGATGGGCTTACATTTGGCCTGTGGTGAGTCCATTGCATAGCTGGCTTAAGCCCGCTGTGACTGTCATGGGGCAGCCTCTGACCTCTTCCCGCAAAAGCCAACTGTGCTACCAAGACCTTGCCCTATACACCTCTACAGAAATGTATAAACCTTTTAATAACAGAAAATACTGAAGTAGACCATCTATAGCAGAACAATGTGACTTGCATGAATACTTTGAACTCAAAGATGCTGTTCTTATCCCAAACACACAAAAAAAAAAAAACCACCAAAAATGAGACGACAAACCACATCTACTACATTCTCACACAAATTATGTTGTATGCAAGTTATGTCATGCTATCTAGATGTTGAAATTTGTTGAGTACCTAGTGTTCTATTTGCTAGATATTTAATGATTTCCAATTAAGTACAACACTCTTTTGTATGTGCTACCCATACTTATGGTGTAATAGTAGCAGCCCACAATATTACATATGCTTTTCTCCTGAAGATCATTAAAGAATATGTCATAATCTGGAAGTGCATCCTTATAGGTTGAAGGATATTCTAGTGAGGTTTCACTTCAGCTGTCCCTTTGCTAATGTAGATGTTTGACTATTGAGAACTTTATGCATGGAACTGTCTCTTGTGTCTCTCTGCTGGAATGACTTGCTCAATGAAATACAGACGCATGTGCAGTCTAATCCTATAAATTCGAGCACTTTTATGAAAATATAACAAATGACAGCTGAGAACTCATTTTACAATAAAATAAATTGAAAATATGAATCTATTTATTGAAAACTTACAGCAAATTCTAGGAACTTCCCTGTTCCCTAATTTCTACTTCTCCCTCTGCTACTGGCCCTGGATTCTGAAAGAAGTTAGTTTATTTCTATTCATTTGCCAAATTGTATTAAATATGCCAAAGGCAGATAAACTTTTGACTTAAAGAGGTGGCACAGACCTTTAGAATAAATGTTCTGTACTTTGCAGGCTTGTATCCCTAGTAGTTCTGTGCTAAAAGTAAGTGTTAAATTGGTCAAACTTTTCTGTCCATTTATTCTATTCTCATTGGTCCATGCTAACTACTGTTAAGTGGGGATGGGATCCACTTGACTGACTGGGGGCAAAAACATCTCTGACAGCATTCTTGCTAACATGGTCAGAAGGCCTTTAAAATAGATGTGTAGAGAAAGTGTTGTCCCATCCTGAAGAGAAACAAAGGCAGGGACACAGTGGTGAGGAGACAAAGTGGTAGAAGAAGGTCTTTCTGTGCCTTCTGTGTAAACAGTACAACTGGAGTGCTTCTTGCCTGTTACACAAATGTGTGCAGCATGGAAAACAAATAAGAATTAAGTCTGTGCACAGCTGCAGATCTGAACTGAGCTCAAGTTCTACACCTTGTTTAAATTCATGAATATCACTGATGTGCTAGGAAAAAAAATCACTATTTTGTATCAAACTGATAACTCTGTGTATGGGTGTGTTGTCTTTACTGTTTCTTGAAATTGAGCTGAGAGTAACTGGGTTTAAGGTATCAAATGATGAAAAGTTGGGATGGCTCTTTAATGAGACAAGCTACACTGGAGTTGCTGCTGCTAGCAGTGTCTTAGTATGTTTGAGTACAAGAAATTTACTTTTATTGTCCAGTCTGTGTCTAGTGTCTTACATATTTGTTTTATAAATAGAGTAAATCATAACATTTGTTTGTATCGTTTGTTGCTGAGGAGGATCATTATTTGCCACCTGAATCTGGATTTGGTTCTCAGTTTGTTATTCAAATTCAGTAGTGTAGTGATTTCCAAAAACTGTCTGTGCACATAATTATAAATGTAGCTATACTGAATTTTCCTTTTAATCATGTCATGATGCTGCCTTTGTTGTCAGTGGCTGATGGAAGTGTTGAGACTTTTCTTTATAATTAGGTCAAATTCTCCTCTATCTGGTAAGTATATAAGAAAGGGGTTTTGTTCTGTTTATACAAAACTCTTCTAGCAGCTTGCAACAAAGAGTGAAGCCCCTTGCCCTGTAAAAGTTAAGAGTTATTCGAATTAGTCCTTGAAGTTCAGTGGAATTCAGATGCAGAGCTGTAATGAATGGCACATCTAGAAGATATCCTTCCCTGCACAGCGTTCTGCACAGCCAATTCAAACTGTCCGTAATACTTACTGTTGCATTTTCATGTTTTCAAAACAAGCAACAGGCTCCAGAGAAATTATATTTAGATTTCCTCCTTCTAAATATAAGCATGTTTAAATTAGATTAAGGAAAAGAGATCTGTCTGGTTTTTTAAGTTGATCACACAAAACATCTCAAAATTTATTCTAATGACAGAAAATGAAGACACGTTGATCTTTATGAATGCTAACAAATGGCAATCTCTTTAGTCAATGAAATAGCATGGACTTCACCCTATCAGCTTCATTATCCGGGATTTTTTTTAACACAGTGACTTGTAGATAGGAAAATACCACCAAACACCCAAACCGTTATAGTATTCAAAATGGTCAATAGTTGTTTGCCATTGACTTCACTGGGAAGAGAAGTGAAGTAAATGATAGACAATCATAAAGAGTCAGTCAGATAAAAGGTCTGTGTAGGTTTTACATGTGTTTTGCTGGCAGGGGGGTGGAGTACTAGTTTTGCAGCAGGTCTAATCCATGTAAGTACTGGACAGAAATGTTCTGTTTGACTTGATTCAATTTATCACTGGGCTGTGGAATATGGGTTGTGATGTAACCTTTGCTAAGAGATATGCAAGTCACAGATAGGAGCTTGCTGAAAAAAATTAAACACTAAGCAATTTCTCATTTGCAAGCAATGAAGCAGAGAAACAACAAAAAGTAACTTTGCATGTGTCCCAGACACCAGTCAGGCTAAATATAAGTTGAATAGCGTTACTGAAAGGTTGAGCCAGAAAATGGATTCTTACTTCTTCAAAAGGGAAATGAAACTTCAGTGGTGATGAAAGAAGGTAAATATGAGGTCTGTATGTCTGAAATGAAAAAAATTGGCCTTGCAGTAAATACTATTCAACACTTTTGAACAAGGACTTTGTTCCTACAATATTCTTCTGTGAAATTTCAGAATTAAAGGTTTGTAAATATAAGATTTTTCTGTAGTACTGTATTGTGGAAAGGTTTGTTTTGATTAAATTTTGATTAAATCTATTTCAGCAGAAACTACTTCCTGGCATGATCTTGAAACACAGCTTCCTTCTAAACTACAGGATAGTTGACCTTGTTTCCCGGGATCCTTTTTGAAAGTTTTATTGTTTATAAAATAGAAGTTGGTAGAATCTGAAATTTAAAGCTAGCTAGCAGAAGGGTCTCTTAAATGAAAAAGAAATTTTTACTTTTTCTTTATTAATTTGAGACACATATTTCTTCCTATTTCTTTTTACACTAGTACCAAAGCTTTCAGCTACTAGTAGAAAAATATCAACCTTACCATCACTTTCAGAAACAAGAGATTATAATGAAACTAAAATTGGCACAACTATATATATACTCCAAAGTTTCCTAGTTGTCTTAGAATTCCAGGTTTAGCACCATCAGTCATTATTAATTGGTTCTATTCTCTCAGAAACCACAAATGAGCGTGCAGAGCTTTCCAGGCAGCTCAGTGCTAGATTCCAAATCTGAATGGTCAAGTGGTGTTTTTTTAAATAGTGACTAAATATTGAAAACAATACTAAGGTTTTTAGACAGTATTATAACATAAAAATTATTAACTTTTTATCTAGAGCTAGTACTGGAGTTTCTATTTTATCTTGGTATTTGGACAGATGTCATCTACTAATTGATTGCAAAGGTAAAAATGAGCAGCCTTAATTAGACTAAAAGATCAGAATGTTGTTATATAGTCTTGTCACTGAGTCCATAAAATACCTTTTCCTGAAGCTTTAAACTGTACCAAAATAAAATATGGATGAGAGAATCTTGGGCACTGTTGGATAGTAAAAATGAAATAATTCTTTCATGAGTGTTAATTACAGATAATAACAGTAACATTCGTAACAAGCTAGACACTAGTCAAGATACTGACCCTTAAAACATCCAGCATAACTTTGCTGATATCCAGACTTTGAATAACTGGTGTGGTCAGTTGATCTGGGGATGACTTTTGAGAATGTTAGGAGTGTGAGGGAAGGTAGTTCTTGACATTAACAAGTTAAGAAGCTTCTCCAATTAATTTTACTTTTAAATTAGGTACATAGAATTATTATTTTATTGATATGATTGTTGCATGACTCACTCTTCTATTCTGGATATTTAATCAATTATAAAACAATTGTATATAAGGAAGTTGTTTGTGGCAAGTATTTCACTTACACAAGTAGGAATGGGCTTCAGTTCCTCTAGCTTCTGACAGTATGTGGCTCAGGAACTAACCTCTTCCACCAGGCATCTTTATCATTGTCCTTAATAGCTATAGGTGGGAAATTTTTGTCTCCCTTTATATGTTCTTTCATGAGTATCCAGTCAAAATAAGCTACAGAGACAAATTCTGCATGAAGTAATTTTTTTTTCTGTATTTTAAATTTGCAGCAAGAAAAGGTGACCTTTTTCCAAGCTAAAGAAATATAGTTTAGATCACTGTAGAGACTGTTCTATGCCTTTAGTAATTTAAATTTTTGCTTTTCTGGGTTTGACTCTGTGGCTGTTGGAGACTGACAGCACAATGTATTCAAGGTAAAAACTTGCAGAATAGCGTAATAACATAGCATGTTCATAAATCTCTACTTTTTTGCTTATTCTCATGATTGTTTATTGAATATCTTCTGCTGGGTTCTGTTAGACAAGCACTGAACTTGACAAATGAGGAGAGGAGTTCTCATGGAGATCAGATGGGTTATTCCAGCATTCAAAACTGAATTAAGACCCAAATTCATAAGAAAGGGTAATTCAGGGTGCCATCAGATGCACTTGTCTCTGTCTCATTCTTCTTAATTAAGGCTGAATCAACTGAAAACTGGCAGATTTGTTTGCTCTTACCCTGGCTAGCCTCTTACTGAAGTCAGTGGAATAAATGTTTACTTGGTGTAAAATCACTGTCATTCTCGTTTAAGGTCATTGAAATCACCTGGGATTCATGTCAGTAATTTTGCCTAGTTCACCTGGGTTGGGACTGAAAAATCCAGCAATAGATAAAGTGATATTATGGCTCACATTTTTGTTCTCTTTTGGTATGTTGTCTGGGCAAGAATGTTTCTATTATCAAGCTCTTCCTGATTTGGATAGTCCTATCATGAATTTATGTGGTTTCCTTTAAATATAATGTTCTGCTGTAGGTTTTTTTTTCCTTTCTTGATTTTTTTGTAGATCATGCATATCAATTAATTACACTGTTTAAGGTAAACTAATATCTTGCTTGGTGAAGGAGCTTTGTATGTGTGTCTAGAAATCTGTGTGTCTATATAGTATGTAAGAAAAACTGTACATTCTCTTCCTTGGGGATCTTTCCCTATCTCCCTTGCTGTTCAGGTCCAGCTCTTGCAGCATTCCTATTGTACATTATTTGCAGATTTAAATTTGCCATTCCTAAATACAAATACCTTTTTACTGAGGTTTAAATTATTAAATAAACAGTATTTATAATAACCTGAGCACAGCTCTTAAATAGATTTTTTCAAATATTTCTAAGCATTAAGTAATAAATTCTTACAGCTCTATAAGCAGGAAGGTTTTTTTCATTTTTCTAGTAAGTTTTCATACTTTAGGGAGTCATCCAAGGTGTGTACAAATCCACAGGCAAAATTGGACACCTTGAGTTCTGATTTCTCATGACTTAGAGACAGACATAATCCTTACATACTTGCTATCAGAAAACAGGGATGTCATTTTTTGGACATAAACCTGAAAGCTTGTCCCTATATTATTTCTTTGAATAAATATGAAAGCATAGAGAAAAGATAATACAATCTAAGGAAAGATTCTTATACTAAAAATGCACATTAAACTGCGATCATGTCAACCATTCCAAAAGACTTCTTACAAGGCTGTTCAAAACTATTTGCAAGATTTATTAAGTTGGAGGTACATTGCTGAATATAATTAGTCATATTTTATGTGTCTACAATTATTAATGGTCGACAGTTGAACTTTTACAATGGACTAAATAGGAAAGGCATTTTGGTTAGGAACTTTATTTCTGATAAAGGCTTAACAAAAGGTTTCAGTCAAGCATAAATGTTTTCAGAAAGCCCACAAAACCCCACTTGTAAGCATATGTATGCAAGTGGTTTGTACTTCTAAGGATAAACCATATTACCTGTTTCCTATCCTGTTTCCCCAGAGTTTATATGGAGTGTGAGGGGAGTGGAGTTGGGAGACGGCTCAATTGAGGCATGAGTAGGAGATGAAGCTTAACTTCACTACCCCTCTTTCTCTCTTTTTTCCTTTCGGGTGATCTGAGTCATCCTGAGTTTGGGGCTGGGTTTCACAGAACACCTGCTTTGTCTCAGAGATTGCAAGAAGGGTCTACCTAGGCTGCTTTTACTTTAGAAATTAACATCTTTCTAGGACGTGATGAAGGAGTGACCAGATAGCACATACAGTCATATAGAAGAAGATAGTGCGCAGAGCATGGTAGGTGGGGCCATTTTGCAGAGTATTGTATTTTCTATGCCCCAAAGGATTGAAGGACTGAATTCAAAGCAGGCAGGTGAAACATGATGCATATATCCAAGCAGCTGCAGTCATATCAAGGTCACAGATCAGTGAGGATGAATATTCTCAACTGATAAATGTAGCAGGACGTGATTTGCTCTGGAACAAGGAGAAAAAAACTCTGTGTCTGTGGATCAGGGCTTCTCCTCCATCATACAGTCCAAACCAAACATTGAAGAGGTAAGCTTCCCACTTTCCAGAAAGTTGTGCACCATACATGTCAGCGGGACATAGGAATTATGTGTAGAGGTATAGATTGTAAAATAATGATGACAGTCCAACACTTAATTTTTACTGTCCCACTTCAATTCCTGTATCATTACTTGCTAGTTCACTGGTAGTTACTTTTAACTTCCTTGTAGTGTGAAATGAGACTCAAATCTGAATGTCGTCTTATTTTCTTTATCTTTGCTTGCAAAAAAAAGGAAGCAACACTTGCTCTATCTGATAGAAATTGGCCATGGTGATTACTGTCAAAACAAAGTGGAAGATGGTGGCTCAAGCAGGGAAAAGATGATGCAGGGGATGACTATATGTACAGTAAGATGCAGGAAAAAAGTCTGGTATTGTTCATTTTTTTTACTGTACGTTCTCCTGTGTAATAGCTACTGAGTAGTCTGACAATGCTCTTGCTCAGCTCTAAGATGTTGAAATTGTATTGCAGGGATGTGCATACACTTATTGCAAGATACGTGATATCAAGTGTCTGTTCACCCACTGTGTCATGAAAGAAGCTATGGCCCTCATTAAAATGTTTTACTCCTACTCCCTAGATGTGGCATGTTCAGGAACTGCATTTTGGATACAGTTAAAACAACCTGCTGTATGTGACAAGACTGCAAACTCTGGTGACTGACCCCAGCCCATCTGTGTTGTCATTCACCGTTTTAGATAACGTATGTCATTCATACCCATTAGAAGTATTGCGAACAGTCAGCTTGAAATCACCCATTTGTGTCACCATGTCTCCAGAAACAAAATTATAAATGCTCTGGGAAGGGAAATGTTGCAGGAGAGTTTATGGAATACTATTCAGAAGTCATCACTGCAATTTGCATGAGGCCCTATGATTGTACTTTAAATCCTTGTTTTGTCTACATCTTGCCTTTCTGATACTTTTGAGTATCCTGAATGCTTAAAGGGAGGAAAACATCAAATTAAAACAGTCTATCTGTATTTGTGGGTGCTTGCCTTGCACACTGACCCAAGGCGGAGAGAGAAAAAGAATGTGTTATCTGTTGGTGCATGCTGTTACTGTAGAGAATAAATTAGAGTGAAAGATTTTAACATGGGATAAGCAAATGTGTTTCATCATCATGTAAGAGAATCTATTTTTAAAAATCTTGCCTGTTCCTATCTGCATCATACATTAGACATAGAATTCCAGTAGATGCAGACTGAGATATTTTTCTTATATTTGTGATACATTTTTCTAAAAATATAATAGTTTGTAATTGAAACAAGGGAAATGAAATGAATGTTGGAAACTAATGTGTATATGTTTATAGCGTACAGAAGCCAGGTGTCTTTAAACAGATCAAATGTATTTAGCATCATGGGTATTTGATTTACCAAAACAGTGTAGTAGACTTAAAACAGTGATAATTGATCTTGTTTGCTGGACAAAATATCACTGACAATGATTGGGGCAAACAGTGGATTAATTAACAGTATTCCGAGGCTGTTTGTTAAATAAGTTTTGGGAGGTAAATTTAGGTAGGCTTCTGAGCTCATTCAAAGCTTTGGTGGGATTTTTATTTTTGTTGTTTATGAAGGAGTGATATGTCCTATCACTTTATCTTTCAGCAATTACAACTTCTGAAATAGTAACTTAGCCCAGCTGTGATGGAGTTTGTATAGGAGAGTTGTGTGTGAAATAAGCCATTACCACTTTCAGTAATGTACTTTACTTCCATACCTTGACTAGTCCTGCCAAGTGTACAAGAGCTCTGTTTTTGAAACTATCTCTTTTGGACAGAATAGACTAGTGCGGGTATATTTATTGCTGAGCCAGAGACTGATGGGGCATTGTAGGGAGAGAGAAGTTGGGGTTGGGAGGGGAATCAAAGGGCTGTTTTACTTTGGTGTCACTGATGGTAATTACTGACAAGATCAAAGAAGTAGAAGGTCTCAGACAGCTCTTGACATCATGTTTTTGTCTTCTGTGTTGTTTTAGTGATATTCTTATCAAATTATTTGGGTGGACATAGACCTCAGTTCAGGGCATCACTAGAGCTTTTAAGCTGCTTGTTTCATAAGCAACCCTCATGATGCTGCTGAACTAACTTCCTTTTGTTCCAAAATATAGTTAGAAATAGAAAGCAATAAATCATATGAAAGAACTGTAACTTTTCTTTATAGCACAGGTAACTAAAGCTTTAGTTTATGCTTTGGAGAAAAAGTTTTGAAGGTGGCAATTGCCACAGTTAACCTTGCAAGATTTACCTTTAGCTTACTTCTTGAAATCAAATGTGCGTAGAAATACCTGAGTTGCCAGTTGTACGCTCCACATGTTCATTCTACATTAGAGCCACTAATACTTTATTTGTGATTATTTCATGCCAAAAAGAACATTTTAACTATAGCCTATGACATCTGTGGCTCACTTCTATTTTTCTAAGACCTTTTTTTCTCTGTTGCTTTCTGTGCCTGTGTATCCTTTAACCTTCACTACTTTGTCAAGCTTCAGATTTTTGAAGCACAAATCTGGTATCTAAGTTAGGTTTGTTGTCCCATAACAGTTCTGGTTTGGGTATGGGCTAAGTATATGGTGAGAACAGTTGATAAATGTTTTCATCCTGATGCATTGAAGGTTTTGACAAACACTCATTAAATAATCTTGACGATAAGCTTTAGGCTTGAATGACTGAACCTGATGTTACGCTACTGCAATAACCATCCTACCAAGATGATTTTATGCATTATCCTGTGTTCTCTGTCTCTTTAGTTTCTGTTAGTTTTGATCATTACAGTCTTTGGTTTTGTATTTTATCAGTGCTCAAAATTCCAGTTGAACATTTAAGTATGTAGCAGGAGGTGAAGTCAAAAGTCTGCAGAGCAAACACCCTGTTAACTAATTGTTGTCTAACTTGAGAAGTACCTTCTCAGTTAGTGGCAAGTGAAATAAGTTTGACTGGTGCTGTTTCATTTTACCAGAAGTTTGAATGGTCCCTTTTCTCTGCAGCTTTACATTAAGTAAGTGACAGAAGTACTATTGCCAGCCCTGAATTACTAATATGGCACTGCAGCAGCACATTGCAAGCCTTAATGAAGCTCAGGCATGTTCACAACAGTCCAACCAAAGTCCCAAGACTGCATTTACAGTACTTATGCAATACAAATTGTTAAAGAGGAATATTTTGCTTCAGTTCATTGAAAGTCCTTTTGTTGCAGGGAGACTGCATTGCGGTAAGGTCTTCCTGCTGGCAATGGAGGAAATTCACTATTTCCAAACATGGTCTATGGACATGTCTTCTACAATCCATGGGGTATTTGAAAACAAACTTCACCATAGTGAGGTGATGTAAAATGACAGGTCTGTAGCTGGTATAGTTCTATTGCTGAATGTCAGCTCAGAACTGTAGTATTTATATCACTGGAGAATATGGCACTAATATGCTAAGGCCCTGAGTTGCAGCGAACATTAAATGTGTGATAATTCAATGGTCTATGTTCTCTACAGTTAGAGAAGGCAGTAGGAAATAGAATGTGGGCCAGCTTTTCCTGTCAATTGCACCAGTGTTTCTGGATAACTCTGTTGTTTTACATGTGCCTTAAGCCAGGGTACTTTGTTACTATGGCCGAGTCTGAATTCAAAGAGGTTACAACATGCAAGTGCCTCGTCTGCCCCTTTGTTAGCATTACTGCTGTGATAACAGAGCAGACTGAAAGCATAATATCTGTATCTGAGTTTCTCTGATTCCATTTAGAGCATTAACTCACACTGTCACCAAAACCACATAGCTCTGTACAATATGAAAAAGCATGTTTTAATTTGCAGAATTGGGTAATGCAACAATAAAGAGCTAGGATCAGTAATACTTTATATGACTACAGATATTAACTCTGAATGTGAGTCAGCCTTCAGAACAGAAATTGACCTCTGTTGTACAAGCTCTACAAATTTTGTTGCTGTACAAAGCAATGTTATAGAAGAATGCGATGTGATAGATGTTTAAACATCATTGCAAAAAAAGAAGAAAAGATGAATACTGGAGAACAGTATAAACAGGTGAAAAATTGGAAGCACAAAGGTGCATTAGATGACTGAAGAAAATAACACTTGGAATAATAGTGCAAATGCAATGAGAGAGGAAGAGAGATTGGTAAACAATTACATGTGATTACTGTTGAGCTGGGCTGTTATGCTTCCTCAGCACACAGATATATAATGATATAGGAATACAGCTTTAGTGTTTTCTATTTACAAAGCACTAAACATTGAAATGATGTACATACCTTTTAAGCAAATGTTCTAAATGGCAGTAGTGCAATCAAATAGCATCATGATATGCTCTAATAAGAATCATTGACATATTAATCCCATGCATGAATTGTGATAATAAAATAATTTGCCTGAACTAGAGATTGTCAATTAAAGAACCAAAAAATTATAAAAATTCAAGGTTCTATAAATTGTTCTGGGTTTCCAGTGAAAAGAATCAAATTCCTCCCCCCTTCCCCTAATTTGCCAAATAACTCCAAGTTTTCTTGTAAGTAACAGAATGGGGAAAAGGTATTCCAATTTTGTAATGGTTTCAGATATAAGGATTTCAACAGTATAAACTTTAAGTATTTCTTTCTGATCTTTTTTTCCCCAAAATTTATGGTGAAATGGATGCAAATACTGGTTATTGCTATTGTTTATTTCTTTCTAGATACTGCTTTGTTAAGCTTTCACATTTTGGTGAATATTGCTGTGCAAGTCAAGTTAGTGACAGGTGAGGGACTTAGGCTCCCCCTAACCTGGATGAATCTTGAATGGTTTACACATGAAAATAGTATTTTTCTTGCTTTTATAGTCTTTGTTTGACTTGAAGCTTTCCCCAAAGCTTACTCCCACCCCATTTTTTTTCAGTTGGTTTTAATGTGATTTATTTGTGAGCTTATTTTGCAAGTTTGATCATGTTTCATTTCCTCAGTTTACCTAACATTATGTATAGTGAATTCATACCAGTTTGTCTCTTATTCAAGACTTAAAGGGTTTTTTCTTTTGTCTTTGCTAATCAAAAAGAGGACTTAGACTTGATTTCCCTCCCCACTGTGCCCCCCTTCCCTCTGCAGTCTTAAAGAGCAAGACTGATATTTCAAGTCTCCTTTCTTTAGCACTGCCTGCAGTTTTAATTCTATTTTGCATCCTTTGTAAGCAGCAGATCAATTCCTTATAAAAGCCTTACTATAAAATGATGCTACATTATTAATTGGCTTTGAAAAAGTGGATTTCAGAGTACCTATGTAGTGGGCATTGCTCTTCAGAAATTTTAACTATGCAAAGTTTGAAAAACCTTTGAGTGGGGATTGGAATCTGCTTGAAGTCAAAATAGAGGAAGTGCTATTAAAGCTGTCTAATAGGTTTGGATTCTTTTGTTGATAATTTCCACATGAAGCTTCATTGGTTTTAGTAAAATACAGATTTAAAAGGTAAGTATCATACTAGTAAAGAAAATCTTGAAATACACAAAGTTGGAGAGGAGAGTAGGTACTCTGGATCCAGCTCTACCTGGGCTGCTTGATGTCCTGAAATTTAGGACTAATAGCAGTGTTCACAGAATTTTATAGTGGATTTGATGCAATCAAGGGAAATTTTTGTGTCTTTTGGTTTTACATCCAGAAATTTTGGGGTCCCTGAACATGGCCTTTCAATTTTTATATGGTGATTAATCTTGGCTAATGCAGCTTCATGACATAGAAATTGGTATCTTCAACCATCTGTAGTTATAAAAATAGATATATGGAAGTCATAAGATCATGTGGTTCCTTTGTCATGAGGATGTTGTAAATCAGGCTTTACCTATAGCCACTTTCGTTACCGAAGGCCTTGTTCCTTGAAATGTTATAACTGCATACGAAACAACCCCCTGCTGAACATTCTCATTCAATTAATAAAACAGCCATTATTATTGTTTCCTCCATCTTGTGTCCAGAAGCAGAACCCAGTCAGAATATTCCACACAAACTTTTTAAAAACTAAGCATACATAACTCATTCTTCATAAATACAGTTTGCATTAGACCACAAATGCAAGCTTTTGAAGTTCAAAGAGTAAATAAACATTTCAGTGAAGCAAATTTAGCATAACTTTAACTTTTTATGTTAATCATCAAAACAAATTCCTAAAAATGTCATAATATTTTATAAATACACAGTAGAAAATCAGCAACTTAATTATCAAAACAGTGATTATCTGTCCCTTTTCTTCCAGACCTGACCTGAAAACTCAAGTGATTATCTGTTCCAGAATGAGACCCCCAAAAAAGTCTGAAGGTTGGGAGGCCAATACCATTTTTGGGAGGCTAAAGAAGTGAAAACACAAGTTGTAAACACCTGATGGAATAGCAAAGTGCCTTGCAGTATTTTTTTCATCCAGTAGTGTGCTAGGTAAAGAATTTAATTACATCTTTGTCAGTTGTGGTCACTTCAGTTGAAATACCTACCTCCCCAAAGGTTTCTAGGAATTATATTTCTTTGGGCATGCATAATTTTTTTTTGTTCTTCACTCAGAGTGGAGAGGCTACTGTATACATAATTCTCTTTTTACCTCGTTAATATTGTCATTCACTGAAAATGTATGTTAACTTTTAAGTTTTAAACAAAATAAATAAATATAAAAGCACTTGCCTTTTGAAAGATATAATTTCAGCATTTGTGGGACTGACAGAATTGCCCTTACATTGCACCAACAAAGTCCATAAATGTGAATGAATAAGATGATAGATCAATGGAGGAATAAGAGTTAAACCTGATGTGCAGTATAAGCAATGACCAGTCAAAAAAGATGGTTAAAAAAAAATCTGTACTGTTTAGTATGTGTTTTAAAAATACATAATATAGGGAACATTATGCTGATATGGGAAAGAAATGAAGACAGCTGTGCACTTATATACTGAAAATGCATAAAAAGGAAAAGGCAATTGTAATTTTACATTATTTTTTTCAAACTTGGGTATAAAACTCTGATCTATATTGATTGTTTGATTGTTTTTTTGAATGGTAAAACTTGTAAAAACATTATAAAAATAGCAGAACAGGATGTAGAGTAAGTAGGGTAATTTGTTGCATTTTTTCCAGTTGGCAGACATTTTTCCCCAAAACTTATCTGCCTTTTATGCACAGTCTGCAAAATGCAGAAATTTGGTTTTTTGCCTTTTAATTTCTTCTAACCTTCCCATTATCTAGTCTGTCCTTGCAACACTTCTGAGAAATTACCAAACTCTCTGAAGCATGGACTAGACTCCCAGATCAGGTTATTTTTATGTCAACTGTCTTTATTAGACAATCCCATTAGAACCTCGCCAGTGACAAAGGAGAGAAACATAATGCCGTCAGCACCCTTATAATGCTACACTCTTCAAAAGTTACTGGCATTAGTAATCTCATCTTGCTGCCAAAACCTCTTAAAACAGTCTACAATCTAATTTCATTGACTTATAGAACTATTTGTACTGAACAATTCATTTTCCATTATGCACTGAGGAGCAAATTCTGCCTTACGTTTAAGTTGACTGCGTTGCTGAGATACCACCCTGAGATAACTTTCTATCTATTTTTGTGTCCCTTAAGGATCTCATTAACATAGTAGAGTGGTCTCTATTAAATATTCATAACCCATAGTAGACTGAAGTAAGATCCTAATTTTCATTGCCGTTTGACAAGATGCATGTTCACAGCTGGCATTACTTGCACAGATACACAAATTCAATTCTTAGCAGTTGGAGCCCTGCTTCACAATATTTCAGGTTTTTCTATTGTTTTGTAAACTTTTGAAAGATGCAAAGATTCTGCTTTATAAAAATGACCATCTTCCCAAACAGCAGCATGTGATTACATATAGTCATATATATTTTCTGCATTTTCTTAACTAGATTTTTTCTGTTCTAAGAGCTCTGTAGAAATGTAATGCCAATATTTCATCTAGAACTCAGGTTTATTCATCAGTGATATGGAAACCTATGTTATTCTGAGAGGTCCAGAAATGTGCAAATGAAGTGGTTATAAGAATTAATGCAAAATAACCATGCCTGGAACTTGAGTATAAGGTAGTAACTATCTAGTGCTTCATGTGGACAGTAAAAGTCTGTGGAATTCATTTATGTGCTTAACTGTTTCAGATTACAATTTCAGGAGGAGGGTCTTTGAAGTAGATGTATCTGTTTCGCATTTGCTGTTTTATATAAAGGTGCCATAATGCAAGTAAGTTGAGCTGGTCTACTTTTATGTTTGAAGTTAGGCATGTATTCCTGTATCTTGCTGAATAAGATCCTGACTCGGCAGTTCATTGACTTCAAAGCCCTTCTTTTGAATTACTCTGAATTTTTCAGCTTTTGTGCTGTTTTCAACCTGAGCTGTCATATATTCTTTTTTTTGTCTGATCACCAAGTGTGAATAACAACAAGCTTTTTTTTTTCTTTTTCTTATGTGTTGGAGTAACAGTGATGTTACTTCATTAGTTTATGCCACATTAATTGGTAAAGTTAATTGCAAGTGGTATCTTTCAGAACAGGAGTAGCAAAACCTAGATCAATATGAATCATTACTTCCACAGGACTTGTTCTGTAGGGCACTGTAAGTGGTTTCTGAAACATGGAAAAAACCCCTACTTATAGTAAAAGCTATATATCAATTGTGCAATGGCTTTGTGCCTTGACTATCAAATCACAGGTGGTGGTCTCGAATAATATAGTAATAAGAATTCTTCCACCAAAAAGTCTTTAGTGCTGTTGGATGAGAATATAATCTCTCTTGTGTCCTTAGCATTGAGACAGTATAGTCAGACACAGGCTGTAGGATGTTTTGGTTCTTCTACATGATATGATAATTGTAGTTGTCAAAATGGATTTTAAGGCTGTTAATGAACTCCTGGTGCACAGAAAATCTATTCTTGGAACTAAAGAAAACATTTAATTGTGCATGCTGATTGTACATAATAATTATAAAAAAGAACCCAAACTCTTCTAGGTGATATGTTGCACACTGAAAAATAAGATTTTAATTTTACCATGTTTAAGCTAGTAAAGAGAATACTATAGTTGAAGCAATCAACCTTGCTGTAAAGTATTCAGTTCGAGCAACAGTTACTTTTGAATAATTACCATTTCTGAGGTGCTCCTCTTTGGGTTCTTTTAATCTGTTCCTATTGGTTAGGTTTTATACCTGTTCTATAGCATTAAAATTATACCATTTGAGACTGCATTATTTATGTCTGTTACACCAAATGTACAAAGCAGGCCTAGAGTTGACATTTTGCCCCCATTTCATTTCAGTAAAATGTCTGTGAATTGGAGGTTTGTTATTCCAGAGAGAGTATCCCAATGTTAGAAGGCTCAGTGCCTCCTGAAGGGATCAGAAATTGTAGGTTTTTTCCTGGTATGTATGTGAAGAGAAGTAGTGCCACCTCCAATGCATTATCTGTTGTCTCTTCTGTCCTTTTGGGTTCTACACACTCTGGTATTTCTGGAATTCTTTTGGGGCAATTCAAAGATGTTATATGAAAGATTCCTGCAGAAAGGTGTCTTTTATTTTTCCTGTGGACAAAGTGGTAAAGGTTCACCTCATAGCAAACGTTGAGTTTAATGTGGAATTTTCCAACTCTTACAAGAAATGGATAGAACTTTGTAGGAAGTTGGACCTTTTTTGCTATTGTACTGTTACAGTGATCCCCTGAAAACACTGAAAGGGATGGCTACAAAAAGTCTGAAATGAAAAAAGTAACGTAACATTGTTTCTTCAGGTGCAAGACATTTCTTGGACTATGCTGTACAAGTTACTGAAATAGGCAAGAGAACAAATATTCTAGAAATACTCATTTTGGAAAAAGCAGCTGAGAGGACAGACTCTAAATATGTTGTCAGCAATACAGTAATGTTGAACAAATAATACTGAACATGTTAAGCTTTGTTCACCTGCATGTATCAATGTAAACTATCATGCACAAAAACCTATTCTGCATCATGATGTATCTTACTGGAAAGTTTCTTGGAGATAACTCTTTAATTCTAGTCTAGTGTTCCCTGTGAAGTAAAATATGGAAACTTATATGTAGTTCACATGTCTGTCTCCATACAAAATGGAAAACTAACAAAAATATGAAAAAGCAGTAGTAGTCAGTCACACCTCATAAATTCCCCCTTCTTACTGTGCTGTTCTATAAAATAACTTAATGTACCTCATGAGATTTCATGAAAAGTCTAACCCTTATTCATTCAAACCTCCACAAAATTAGCCATTGCAGGAGTAGCAAGTACTGCTGAGTAACATATTAAAATGGTCATTCAAAGCTCTTATTGAAAAACGGGGCTATGGATGTGAATTCCTTCCTTTTTCCTCTGTTTTACCTACTTATATGCACAGATATATAGAGACAAAAAACACGTTTCTTTTAGTTCTAAGTGCAGGGTGGGGGGATGTTCTAGGTGCATGGGAGCACCACAGTGATGTGACCCTTGATCACATGTGACTACAGACCATGGACCTAGTTATCTGATCTGCTGTCAAGGAATGGTTACCTTATCTGCCTGTCTCTGTGATGCTGTCCTTTAGTCCAGACTCTCAGGACTCATCCCGAGTGTGCAGGCCCATCAGCTGCAATAATTTGCCCACTCCTTGGGCAACAATATAAAATCTGTTGTTTGCCATGAAGGTCTTGAGAATGAGTTTAGAAAGTTATGGATTGCAGCAGGGAGTGGGGAAGAGAAAACCCCATTGATCTGGGACCAAGGAGCAATCACGTGCCACAAGACTCAAGTCTCAAAATAGGAGATTTCTGCTCTGAAGATCAACTTTCCAAGGTCTTGTGACTGGTGAAAGGAAGAATTTTTTAACTGGATGAAGCTGCCCTACCAGGGCTGTTGAATTATCACATGTGAAAAAGGTTAAAATGACTAACTGCATTCAATATTAGAGGGGCATTCATCATGGGAAGCTTTGCAACTAAGAGCTAACATCTACCCCATGGGAGAATTTCTAGCAAGGGGTAGGCAGCATACTCAAAAGAAGAACTGCCTGCATTGTCACAGACCTGCTCATGTGTTACTGGATATTGCCCTGCAATTCAAGATGCTAGGATGAAGAGATGTAACCGACTATGTGAACTGTTGGCTGAGGAAGCTTGCAAGAAGGACTGGTTAATGAACAGTGATTCCAACAGTCCTGAAGGACCATAAAAAAAACCTGACTTGATATTTAGCAAGGGAAGTCAGGCCTCAGGGGCCTCTGGTGGATATAAAAACCATCACCACTTGACCTTAAGGAGCAGGTCTGAGAGGTGATGAATGACAACAGCTTAGTGGTATGATGGCATCTATAGGTTCCTATCTAAAATGGGGCTCTCAAGGTACCTGGGGCAGGGTGGGTTTCTAGGGGCATAAGGGGAGGTCCTAGGTATGTGGCGTTCTAGAAATTCTAGGTGCTAAAATTCTGTTAAATTGAAATTCTGTTAACTAACTTAATGTATTAGTTTCACAGTTCCTTAGTTTACCTTTGCAATATTTAACAGATTCTGAATTGGCTATTAGGTAGTATTTCAGTTAATGTTGTTAATCATTAATGTTAATGTAAACTATTGAGGCAGCTGCAGAATCTCCCGTTGTTTTCCTAAGACTTCCAGTGAAGAAATCTTTCCAGAAGAAATCTTAACTGCAGCATGCTGGACCCACAGTTGTATACAGACATGTATGGCACATGGTAGCTTAGATAATTATGGAAACATTGACAAACACCTTTTAGAGAAATAAGTCATAAGGCCCTTGTTGAAGTTGAAAGACCAAACTCATCTTCAGGGGCTATCTTAAAAGCAGAGTAGTACAAATGAGATGCTAATATTCCTTATGTAAGAATATCCCTTACAAAAGGAGTGTAAGGGCAATGGTAAATGGGTAGATGTGAGCCTTTAGTGTTGCATGCATGTTGTATGTTCCAGTTAACTTCCTCCTTAGCAATTTTTTTTCTTTTAAGAAAGCCTTTACTTCCACTGATGCTGTGCGCTTTAATCAACTGTAAGTTGCTAGGGTGTTTCTTCAGCACATCTTCAGTCTAGCTGTAAAATCTTTATGCAATTTTTTTTACAAATAAATTAAATAGATGCATGATAATTCCTTGAGTAATTTCTTCAGCTGTGTTTTACTCTGGGGAGTAACAAGATTAGTTTCTGGTATTATCACATAAAATTAATAAACTAAATAAGATTATGGCTATTGTCCACTTCTAATTTCAAACCAGGCTAGCTGCTAGAAGTATTTCTGTTAATTAAAGGTAAGCATAGGGAAAAATGTGCTCAACTGTTACAAGAATAATGTTGGATAACTTATCTCTGAAAACAAACAGGAATTTGCAGGATTGGACTTTTTCTGAGCCACAGAGATTTTCATTTTGTGGGAGGCAGAAAAGAAAGATGGATAGATCTGACATTATTTTAAAGCACTAGAAATTACTTACAAATGTGTGACCAGCTGAACAAATAACTTGTATTTGAAAAAACGATGCAGATTCTGATTTCAGATACTGTGATGTGAACTCATAGGAACTGCAGTGAGTGTGTCAGAATTGCTCTGGATTGAAAACTGAATATGAAAACAATTATCTGTCCTGCTGCGTGTTTGTGGGGTGTGCTTTTTAAAGGTAAACATTTTGAAAATTTCTGGACAAAATATTTGTTCATCAGCTGGCTGTTATACATGTGAAAATACCTTACACTGTGGCTAATAGTTTTATTATAATTAATTTTGAATAAGCAGTTCTTAGTTTATACATGGAAAATATTTCTGGATTCCCTGGAGGGGGAGGTGAATCCAACCAACCTACCAAGAAACAAACAAAATGTAGAATATTCATAATTTGTAAGAATACAAGATATTTTTCTGTTTATGTGGCTAATAAATGCAGTCAAAGTCCTCTAAAAATTGACAGTACTGCAAATGCTACTGTCCTTAGGTTGCCAGCTTCCTAAATTTGAATTTTGCTGTGTGAAGAATGAATATATTTTTTATTTTCTGGTTTGAATGCAGATGATATTTGCCAGATATGATTCAGGTTGTCATTATACTCCTTTAGGTTTATGTTCTGACTCACCTGAACTCTAAAATGTGCTAGCACAAAACTTGAATAAGAGTGATGAGTAAGGACCATATATTGTATAAATAGCTGTTCTGAAAATTGTCAGAATATATTATATATAATTAGAGCATGCAAATCTCTCAGAAGTTTATGATGTTGTAGTTTCTCTCAATCATATGTGTTAAAGTTTCTTTATGGTTTTTAGGCTTTTCACATTAAGAGTTACGACTTGTTAAATGACAGCCACGTTGCACCCCAGGCCAGAACCTCAGCTAGCTCAGTTTTGTTTGTTGAAGAGCTTTACATACATGAATGATAGCATAACTAGCACGAAGATAATTTAGGTTTTTTTTCCCAAAGGATTAATGAAGTAATTTAAATCTGTGCTTATAGTACTTAGGTCTCTCTAACCTATTTATGCTGCATAGTATGCTATATTTGTTCAAAACCCTGGAGTTGAAATGCAGCTTGTGGAAACTGCCAATTACCTCCTTTGGGTTGCCCTGAAAACTAGCTGTAAAAGTGAAAATTAATGTAGGAAGAAAAGTTCCGTGTGTCTTTTATAAATCATTACAAGCACTGTGATATCCATTAAAAAAACTAGGAGCTTTCTGAAAAACAGGTACTTTAAGCTGTGCTTTTAAGAGCAAATTGACAGCATGGAGACTAAATGGAGTTAATGTCAGAGCATTTTAATCCCACACATACACAGCATGATAAATTAAATAACTTCCTGTTCTGCGAGAGAAATGGTGCAGTCTGGAAGGCAGGTCAAGTGGCTCAGCACAGTGGTTCCAGCTATGCTGCAAAGAGACAGGCTGCTGCAGGACTGTGGGGTTCCCTCTGTTTCTACTCAGGTACTCAAGACTTTTCTCAGTCTCTTCTGGGTCTTTCCCAGTGTTACTCCTGACCACATCAGTTATAGAATTAGGCAGAAAATTTAAATTCTGACTTGTTCTTTCTGTTACTCTTTAAATCTGACTCTATACCTTTGGATGAGACCTGAGACCTAACTAATGAAGATGGTTGTAATGTTGACTGGTTAGGTAACACATCTGTACTAAAAAAAACCCTCAAACCAACTAACAAAATATGCAAACTGAGGCAGCATAAATTAATTCCTGTATCCGGCTAATTTCTTGCTGTTTCAGTGTCCATTTCCTTATTTCCTGCATTGTTCTGTCCATGGCTAAATCCAAACCACTTTAAAAGGCACAGAATTAATATTTCTGAATAAAGACTGGAGCCATTTTCAGAAAGCAGTTTTCTGTTTTATGCTGAATTATGTGGTGCCTACCTAAGAAAGCCTTTTATTTCTATCACAAATCAATATTTGTGTAAATATACAGAGGATAATGTTCTGCCCTGTTAGAAAGTATAGCTGAACAAAGATCAGAGTTGGCATAGTTCTGTCTGTTCCTCAGCAAGAGAAATGCTCTGTTATTTCACATCATATGGTCCTTTTCATGAAACCATTTAGCTATTTTACAGTTTTTCTTCCTAACAGCTGTTATGTGTTTCAAGACTTCATTTTTATTAGTAGTATTAGAATCTTTTTTGTCATTTCAGCCTTAATTTACTCCTATCTGATTTACACGATCTGGTCTTGATTTGATGTACTTTGTCCTACATAGTTCCCCCTCTGCTCCACAGATTTTTCTTCCATGTATTTTTATACTGTCACTTCACTTCCCTAAGCCAGGTATAATCTTTTTTCTTTTTCACTTAAGATCATTTCTTTTTCTTCTGACTGCCCTTGTCCTCTGCAGCTCAGCTGTCTTTATTATTTTTTGGAGAAGCATTCAAAATTCCTGTTGCTGAAATACTTTTAAATACCCTGAAATTATTTTTTATTTTATTTTTTAACATTTATGAAGAAGTGTGTTTGCAAGATGGATTTTTTGCTAATAAAAAGTATAAATATACTACTATGGGTCAGAGAAAACTTTTTCTCTTGAGGAAGAGTGTCCTAATTCCAAGCGGTCTGTCTGATCTAGTACATAAATGTAAAGTTCTTTAAGCTAAAAGAAAGGGTTAGTGTGGTCATCTGTATTGGGTTTCTGTGGCAAGGTTTTGGTAGCTGGAGGGTTACAGGGGTGGTTTCTGTGAGAAGCTGCTGAAAGCTTCCTCTGTGTCCGACAGAGCCAATACCAGCCGGCTCTAAGATGGACCCGCCACCAGCCAAGGCTGAGCCAATCAGTGATAGTGGTAACGCCTCTGGGATAAC
>JANZLQ010000095.1:22673314-22698603 GCA_026212715.1 Elanus axillaris
AAACATCCTGTGTTATCAGCACTGCTTTCAGCACAAATCCAAAACACAGCCCCATACCAGCTACTATGAAGACAATTTATACCAGCCAAAACCAGCACAATGTAACTGCAAAACAAGATAGAAAATGTTCTGTAGTTTGACAGCACGTTCATTCAAGAGTACACAGCTTTACCTGAAGGTGGGAGATATGCTCTGATCTGAAGATTCCCTGCACTAAATAAAAGTCATGTGTGCGGAGCAGCTTAGTAGGTCTTCCGCAATATCTTCCTTTTAGGCTGGCCTGTAGATGAATAAGGAGCAAGTAGCAGTGGATACAGGCATTTCCTCATAGATGCAATAAGTATGAGGCATTGCATAGAAAATACAGAAAGGCAGGATCAATTCTGCAGTAACTTAGCTGGCAAGTTCTAATCGTTGCTTGGTTTGGAAGTGTGTTGCTGCAGTAGCAGTTGTGTAATAGCTATATTACTGCACTACAGCATGTGAAAAGAAACCCATTCCTCTAACACTGAAAGAAATAGGGATGGTTTGATTACTTGAATACATGAAGACATGAGGCTATAAAAATATCTAACTGACAACAAGAAAATACAGTTTCCGTATGATATGTGCAACATGAGAATTGAGCTTGCTTATAACTGGAGCAGCACCCACAGTATCAGAATTTATACTGGACTAATCTGTAGTATTCAGTTGTTCTCTGTGCTATTAACACCCAAAATCAATGGCAGGTTTTGTCTACCTAGGAAAAAACCCTACAGCATTGTGTTACATGCCATAACACTGTTTTTCAGCATGCTCAGTTTAAAACATATATGGAGACAACTTTTTTACTTTGAGATTTCATTGCAGAAGGATATAGTCAGCAGTGCATTTTGTACTTGGGTTGCTGTCAGGTCACTTTTAAAGATGGGCTGCTGCCTCTGGGATTACATCCTCACATTACTGTGCTTAGGAGAATGCTGGAGCTGTACCCAGCATGTCACTGGTGTGCACCGTACTGAGGAATCGTAAGTCAGCATCTTGGCATAGTGGATCAGTGTTTTGAATCAAAATTATCCCTTACATCTAATTCAGCCAAAGATTTCTTTAGAATTTTTGCCGCTGCTGAAATGAATACATTACTTCTGCCTGTTTTGTTTTATGCTTTTTGTTTTTTGTTTGGTTGGTGGGTATTTTTGGTATTTGTTGTTTTGATTTAGTCACTGTTTTTAAGAGGTATGAAATAATAGTAACTTTTTTTCCTGCATTTTTCCCTAATTTCCACCTAAAAATAATCATTATAATCTACTTTACAAGAAGCGCATTTACAGAGAAGATGATAGAGGAAAATCATGTGCAATGTAAATAAAACATTTAAAAGAAAAGCAAATAGTTAGTCATGATTCATTAAAACTTGCATCTAACTCTGCCTAGATGTTTACTGGTTGAATTTAGATTTATATGCTCTATAAACAAAATAAGTAATTTCCCCCCCTCAAATATTTAATACTTCTTATAATTTTATTCTCAAGATCAACTAAGCAGGAATAGGAAACACATTATTACATTAATTATAATACTCAAAGTTTTTATTATTAGAAACTTCTTTCCAGCAAAAGTTGTTACTTTCCATCTCTATTTTTACTTTAACAATATTTCTTCCTATTTGAGATAGGAATATGGTTGGTGCTGTATTATTACACAAACTTCTTATTCAGGTTTCCTTATGCTTAAGAGTTTCTTTTGCCAAATACTATTTACATAAAAATTTCAGATCCGCCATAGTGCTTTCAAATGAAAACTGTTGGAAGTTAATGGCTCTGTAACACTTTAAGCATCCCAACCCCCCATTTAAGGTACTGCTAAATCTACTAGTGAACATACTGATTGGTGTGCAGGAGGAATGGCAGTATATTTTTAAAAAAAATTGCAGTTCAAATTAAAACATTTTCTTTTCTTATTTAATACAAAGTTAGATGGGGAAAAGTATAAATAAAACTTTTCATATTTTTTGCCATATTTGTAAAGTGAAAAGATTAATATACCAATCCTTTTTCATGTAAAGTGCACACGTTACTGCTGTTTATGAAGCTCCAAATTTAGCTTGTTATTAGTCAACATATTGAAAAAATTGCAGGTAAATTAACAAATAAAATATCACTGCTATGAATAATGAATCCAATAAGGAAGTAATATAAAGTATTAAAAAGATTATAAAGGCTTCTGTGTTTATGATATTTCTTAAATTGGCTACATCTATGATACTTAACTGTGTTTACAAATAGAAGATTTTATTAATTTTAGTGGTGTGAAAAAAATTTTAATCAGAAAATTTTACTTTTTAAAATGGAAATGACTCAATATCCACGTAGTAGGATCTAAATGCCAGAGAGTAATTTTTGCTCTTCAATTAAATAACAAAAGATTACAACTATCCTAGTCAATATTGTCATTCTTATGTTTGTAGTCATGTGAAATGTTGAACTTTTGTGCCTTTTCACTCAGCCCCTGCTCAGACTCTGGCTGACTCAGCTCATGTGATGCAGGGGAGCAGCAGGTAGGCAGGAAGAGCTGAAGGGGCCTTAAGCAGTTGGTATCACCTGCAGATTACTGTCTTCTGCAGCTGTTATCAGTTAGACAACATTCTTAGCAGAATCTGCTAGTGTGTAGAAATGATAAAGACCAAACCTTCAAGCTGGAAGGTATAAAACATCAGCTTGCCCAAACTTTTGAAGCTGATCCAACAGCAGCCAGACTGCTAAGGTTTTCCTGCTGCCTGGTGTGATACAGGGGACTCTCGCACCAATGAGGGAGGAGGAAGGATGGGCACTCTCACACTTGGCTAGCTACCTTTTTTGTTGTTCCTTTGTTTGGGTTTTTTTGCTCATAGGTGCACGAATTGATGAAGTCGTGTGATATACTAGTCTGGACAAAAGGAGACTGAGCCCCTGTTTTGTGTGTTTGTGGTATTTCTTAATGAGCTCATGAAACAAAGTTTAAGTCACAGAGTACATTGTCCTGTAAATTTGAGATCCATATGGACTGTGACAGCTTTTCCTGAAAAACAACCAAAAAATGCATATTTTCTTGGCATGTTGTTCTTATTGTCAGATTTATAAGATGACAGGATAATTAAACTCAGCAGGATTCATGTTCTAATTAAAATAGGGCAAGAACTTATTCTGTTATCCCATGACACTTTCATGAGATGCCTTTTATTTTCATCTAGCTTTTCATTAAAAAAAAAACAAACAAAAAGCCAACAAACTAAAAAAAAATCTACTGAAAGAAACTTGGAGACCCTATAGTTTGAGAGGTTAAATGAGATGGGGAAGACCGCAAATTACATCCTAGCAAGGGGTTTATGGAATGAGTTCTTCTAACCCACCTTTTTTTTCTGTTTTTATACTGAACACATGACAACTAAGCAGGCAGTTTGTGATGGAGGAATGAAGACAGCCATGAATATCAGCAGTGAAAGACTTATTGTGTCATATTTTGGTATCAAACAATTTTGGATAGGCTTTTTCCAGTCTTACAGTTTGAAAACAAAACTGGTTTTAAGGAGCAAATGATGTAAAAGGTAATGCAGAAAATAAATAGATAGCAGAGGTTAAATCTATGGTACATTCACTTGTTAATTGCATGCTTTGCCTGATTTTTATAGGTTTGAACTTAATGTTTATCAAACATATACATATATATGTGACATGAAAGGCACTGCAACTTGGTTTCAGTCAAGAAGTTTGAAGGGAGTAAAAATGAACTTTCCTTACTATGCTAAAAATTATCCAGCTGTTTGTTGAGGATTATAGTTGTGTGCAGTGCTGCTCACGTGTCTTTTTCCTTCCCAAACTTAGTATGTATGGAGTGATTCAGAAGGAATAGAGTTTAGACTTTGTGTGTCTACTTTGATAGCTGGATTAAGTAAACCAGCCTGCAGTGTGCTCTGATCTAATGTGGGGATAGAGCAGTAGTTTGTCACTTACTGTATAAAAGAGAAAGAAGCTGAGAAAGAATCATGCAGCATAGGAGTACTGCTCTGCTCTTCTGCTAACACAGCTTACACAACACTCTTTTTCTAAGGTTATGCTTAGTTACATGCTACTCTGAGAGAGACTTGTTTGTAGGCAATGAAAAAGAAATAGGGCGTAAGAAGAGATTTTTTTGTTTGGTTGGGTTTTTTTAGGAACATTCTGTCACAGGCTTGGGAATCCCACACGAGAGGAATGAATACCATCTCCAGTTTTTGTAGGAAAACAACTGTGATGTAAAGACTGGCATAATGAGCACACCGGAGAAGATATCCATGATTGCCTGGAAGAACTGTTTGTTTTGGCTGAGTTTCTTGCTCAGCTGAGATGGCAATAATACTTTCTACTACTTGTGGCAGGTGCATGTGCCTTGGTAAAGACCAAAACCCCTTGAAACCTCTGGACCACTGAACCACAGCTCTCCCTAGTAACGACTGTCATGTACATACTTTGGTTAAAAGGCAAGGCCCTTGGCCAGTGAAACAGTTCACTTGAAAGAAACATCTATGCTGTTAACCATATATGACCACAGATCAGATTTGACTAGGGTATAAATGGAACCCAGCTGGGGGGGCAAATGGAGCCAGTCCTCCTTAGAGCAGTGGGTCTGCAGCTGGGGACTCTTTCCCCCCTTGGGTTGGGATGCTGCCCAAGGTAACTCCTTGAGGCTGAGAGTCCTCATCTTAGAGGTGAGTGATTGCATGTTTTGGATTCTCATTTCTAAAGCTTAAGAATTCTTAAGTTGGTTGTGTAGTATTAATTCTGTTTGAGATCTTGAACCTGTAGTTTACTAATGTTTGTCAGAGTGCTAAATTATTTTGATTGGAACAAAGGTCATTCCTACTTTATCACCTGTTAAACAGTTTTGGTTGGAGTACAGTTTATTTTATCCTCTGTATAATTAAAGTCTTGTAAGCCTCCAGGACACCACCCACCTTACATACTGCCCTGCTTTCAGCTGGGATAGAGTTAAGTGTCTTCCTGGTAGTACAGAAGTGGTACGGTGCTATGTTTTGAGTTCAGTATGAGAAGAATGTTGATAACACTCTGATGTGTTCAGTTGCTGCTAAGTAATGTTTACACTAAGGCTTTTTCAGCTTCTCATGCCCAGCCAGCGAGAAGGCTGGAGGGGCACAAGAAGTTGGGAGGCAACACAGCCAGGGCAGCTGACCCAAACTGGCCAATGGGGTATTCCATACCATGGGACGTCACATTCAGGAAATAACTGGGTGGTGGGGGAGTTGGGATTGCCACTTGGGGACTAACTGGGTGTTGGTCGGTGGGTGGTGAGCAATTACTCTGTGCACCATTTGTGCATTCCAATCCTTTTTACTATTGCTGCTGTCATTTCATTAGTGTTATTATTATCATTATTAGTTTCTTCTTTTCTGTTCTTTTAAACCGTTCTTATCTCAACCCATGAGTTTTACTTCTTTTCCTGATTTTTCTCCCCCATCCAACTGGGTAGGGGGAGGGGGGAGTGAGTGAGTGGCTGTGTGGTGTTTAGTTGCTGGCTGGGGTTAAACCACGACACATACCTAAAACAATATATATAGATTTCTGCAAGGTGAGGAAAAAAGTTTTCCTTAATATTTTTTTGTTAAATAATTATTGTTCACTGAGCTGTAAGATTCTACACAGCAGCTGAAATGCAGTGGAAGAAGTCCAGCTCTGGTGTAAGTATAATGAGAGCAAGCACAGAACTATATACTAAGCTTGTGAGATATCTTACTGATAGGTGTACTCTGTATACCCATGCAAGTGAAGTACCTCAGGAATATAACATTGAAGAAAGATATTGACTGTTCTGAATATCAGTTATATCACCAGTGACACATATGTGACTTGGACTGATGCATTTTCTAGTTTTTTCTATGGAATAGTTATTAGAAATAACATATCTGAGTCTGCCTTTTGAAATTAAGGCAATAAAAAAGTCTTCCTATATTTTGGGAACAATGTATTTCATTTAGGACAATACAGCAGTGCAAGGTTAATACTTTTACTCTCCGCAGTTTCAGTGTACAAAATATACTGATCTGCTTACGCACAGAGTCTTTGAAGCAGTGCTAGTGGGAGAAGATAGTTTCAACAGTGCATCTTGAATGTTACTTTTGCCATCATCCATTTAACCTTTTCCATGGTATCGTTTATGTTTGTTTCTGTAGCACCACTCCTTCAAGTGCCATCAGGACTATGGTTACTATTAAGATCATCTAAGAAATCGGAACTGTGGCTTAATAAAAACATGGTTCACTACTGCAGAAAAATTCCTCCCAAGGTGGTTTCCAAGAGCTATGTTTGGAGCAACTTGTCAACTCTGCATCCCAAACAGGAACTGAGCTTGCCATGCACTTAGCTCAGTCTTCCCTGCAGTGTTTTCCAGCGCTTGGAAATGGTTGAGTTCTTTGAGAAGGTGGCAGTCAGAGTTCTACCCTTACTGTTTCCAGCATATACTATCATTACTGCCTCAATTTCACTGTAAGTAACTGTAGCAACAACAGCCAGCCCTTCCTCCTTACCATCTGCATCGTCCTGTGCAGAAACAAGACAAAAAGGGAAGACAGGCCACAGTGTGAGAGCATGTGTCAGTTGTACTTAACAAGTACTTCTTGTGAAAGCCACTAGCTGTGAGGGTATTTGTGGTCTGTGAGATGTTTTTCACCATGTTTTATCAGAACTGTTCCATTCAAAATTACAAGTTATCCCAAATGTTTCAAAGTGCAATTGCTGGTTATTTAGACTGAATGTGAGCTTTTGGGTTTAAAATACTAAAAGCACTTTTCCTTTCAGAACTTTGTGCTAGGAATTTCAGAGTTATCTAGCACAGCCACAGTGAATTCTTCTTCAGTAGATTTGCCTACAGAATCTCCAGAATCACTGGCTTGCCTGAGATCTTTTCCATCTGTGGTGCTTAGATTTTTATTGTAGGATGTTTTATGAAGTTGTTGTTTTGTTAGTAAACTAACTGTCCTATACCTTCAAGAATAACATTTCCCAATCACATAAAATCTTATGCGGCCTGATGGAAGAACACATCAAAGTTGACAGTGATGCAGCATATGCAATTCTTTTAGTCTTGCCCCTGCTCCAGGAAAGTGAAAGCAGTTTTGTTGCCTATAAGGAAAACAGGAAGACAAGTATATAATTAACATGCTATTGTGCCCAGTAGATTGGAAAGTATGTAGACACCTAAATTACAGACTATCTCTACTTCTGGAAGGTTGAAATTTGATAATTCCCATTCCATAGCACACTATTTCCTTTAGGAGTAATCATCAGCCTATGACTTCCTGTAGATTAAAGGAAAAAAAGTACAAAAATAAAATTTTCCTTCTCTTTTACTAGGTGCTCTGAACTTAATTTAGTAAATCATTCTTCCTGGACATGCAAGTCTCCCCAAACAATCATAAGCTCTAATTATTGTCATCTATTACTCCTATATTTTCATTGAAATTTTCTTTTCTACTGTTGTTACAGTTGCACTGTACATATAGCTGCAAGATTATGGTGCTTATCTCTCTCTATGGACCATGCAATTGCCACTTACAGCATTTACTTTCAAGGAGACATCTATGAGTGATACAGCCACCTATCTCCAGAGTCTGCATACTTTGTCGTTAACAGTCTCAGGGTTGATTTGCAATGTAATAGTAGTGAAGTCACTCATGTAATACACCCCATTATTACACACATCGTTTTACCCCTACAAAATGGCTCAATGTTTTTTTGTTAGTATACTAATCTAAGAGTACCGGAGTGTATTAAAATGATGGAAAGAAGATCATAATAATACTAATCCCATTGATTATAGTATTCTGTCAGACATTAGAAATTTTGTGGGGGAGGTACTAGCCTTTAGAAAAGGCTAGCCAAGTACTTAACATCTGCGTACACAAAACTTCATAGAAGACCCAGAAAACTCTTTAACAATTCTTATGTAAATTTTCCTGTGTTATAACTCCTGGGATTTTAATGTAGTTTTTCCAATTTTATCTGAAGAACTAAAAAAAAGGAACAAAATTCTTTGACATATGTAAATAATGGGAGTGTATAATATAGTAATGAAACTATAGTATGGGAAAGTGGTGATACTCCCCTTACTGTTGTCTGATTATCTTTGCATAACTACATAGTCTATAACAAATTTATTTTCCTGGGAGAGCTGTTAAGAGACAAAAAATGCTCAGGGTATAACAGATGAGCTTCTGGTCTTCTGTTGCAACTTTATCATCAACTACAGCTGATGAAGATTATTTCAATTACACATTTGTAAAAAATACTAACTTCTGTCTCCTTTTAATTTTCATCACATGAAACCTTCATCCACAGTTATTCTTTCAGTCTACTGAGAAATTGCTGCCCAATTTAATTCAATAATTTTTCCATCAACCACAGTAAATAGTTTGGTTCCCCCCTGTGCACCCCACCCCATATATTCCTATGCAGTATGATCCTTACCTGCAGTACTTATTGAGTTATGTTTAACATGATGTTATTTAATGTTTATAAAGCAGTCTATAGATGAAAGACATACAACTGCAACATACAGTTGTTTCTGTTATTATTAGCTACCACTGTCTATTGCGTATTATATACTTTTTTTAAAAGGCCAAAACCAAATAATCCCTTTTATTCTTAATACTGAAGTATTTTTCAATAATCAGTCCTATGTCCTGTTTCAAAATACATTCTGTGTCATTATTGTAATTATTTAAAGCATCACCTGTATGTAATCTATGCAGATCTGTTCACATCTGTTATTTGTGGTGTACAGCCTTTTGTTGAGTAAGATGCCTCTGGAGGGAAGATAAATACCACTTATTTTTAAAAAGAAAAAGTTCAGGAAAGAAGTCTAATCATACTATACTGATTTTAGTAACATGACATGAGAGGTATTTTTACATTAAAATAGGATTGTAGTCTTGTGGCTCTGTGCAGTAATTGATTTAATAATACCAAGATGTTCTTAAAAGAATTCAATTTTAAAGTTGAGTGTAAGTAAGTTAACAATAGAAGGAAATGTCTATTTGTTCAGATAATTGTAGTATATATTACAAATAACTTGACTTCTTCTGAACCAAGCTATTGTAAATAAACTGAATAGATTTACTTTCCTTAGGGGAAAAGGGCTGTATAAATAGCCCTTAAAAATACTCACCATTTAGACTTTGTCTTAGGACTCATACTAATTCTTTATTTAAAATAGTGCTAATTATGTCACTTCATTTACTCTATTAAAAAACAGATTTCCTTAGATATTTCATGACTTATTGTAGTGTTACTTGCATCTGTGTCACTAGAGGACTGAAAATAAAGACTATATTGTAGCAGGTGGCCCTGCTACAATAAAAATAAAATAAAAAATATTTTAAAGCAACTAGTTCTTCAATAAATACTGGAATATTTAAATGGATTTGGACATTAAATTATCAGTGATAAATTTTAACTGAGATCTTAAAAGCATGAGTTACTAATAACAACTAAGGTCAAGTTCTGTCTTGCACTGCCTGTACAGCTTCATTGTATACATATTACCTCTGTTTTTCTCAGTTGTATTAGCTTTATAACAGTCAATATATTATTTGTAGGGATTAGCTTTGATCTGTGTTAGGTTAGGATAACCAGGGTTTTGTATTGAGTAAATTGGGTAGGTGCATTTTTGAGTACTGACTTGAGGCTTGACTATTACCAGATGCTCTAATGTGTGCATTTACTCATAGGAATCAGTATGCTGGGTTTTCAGTTCTTGCTTTGTGTGGATAATGGAGAAGCAAATATGGCATTAAGCTACTTCTGTGCTTAGCCTGTCCCAGGCCATTAGGTGTGCCAGCTGGGGTGTCCGGAGACTGTTCCAACAGGTAGGCTTGCACAACGGTATGTGAACAATGGTATCTACTGTTGAAATGGATGATGTTAGTGTCTAAGGAGGAAGTGTGAGCTGTGCACTGACAGTGAATGTGTGCACAATAGGGGTTCTTGTGCTCAGCGTCAGTCCATACACACAAACATCCACTGTATCTTGGTAGCTTTGTGCTTGGGTCAATGTAAAGCTACTCTAACCAATCATAGTCCGACACTTTCAGTTTGCAATCATTAACTTTATGAAAACCTTTCTATATCAAGAAGGTTTAGGAATTTTGCTTTAAAGCAAAACCAATCAAAAAACAAACTGAGACCCAAGTTATAACTCTTGGAGATCTTAATCTACATCACTACATTCCTGAGTCAGATCTGTAGAGTACTAGTGGATTAACCAGTCTTATTAATAGGCACAGATATGCTGTTGTTGTAGGTGATTTGGTCAGCCTTGTATCTGATCCTTTGTTATTTTGGCTTGTGTAATCAAGTTCACTTCTACTAAGTGGTACAAAAAGGTAGCAGTGTGATTTGGCAGCATTTATATTCACTGATGTCTGACAGTAATGGCTTAGAAAACATAAGAAAACAGAAGATTTAGTGTCTTTCCTAACCTTCTTTGCTCTCTGCTCTGTTCTTTGTAATGCTCTTCTCTTTTTATCTCTTCTGATCATTATGTACATACAAAGAAAATTGCACTCCAGCATCATATGAAAAGAAACATTAAAAAGTTTATAGAGAAGTTTTATGCTCTTGACAGTGACAGCAATACTGTATTGTAATGGATGTAAACCAAAACAAATGAAACCCACCACCAAAAAAACATCTTCTTTGTTAGTGACCTTCACTGACTATAGGATCAAATCCAAAGATTGTTAGATATCAGGAATCTTTTAATAAAACACAATTTTACAATAAAATACTGACAAATAGAGCTGGCAGTAATGGAACACGCATTTATTCAGATTTCACCGTTTGTAAGCACTTCCTGTATCTCCTGGTTTACTCCCAGCAGCAAATTTTATCCTCCTCAGAATCTCTGAACCAAAACCTGCTAATCAACACTACTTTAGTTTCAGAAAATTTAACTGACTTTATTTTTAGTTTATGGCCAGGAATGCCTTGTTGGGGAAGTGAAATGTCAAAGAGGTTCAGTCAATTCAAATTTGACTTGGCTGTTTTAAAATTACATGTGCAATTGTTTATCAAATTATGGTTACTCAGGCAACACATTCAAGCCTTTCTCGTAGCTTCTAATATTTCTTCCTATTATGACATATAATTTTATAGCTATTTACATGTCATTTTCAGTGGAACACTTAAATACTTTCATAGATCGCTTACCAAATTTGTAGAACACATGTCATTAAATGCACAGCTTTTTGCCTGACACATCCAAAATGTTGTATTTTCATGGATTAGAACTAAATATGAACTCTGTAATACATATTTTTTATAAAATTAACTTTAATTTACAATATCACAAATGCTTTTTTTCAAACCAGAGGTGGAGTGATTGGATATATTCTTTAAACAAATCTTCTACAGGCTAGAGAAGTAAAGCTCCTTTCTCTTTGTTCTACTTATGAATCTAAATGTAAAAGGACTTCTATGCTTGATGTGATCAAAAGCACCTATGAATTGATTGTCATGTATGGAATATATGCATACAAAAGATGGCTGGAGCTGCAAGTATGTTCATAGATAAATATAATGCTCTAATTTGGATAAATGATTCTTAAAGACAACTGCTGGGAAATGTGCAGATATGTCTAAAACAAGTCAGAGGCATGTCGATCATGTATCGTGTACATATCCATATTCTAATCATGCATAAGCAGTTTGTGCTTTTTCTCTCAGGTCAGTCTTAAAAAAACCTAACCAAGCAACCAACCAAAAAAAAAAAACAAACCCAACAAACAAAATACATAAACCCCGACTGAACAAACAAATAAAAGGCCAAAACATGTTACCTAATTTCTCCACCAGTTTTTTGTGGCTTGTCTTCAGGTCTGAAGAGAGTAGTGAGAGAAAGGGCAAAGATTGGGAGATTTGGCTCAATTTAGGTGGTTTATTTAACGTACTTGGACTAAAATACTCAGCTTTTTCCTTTACCCATAGATCCCCCATTTTAGTCTGTGCCCTCTTTGCCAGTGCCTATGCACGCTATATGTTTCCAAAGCCTGTAATATACCTAGCAAACTACTTGGTTCGTGTCTGGTGATGATCAGGAGGACATGTTTTCTTGTTCTTTGAGTAACTGAAAATGGGAAAACATCTGTATGGCTATGCCAATGGTAATTTGCTACTACTTATTAAAATTATCAAGTCCCCAATATATGTTTCTAACTTATTAATGAGGGAAAATGGAATAACTGGGTGACTTGTTACATTGCTGGTCACAGTCTCATCAGAGTTGGGGATTTTTTACTGTTTCTGGACAGAATTATACATTTGATGTCTTGAGATTGTGCCTGTATCCTCTTTTTACAGATATCCTTCTAGTTTACCTGCCAAATTCTTGTAGTTGATAGTGATAACATTTCACTTTAAGATACACAGGCATGACTTTAACATACTTTCAAAAATACACTCCCAGAAGTTTAAATGGGGTGTTTCCATTTGCTGCTCTCAATCTGATTTTGCTTTCAATTTGTTTGACAAACTTCAACTGTTATTTTCTACTGCAGTATTTAGGTAGAGTTTCATGCTGGGCATTGCAAAAAAAGAATAAAGTTAGGTATGTGCATTACGTTATGTTAAAATATAATTAAAATGACTGACACTTGCAATGTTTTGTAGACAATTTTCTGAACATTCTCTGTTTATTTAATCACTTAGACATCTGCAAATCTCAACACAAGTTTTTACAACTTTTTTTTTGCCTGACGTGATCTAATTTTCTTCCTTTTAAAGAAAGCCAAGAAGTGCAAAAGCTACGCTGTTTAGCATGTCACAATATTCTCCAACAATACAGAAACAATCTGTTATACAGACTGTCAATATTCCTAGCTCTGAAGGACCATACTATGCATTCCCCATATTTAAGACTTTATTGATCTTTTGTCATTCCTACAGAGTGAAACTGATATTTTCTAACGAAATGTAATTTGCTGGAACAAGGCAGTCAAGTGCTGATGAAAAGAATTCTAGGAAACATCCACTCTGCCTGCAAATGAGTTAATGTAGGCTGGTTCTGCTTAGTTCATGTCTGCTTTGTATGCACTTTCTGATGCTCACAGTCCTTATTAGCACTGTGCCTTTTAATTAAAAATAACCACATTTTCACTTATTAGCCTCAATGTTCCCAAGCTCATTAATTGGAATTTTCCAAAGTTCTGATAGGAATTAGTCATCTAACTTCCACTGAATTTTAATGATATTTTGATACATGCTTGCAGCCATAAAATATTTCCTAAAAGGGACTGTGAACTGATGTAGCTGTTTGTATGCATGTCAAGTGGACAAGTTTTGTGCTGCTCAGGGATGAACTGCATTAAGAAAACTGGATTTTCAGAACTGATAGTGGGCTGTTAGTCCAAAGAATTTGTAAATTACTGCTTCATAGGAAAATTGAGGAAGCTATGTTAATAACTGAGACTGCATGTCTTTGACCTGTGCCTAACAGCCTTGTGAGAAACAAGCAAAGCTCACACTGATGGTTTTATATTTGAAAGCTGGCACAGATCATACAAAATGTTTTCTTTGTATCAGTCTTTGCAGTACTAAACTGTCCTGTGCACTTTTTTGATATTAACTTGTATACATGCTGAAAAGAGAAGGAAGGCATGCTATGTAGCATCCTGCTTCGCCCTTCTGCATCCAGCTCTGAGAGCAGGAGGGAGTGGCCAGGCTGATTTCTGGACAAAGCTTTTTTTTGCCATCATTCATACATAATTTTAATTTTGTCTGAAATCCTGAAAGAGCACCTGTCCTGACGGTGTCTAACTGTTTGTTAATGTGTTTTTTTGGAGTGATTAATAGGAGTATTGCAGACAGAGCAAAAATATTTTGCCTGATGTGAAAAAGAAGTTAGTTATGTTTGTTCCTGGTTAGAAAGAAGCTTGTTCCTGGCAAACTTGTTCTGCTGAGATATCATGGGAACAAGAAATAAGAAAACAGTAAGGAGAGGGTTACCTGATTCTCCTGGAAGAAGTAAAAATGGAAGATGGCTGGTATGTCTTAAAAGTGGTACAGCTAAGATAATATAAAAAACTGAAAAAAGAGAAGTACAGGTAATGAAAATGTTTATTCATTTTATGGCTATAATATGAAGACACAAATATTAAAGACTGCTTAAAAAAAGATAAAAAGTAAAATATTTTGATGCCTATAATCATTACAGGGTTTGAGTATTTAAGTCAAATTAAAAAACATTTTCTCTTTCATGGAAATAAATCCACTGGTTTCTGTAAAGCACTACAGTGCATTAATACTTCTTAGTTTGTTTATATAAAGAACATTGTGCAAATTTTCCATTTGCCCTGAACACAAAACCTTAACAAATATAAAAGAACATTAACATAATTTTATTTTTGGCCCTTTGGGGCCTTTTCATTAGTCATATTACTGTGTTTTATTTCATTGTTACTTTTATTTCAGTCCTTTTCAGGCTTCTTTAGCATTATTAGTTTCATTTGTAGTGACTTGTTTTACATTATATTTGTATTGCCTTTTTGTCATTTAGAAATGGCAACCAACTGGTTTCTCTGCTAGATATTTTTTTCTTGGTTCTCCTCAATATCCAGTAAGATTCTTGCCCCCCAAAGATGTTAAATGTCTGACACCAGAAATAAGATTATTAAGCCTCATCTGTGTGTAACTGTTACAAAGCCCGTTGTAATTGATTATAAGGTTTGACTCCAGTAGTCATTAATCCATTAGTTATCTAAGGTTAAAGAAACCCCAGTTTTGCACAGGGAAATTCTAGACTCAGTCTACTTAATGAATGCACAAACCCACTGCTGTTTTCATTTATCACTCTTAGAGGTATCTGCCGTGTTAGAAGAAATCTTACCATCTTGTTCTTTTCATAAAATTGCTGCAGACAGAGAGGACCTCAGGAGGTCATCTAGTCTCCATGTGTCACTTGTTCAAGCCTAGCCTCTAGCCATCTCTTCTTTCTTGTATCCTGTAGCCATTGCTCTTACCTCGGTAAGGTCTCTGTGAAGATATTTAAGACTAAATCTAGGATCCATTTATAACCGATATCTTTGACACAACTCTCTTGTAAACACAAAGGATCACAGTGGAGAAGAATGCAAAAGATTGAGCTGTTGCTTGTACCTTCCTAAACTGAAAATTCACGAGATCTTATTCTCCCATATAAAATAAAAAATAAGTAGGAATTTCTGTATTTTTTCTATTATCTTTATTTTTCAGTTAATGTTTATGAAAAAATCCAGCCTTATTACTAAGTACACTTGCAAATAGGGATACAGTGTGTTTCCCCAGGAAAAAAACTGTTTGGGAGGGGCAATGGAGTGAGCCTGTGTTCATTTCTTATAGCTAAGTGAACTGATTTAGAAGCAGGAGAAAAAAAAAAAAACTGACTAAAAGGAACCTATTCTTTTGGGTAGACAAGCACTATGAAACATTTACCTAATCTTAAATGTTTAGGTGCTGTTTTACTTCACTGTGTATACAAGTTACATTTAATTTCATACAGTTAGGGCAAGCAGGTATTCCTTTAGGCGTTTCTGAGACTACAAGTATCAATGGGAACATAAACAAAAATGAGTAGTCACTGCTCATTTGTATTATGGCACCTATTCCCACATTTCCTTAGTTAATATTTACTTGCTGTTCCAAAGCCGATTGTGAGTTTTGCTGGTATATTTATGCAGATTTCTCTATTTGATATGTGAATTAAGCACTATCGTTTCCAATAAACAAACATGTTTACTTCAGGCAAACTGCAGCAAGAAGAGAAAAATCAGCTATGACTTGATTAGATTTTGTTTTAAGCTAAAAGCCGAAATTTGATTGAGTCACAGCAGGGCCAAGTTGAATCACAGCAGACAAGAAAATGTGAGGATTTGATCAGATTTGTAAATGAGTGTTATTCATGCAAAAGTGATTTAAATAATACTCCTTTTCAGAGGTTAAAAGAGCTTTCATGATAAATAAAAAAAAAAACCCCAAAACACTCCCCCCAACAACCACCCCCAAACCCCAGAAATAATCTGTGGGTATTTACTGTAAAGCCTAATGTCATTCTTTGGGCCAAGTGCAGCTTATCCAGCCAGAAATATTATACTCAGTGAGTTCTGAATTGAACATGTAATGGTGTCACCATGGTGTCCTGTCCCTTTCTGCATTTTCAATCTTGTCTGTGCTTCTTAGTGGTGCATTTTTAGAATCCAGTCCTACTGCAGGTTGAACTAACATATAATACTGATGTATTTACTCAGTTTTGAAGTTGAAAAAAAGAAAAAAAACAACTAAAACTCTAAAGCCAATGTAAAATTACTGTAGATCTTGCAAATAATAAGAGTTCCAGTAAAGATTTTAACTGACTCAACAAATGAAGGCAGCAACTTACCACACTGATTGCACTGAAGTAGAACCCCAAAAACATCATACCCAAGGATCATATTGCCAAGTCAGGGAAATGCAGTTCAATTTCTTTGGTTTAGAGGTGGGGGAAATTGACCATAAGTGCCTACTTAATTACATCCCTGGTGGTCTTTTAAGCTAGGACTATGATTCTGATTTTGAAGTATTTAAAAGTAGATGAACAGATTTATTTTTTTTAAATACAGACTTTCAGTAAAGCAAAACTTGTGGAAACTGTGACTCCACTCAAGTGGAGTTTTCTTTTGACTTTTATGAAGCCATGAGTTCATCTTTAATCTTTTTTTGAGAGGGGCTCTACAAATGTTCTCATGTAATCTCTCTCCCCAGGCTTCTTTTTTGTCCATACCCTAAGTGTTTAGAACTCTAGAGAAAGCAGTCAGAATGAGGGACCATAGTCTGACCCAAGGACATGGAGAAAGTATTCAATAGGAAGTGCCTCACAGGAAATACTTGAGAATGAAGAGAGATGGAATTTTCGATCACTACCTAGCTCAGTAAGGGAGAGGGCTCATAAAAACTCTCTGATCTTTATATTGTTGCAACTTGTCTTGACTAGAGAGATGTTGACTCAGTGAAGGATTTCCTGATAGCACGGTACAAGGCCATTAAATGCTTTGCAAGAATTACAAAAATTAGTACATTAGACATAGATTTCTGTAACACTTTTTGATAACTACAGATCCTAGCTTATAATTTTTGTTGCTTTTTACAGAATCTCTTGATTAGGTTCTTCAGCCATCTGCTGTAGGATAACATATGAAAATGTCAGCAGAAAGAGCAGGGTGTTGGGTTTGGCATGTTTATGAATTACAAACACGTGTTTGACTTCAAACTGGTCAGAAGTCATCTTTTGCAAAGTTAATTAAAAAAAAAAAGTATGCTCCCTAATGAAAAAGACACAAACCATTAAAGCATTAAATTAAATTTGCATACTTTGTCACAGTTTACATTCTCCATACAAGAAGGTGAAGAGGAGTGTGTAGCTGGGAAGATCCTGACTGATCTATCAGCCTGAGAAAGGATAGTTTATACCTTGCCACTTTTTCTTTTCCTACGTGCAATGCCACTAAACATAGACAAATGAAGTAATTTGTATTCAGAATAGCTGGAGTTCAGTCCAAGGTAGTCAGCTAAACTCTCTCGTCCTGTCTGAAGACAGAGGATACCCCTAGAGCACAATCCACACTAGAACTGTGATAGCATTGCTTAACTGTAGGGACTTGCTGGAAATTTCATCAAAAGAGGCTTTTCCTTTTGACCTGAGAGAATGAGTACCCTTGTCAAAAGCCTACCTAGCTAATGTGAACAGGAAAAAAAAAGTTTTATTCAAATGTATTAAGCAACAGTGTCTCAAAACCAAAGTTCTATGGGAAAAAAATCTCTATGCAGTACTTTACACTAAGCCTCCGGCTGGGATCTAATTGGTTTCATAATAATACGGCTTCATATGTAACAGGTCCTGATTTCAGCAGAAGTCTCAAAGTCTGTTGACCTTTTACGTAATCCTGGATATTACTTTTTATTGACACTCCTTTTTGTAGGTCAGTATTATATCTAATATTTCTGGTAGAATACTTTTTTCAGTGGTCCTATGCTTTCTGTGTGAGCCATTATCTCTTCAGAGCTTAATCTATTCCTTTTAGAATGCACAAAAAAATAGACTGAAAATTCACGCTTGTGTTATCAGTGCAGTTTTACAGCCACAGGAAGGACTAAGTCTCCTTAATAAAACTTCTTTTAGTTAATATTTGAAATGGCAGTTGCTAAAAAGGCTGCAGATAATTTGATTGTATGAGAATGGCTGCTATCTGTATGAGCATACTGTGTGATATTTAAAAAAAAAAGATAAAAAAAGAAAATGAGGCAGAAAGAGTATATGGAAGAAATTTGTGATATCCAGATATTAGTGTCTGGTTTCATTCATAACATAAGCATGAATTGTTTTCATCCTAAAAGAAAAAAATATTGTGACTCTGACATTATTTTGATAATTGAAAATGCAATTTCAGTCTTGAAATACCATTTAAAAAGGTAGCACTAGGAATTTTTTCCATAACAGTAAAACAATATTCTTAATTCATAGGTGAAAATGCCCCAAGGTGTCTAGTTTCTATGAACAGAAGTAAACAGAAAGACGTAATTTAAGATTATTATTTCCTGATTAGATACAACACAAATTAGAGTCCTGTTTTCATGTTTGCTTAGCATTTCATCAACCACAAAAATAAGTTTATTGCATGATCTGCTGCAGAGCGAGAAGCCTATCCTTTAGTCAACTGGTGATATTGTCTTTTGAGTTGGAGAGGAAAAATGTATCGGTTGTCCTACAGTGAAACCACTTTAAATGGATCTGAGAACATAGAAGTAATATAAACAATGCAGTTTTCTAGCAAAATTTTAGATGCATGAGTAGTTCTTATTTATGTAACTAGTTTGGCTGACTGCATTAATATTACCTATGTGAAAAATGGTTAGTTAAGGAATCTTAAATGAAGTAGTAAAAACTTATTCCATAAAAATAAAAGCATAAATTATCTTGTTTTTTTAAAATTACTTGAGTTATACTTTTCTTATAGTTCAATGTGAGTCAGTCCTCTCAAAGCCAGTGTTAATCAGTTTTTCCATTGATGACTTGGGTTTCAAATCAGCACTTGAATGAACATATCTATAGGATCTATCTGAGCATCATGCCAGCTTGATGGAAATTCACCAGAGTCAATGGAAATTTGGTTACCCAGGCCTGGAAGAATGAGTCCCCCACAACAACTTGCTGGGTAAGGAAACAGGTCTCAACAGGAAGTATGAATAGGGATATTCCTCATAACAAATATGTTTAGCAAAACTACAAGTGGATAATATGCAAAGGCCTCTCTGCAGGGAGCCCTTTAAATTTTTTTAAGGGGGAAAATGTACAAAACATCATTTATCTGTATTCATACATATGGAAACTAGAAATGGAAAAAAAAATCCTTTTTTTATAACTCATAAAATACTTTTCATAATTTTATACTTAATTTTGTAGGTGGACAATCCAGTGTAAATCTGCTTATTTCTGTTAATACCATTGAGCTTTTAATTTTTCCATTAATTAAAGTTAGGACTAAGGAAAGACTAGAAACATTTTATATGAGTGGGAGAGATGAGATGGTGTTTAAGCTGCCAAGATGTAAAGTAAATTTAAGTTTTGAGCTGAAAACATCTGTTTTGTTTGAAATAGACAAGGTGAACTTTTTGGTCTGGCAAAACAAGGAATGCCATTTAATACTCAACTCTACCAAAGTTCAGGATATCACTGAAATGAGTACAGCCCAATTTTGAGATCAGGAATGTTGAGCAGTAAATAGCAGCTTATGTTATATCATCTTCCCTCTTGCCCATAGACCTGGTTCCTGACAAATAAGATGCCCTGCAGATTAGACAGTCTTTGCAGTTACTCTAAGCTGTACCTGATTGTGACAGCTCCCAACAAACAGCTAGAGATGCTTATGGAAGAGCAGTGCTCTTACTGTCTTTTAAGTCTCTGACCTGAAGTTAGGCCTGGGAACCATATGCTGTTTCTATACAAACTGGGCATTTCTTTGTACCAGTAACATCATAACGAGCAGTTTGCAATGGCTTGACACGCAGCTTATATTGTAGGAACTGTGCAGAGAAGGCTGACTGTCAGCAGGTCTGACCTTTTATAGTGATAAAAGTTGTCTTCATTATGTGAACTTTAGGTGTATGTGAGTTCTTAAGCATCTCCTTACACTGTGGAGCACCATAGATTTGAATGACTTGAGAAAGGATTGAGTGTAACTTGGCTTTTTTACAGGATCGTGTGCTTGCTTTGTATTCACTAATCCACCTATCTATTTTTATTATCTAAGATTTTTAAATTAGAGAAAGAAAAAAACCAACCTCTATCTAAAGGAAATAAGGAAATGCTTTTTAGCTTGGTACCATGAGCTTTGTCCTTGAGAGCAGCTGAGGCTTTTCAGACTGTAAAGACAAAATTACCTGTAACAGAATGTATTTTTAAACACATGTTATTCCAAGGTAGGCAGCTGCTCGCTGCATGAGTCCTTCACTCGCTGCTGTGCTCAGCAGTTAACTTTCACTACTTAAAGGCAGTAGGGCATGGAAGATAACTTCAACATGTTGTTTTTCTATTATTCTTTACTCTCTACTCAGTATTATCAAAGTGACCATATTTTGATAGCAAGAAAATGATGGAAACCCAACAGAATGTAGCTGAGTTGAAGTTTAATCTCCAAGAGACCACTTCATTCTTAGATTAATATTAATACAAACCACCCAGAAATAAAATTCAGCGGGTGTTATTTGGCACAAGGACCACCTATCTGGGATATAAAACAGTTTCCTATTTTAACTAGAGTATTAACTTCTCTCCTTTAACATGCTCTTTCAGTTGTATGGAATGCCAGCATATTGTTGTAATAGCCAGTACATATTGTCTTCAGTAACATTTCTAGTTACAGAATTCTCATCTGGCAGTCTGCTTGAATTTTTTTAACTAACAAAACAAGAGCAAGTTAGAATGCCATCAAAGTAGGAGTTGGTGAGGGAAACTTGGAATACTAAGGCTGAAGGAGCAGCTAAAAATACCTCTGGGTTAACAAAAAAAATTAGAAACTAAATATAATGTAAGCTACTACACACTTTTAATAAATATTGTGAAAGTGCAAAGGTCAGTGCTCTTTTACTTTTTTCTTTCCAAAATTAGAGGATAAAAGTTATTTTAAAAAATTATCTCAAAGCAGTATTGTTTCCAGCTGATAATCTTGCAACATTCTTCTTGGTATGATTCAGAATCTGTTCCTCTATAATCTTCAGAAACCCACTATAGATGGCTGACTTCTGTGCTACTCAGCAAGCCTTTCATTTGATCACCCAGTTATTAGATATACTAAAAATATAATTTTATATATATTTTTAATACAAATCTATTCCCTTAAGGAAATTAAATAGATATTCAATATATAAAATAACTCTGTAATCAACATGATATCCTAAAATTTTACATAAACATTCATGTAGCATTCAAATTAAGAAGCATGAAAAATTTTCAAGTAATCATTTGTCAAAATGTTGATGTCACAATGCAAAGCTTCAAAGGAATGTTTCGATCATTTAGACAACCCAGTTATAGAAATGTATCCTCACTCATAAATAAGGATTTGTAGCATTTTTTATTTAGAAAGTAGAATGACCTCTTCAAGAAATTTGTATGTTTATTTTAGAGAGCAAACCATCTTTTTTTTTTCTTTTTGTTTTAAATTAACTGTCTCTTAAAGACCAGGATTATGCTCTTGAATAAATCAGTGTCTTTTAAAATTTTTATTATACCATCAGCCCAGTTTCTGAGATCCTTTCAAACACTTATAAGGAAATACTATCTAATTTCTCTTCTTTTCCAGTTTTGGAAGTAATTTTTGATTGAACGGTATAAAGTGTTCATAAGTAGTGTGTGTCTACATAATTTCTCAAGGGAAAGCTAAGTTCAAGAAATAACTTACTTACATTCCATGGTTTCTGTAGTCATTCCTAGCTCTTATATAACTGAGACAATAAGTGTTAGTTTTGTCCAGTTTTCATCTCTTTATCTCTCCTATGAATATTCCATCAGAAATTAACCGTTTTATAAGTCACAAGGAATATACCTCCTAGAAGCTCATGCTCACACAAAGAGGTAATATTTAGTCCTGCGCAACCTGCTGTAGTTGACCTTGCTTTAGCAGGGGATTTGGCCAGAATGACCTCCCGAGATCCCTTACAACCTCAACTATTCTCTGATTCTGTGATTATATTTAGAATCATAAAATAGTTTGGTTTGGAAGGGACTTGAAAGGTCACCTAGTCCAACCTTCCTGTAATGAGTAGGGACATCTTCAACTAGATCAGGTTGCTCAGAGCCGCATCTAACCTGACCTTGAATGTTTCCAAGGATTGAGGCATTTACCACCCCTCTGGGCAACCTGTTTCAGTGTTTCACTATCCTCATTGTAAAAAAATTTCTTCCTCACATCTATTCTAAATCTACCCTCTTTCAGTTTAAAGCCGTTACCCCTCGTCCTGTCACTGCACTCCCTGATAAAGAGCCCCTCCCCACCTTTCCTGTAGGCCCCTTTAAGTACTGGCAGGCTGCTCCAAGGTCTCCCCGGAGCCTTCTCTTCTCCAGGCTGAACAACCCCAACTCTCAGCCTGTCCTCACAGGTGAGGTGCTCCAGCCCTCTGATCATCTTCATGGCCCTCCTCTGGACCTGCTCCAACAGGTCCATGGCTTTCCTGTACTGAGGACTCCAGCACTGGATGCAGTACTGCTGGTAGGGTCTCACGAGAGGGGAGTAGAGGGTGTAGCTGCAGTGGTTTAGGACAATTTTGGGAGTTGCCTCTCTGTCAGACAGGAACCAACACTGGAGAAAGCAGCAGTCATGTGATAATGATTCACCAGGGTGCTTGGTCGTATGATACATTCTGTTGTAGCAAGTAATTTCAGTTAAAGAGCTAAAATAACTACTGCTATGCATATGTGAGCACAAAGACTGTCATTTTAGTAAGAGGACATGCGAAATAAAACCTGGTTCTTTTTGTGAACAAAATATTATCTGAAGGAAATTAATTCTCAAGCATAGTACAGGATTCTGTATGCTATGGAATTACTCATGTGAAGTTAAATTTGTGATATGTCTAAGGCAAAACAGTTCCTGTAAAACCTCTGTATGCTTAGGACCTGAAGCTTCCACCCATTCACAGGTGAAACGGGGATAAAGAGTTATGGATGTCCTGATGAAGGTGCTCCTAATACAGTGCCATAGACTTTGAAAAAGAAGAGATACGTTTCTGAAAGTAAGGTCTTTGTAAAACAACAGGGGAAAAAAAAAACTTAAAAGCTCTACACACCTTTGAGCTATGAGTGTGAGGTAAATTGGACAAGTGAGATTTTCACATAGGCTAAAAATTATAGAACTCTGTAAGCCTCTCCCCCATTACACTCAGCCATTTTAATTGATATCGCTAAGGGAGTGGTCTAAGAGATACTGAGAACCACTGTTTTAGAAATGCAGTAGCCTCCCAACTTCTGATCTTTGAAGCTGGCGTTTAAACTGCTTGCAAATTGTGTTTCATATTCCCATCAATTATTTTGTGTTTACTAAACACTCCATGTATTTTGAAAGAAATTGAATAGAAGCTATGGCTAGATATAAGTATAAAACAATCCAATTTGAACAACCTAAACAAGATATTTCTCAAAACAGCAGCATTTGGTTTTAGAAACCCGCAGCACTTGATATGAGTGGAAATTAACAAAAGCATCTGAAATAATCAGGAAAATTAAATAGGCCTTTGCTACTTACCAAACTAGCAAATAATATGTTTCTCAAGGTCATTTCCATGGAAGTGGAAACTAGGGACCTTACCCTTTATGATAGCTTCATAGTGGATTAACATAGAGTAAAATTTGTTTAGATTTTTAAATTCTGCATAGTTTAAAGCTGCAGGGTCTACCTATATGTTGATGTTAACATTTATCCTATTCTGAAAAAAATGTGACTGAAGTACTAGCAAAAAACATAAGAGTAAAAACACTGAATTTTGAGCCATGAAAGTAAAGATTATTTTTCTAGGTTTCATCTTTTTTGGTAATCCAAGTCTTTACACTCTTTTTCTTTAGGCTTTATTAAAACCAATTTAACTTGATCAATTAATATTTTTGGTAAGTAACACCACTGTTGAATATTTGCTGCTTACATAATTTCTCTTATGAACAAACAGGTGCTGTTAAAACAAGTCTTTGAAGTCTAAACACTTCTGAAGTGAAAAATGAAGTGTAAACTGCTTTCTGCTTAACCTTCCTCCCTCCCCCAAACCAATATATCACAAAATTTTACAGTGTAAAATACTTCCAAGCTTCATTCAAACAGCACAGAAAATAATACATTGGAAAGAAAACCCTCCTCTTACCTCGATCTATAGTATAGTTTCAGGTTTTGCAGTTCACTTTGAAATAAATTTCATTCTTGTTTGTTTGTTTTCCTTTTTTTTAACCTTTCACTGTCTCTTGTAGACTTATGTCCATATCTTTGTATCATGATTTAACTTATTGTTTAGGGGTTTTTGGTTTCATTGGATAGGTTAGTGTTGACTTTGGGCTAGAAACTAACCATATTCTGTCTCTTCAGAATTTCTTTTGGTCACATGGTATAACATTCTTTGAGCACTGTGTGTTTCTCAGCTTCAGCCTTCTGTCCTCCAGTTTTCAAGAGCACCAGCTTTAAAGAACTACCTCTTTTTAGTAAAACTTCCATCATATATTATTCTGTAGTTGTCAGTAAGTTCATGTTTAGCAACTTGTTTTGTTTCCACTACGAATAATTTCATTAATTTTCAGACACCTATATACATTGACATATTTAGATGTTTTGTGCATAAAAATAAAACATGTATTTGTCTTTATCCAAATCTCCATCGATGAATTTATTTAGAGAAGGATAAGTTACTTGATGTTTGCAACTAACTTTGATGGCCAAGAGAGTTTGAAGGTACTCAGGAGAAACCAAAACCATTCAAGGAACGATTTTACTGAACTCACAGACAGAGTAATGAGTGTGTGTTAAAATAAACAGCTCATTTAGATACTCTTTTCTTACGGTCCTGATATGGTGTCTTGAGCTGGATTGAGTAAGTGTCATAGTTTAACCCCAGCCAGCAACTAAACACCACGCAGCCGCTCACTCCCTCCCCCCCCTCCCCCCATTGGGATGGGGGAGAAAATCGGGAAAAGAAGTAAAACTCATGGGTTGAGATAAGAACAGTTTAATAGAACAGAAAAGA
>JANZLQ010000095.1:22716769-22739227 GCA_026212715.1 Elanus axillaris
CCCAACTCTCAGCCTGTCCTCACAGGTGAGGTGCTCCAGCCCTCTGATCATCTTCGTGGCCCTCCTCTGGACCCGCTTATGCGGGGGGCCCCAGAGCTGAACATGGTACTACTCCAGGTGGGGTCTCACAAGAGGGAAGTAGCGGGGGAGAATCCTCTCCCTCGCCCATGCTGGTCATCAACTTCTGTTGATGCAGTGAAAATGATAGGGAAGAGCTGTTCAATGAAAAAATCTAGATAATGGGTGATTTGTTAAATCTCAGACTTTTATAATTGCAATTCTGGCATAAAGGCGAACAGAAGTGCAAGAATCTGCTCTCTAAGGATACCTCTTTAGAGGAGAAATAATTTTTAAACTAAAGGGTACTTCATTAGTATTCTTAAGCAGACAAAGAGGATAAACAATGTCTCTACAAAATATTACAGGACACTTTAATTAATAAGTAAGTGAAGAGATCCTTGAAGCATCTTTGGTGGCTTTTTTTGCATTGAAGATCAGCAAGAAAACCTCGGGAAAAGGAACAGAAGTGGATCCCCTTAAGAAGTGGAATACTCTTAAGTTGCTCCCTGGAACATTATGTCTGATAATTGCCCTGAGAAGTTTCTAAATGGTGGCAAGGACAAGAATTTGATTTCCTGTATGTTCCAGTTTTACTTTATAGATATTTTTCTTATGTAATTTTGTTTCCAGTTTTGGAATGAAGAACCCCAACCATTGTTTGCTAGAATATGATGTTAAAGTCGTGCAAGATTAAGATGTTTGCATACGGTTTGCTACAGTTATGCATCTACTCCTCTAGAAAATGTCATTAAAGTAACTGGTGCTAAGGAAAACTTCCTAGGCAGTCTAAATCCCATGGCAATCTTGGAAACCTTATGAACAGAAAAAAGGGCATGGAGGATAATGTTGATCTGCAAAGATGACTTTGGAAGGAGTGGGATGAAATGCTTCAACATAGAAGTCTCCCCATTTTTATTTATCAATTTTAGATTGGATATTAGGAATTTCTTCACTGAAATGGTTGTCAGGCATTGGAACAGGCTGCCCAGGGAAGTGATGGAGTCACCATCCCTGGAGGTCTTTAAAAGACATGCAGATGGGGCACTTAGGGACATGGCTTAGTGGTGGACTTGGCAGTGTTAGGTTAATGGTTGGTCTTGATGATCTTAAAGGGCTTTTCCAAGCTAAACAATTCTATCATTAGAAGAGGGTATTTTGATTATACAGGATTTGATAAAGCTAGAAAGCCAGAAGGTTCACGTCTTTACGCATAGAATATTTAGATTAACAACATTCTTTAAATTCCTCTAAAATTATGAGCTTTAAATGATCTATCATATAATTTATTTTCAGAAACAGTATTTTATATGTCTCTTTGGTATAACTTGAACCTTTTTTAACCTCGTTAAAATCCAAGGAGATTTTTTTTTTTTTTTGGCCAAGGGAGTAGTTAGTGAAGCACAAAGTTTCAGACAGTGAAGTCTGTCATTTCAGTAAAGGAAAGCAAAAAAATCCTACAGATAATTTCTACTAAGAGATCTAATTGGTATATATATAGTAGGTCTCATGAGTTACCATTGTTATGAGAATTAAAGGACAGTGGATCAGCTAATTAGGATTTATACAAAAGTCTTTCTGACAGAATAACCCCCCAAAATTAATTGGAAAAATATCTATTTGATAATGTTATACTCACAGGACTTCTACTTACTTCCTTCACTTTATTTTTTTCACTTTTTTCTTTTTTTTTTTTCTTCCTCAACAAAACTGTCTTTAAATACTATTTATTCGTGCAGCTGATGACATATTACTGGAGGTATGTATGTTGTATTTGGGGTGGGCATATTTTTCTGTTAAATTTAAAAAATGTTAACTTATTTTATTGTGAAATTATGTCTGTCATTAGAGGTGGATTATTATTACAGTACTTAAAATTCCTTTATATAAATATTTTTGTGAATTAAAGATAAATATGTAAAGGAACTGTGCATTATTTGATTTGTATTTTGTATCTAATTACATCCTTGAAATTAAACTTTTAAAGTACTTCTGCAGAATTCAAATATAATTCATATATTTTAATATCTTTTCTATTTCCTTTAAAAGGAACCTATTATTGATAAAAATAAAAATTAAAAAAGTTGCTAGTGGAACAGTATACTTATCTGTCACATAAGCATAAGCACTTAAAAGCAAGAAAACAAAGTTAAAGACAAATCCTACTCTGCCACATGATAATGTCATTTTTCTTACCAAGTATCTGGATGAATACTTTGTCAGAGCACAGTAATCTTAAATTCAGCTTGCATTTTGCTGTTGTTATTTTTATAATTTTAATACAAATATATGGTATTTGATTTTTTTATAAGCATACTGGATAAAATAAGCCAAAAAATCAGTTAATGTGAAGGTTTATTTGAAAAAAGAAAAGAAAGTATTTATAGCTGTTTTCAAGAAATTATATATGCAGTAATCAAAAAAGAGTGCACAGTTTATCAAGTTGGGGAGAAATCATATATTTAAAATTCCACTTGATGCTTAGCACTAAGTCACTGATGCATACTTCTATAATTTTTTACATTTTCAGATGTCTTTTGTGCTGTCAGTATAGCCTGTAGCATTTTCATAGACTAGGACTTCTTTCCTACATCCCTAGATCTTGAAGCCAGGTTTCTTGCATATCCATCATCTCATCATTGACAGTAAATTCTTGTATCTGGCCCATAACCAATGTATATATAAATTAAAAAATAAAGGACTTTAAAATGCAAAACAAAAAAGATGATATATTTTATATATGAAGGAATTTAAAATAGAAAAAATCTGAATAGGTAGAGCTGTCTACACTTACCATATGAAATCTAATATTACATATTAGAGTCTTATATGACATTACTATATGTCATATAATAGAGATTATATATAATAGTAATTAAATGTCTAAGTCTAAATGGATATAATTGTAAATATATATGTGTAAACAAAGAAGTCTAAAATGATACTTCTGTCAAAATACATGTCTGAAGATACACAGAATATCTATTGAGACCATAGAAATGTAAATATGTAGAAGTGTAGAGATAAGTGTAAACATCTTATATATAAGTGTAAATAGATATATATGTAAATATGTATATGTATAAATAGATGAGTGGAAATAGATAATATAGATAAAACGTACATATTCACAAAATATATATGTGTAAATAGATACATAAGTATAAATGTCTATAAGATTTTTAAAATGCAAAGAAACCCTGTTTATAGAAAGGCTTTAAAAACTCAACACCACCAACCCCCCCAATAACTATCTCTCTGTTTGATATAAAAGTACTTTCAAAAGCTGCCCCTTCTCCTTTTCCCTGTTTTCCATCACAATTTGGGGCCAATTCCCCCCAAACAGAGACTTACCCCTGTGGGACCATACACACACAGCAGGAGCTGCCACAACGGCACAAAAATACCCCAAACTCCCTGATTCTGGGTTGGCAATGAGAGAAAAAAAAAAAAAAAATTGGGGCAGGGGAAAACACAATTTGGGGCTCTTGGGAAAGTCAAATCCACCCGTTTTGTGCATCCAGAAAGCAAAATAAAAAACATTTTCATGCACAAAACCAAAAGCAAAAATCACCAATTTTTATGTTGTGGAAAAGCACAAAAAAAACCCAAAATTGAATATTTTGGAAAAGGAAAAAAATCCCCCAATTTGGGATGAAATGCCAGCAGTTTGAAGGGCATCGCTGGGGATTAACTGGTGGGATTATTCTGTGTGGGTTAGTTATCCAGAGTGGATTATTTGTTGTGGGTTATCCCATGTGAGTTCCCTGATGTGGATTAAAGGATTACAGGGACTACAGTAATGGTGGATTGTCATGAAAAAAAGCTGGTATTATCTTTATTAAGCTCCTTACAAAGAGGGAAAAGATTTTCACCTTTTCTCCCTAGGTCTTCAGAGAGATGTATGAACTGCCTAAAGGAAAAAATAGTGTGTAATTCCAGCAAGCAGTGGCACATCTCTCTGTCCTATCATCACCTGAAAAGCTTTGTTCCCAAATCTGAAGAAGGCTATACAGTGGATTTTTTCTTTCTTTTTTTTTTTTTTTTTTTGACAAGCATATCTCTGATGATCAACATTTTCTTATAAGTAAATGATGAATTCTGTGAACTGAAAGAGCTGAGCAGTTAGTTGTGTATTGATGCTCTGATATGGTGTAGACATGGTTCTCTGTTCCTCTCTCCTTGTCATGTTAGTCTTCATTTTTCCTTCGTTCAATTTTGTCAATGTAAGTTAAGAGAAAAATGCATCAATGATCCTAATCTTCAAATCCTGGCAGTTGCACAAAATAATAATACACGGAGGTTCTTTTATTTTACCTTCTGATTTCTGAGACTTAACATTAGTACTTTCTGATGGTCTCTCCAAGACTACCAGAAGCAGAAATTCACTTGCAAGCTGATGACTTACTGTGGGAGTGGTATTAATTCTAACTGAGTGACAGAGTAATAACAACTGGGGTTGTGCTAGCAAGTGTAAATAAAGTAAGCTTAAGCCATTGCTGGCAACTAATTAAGAACTTGACAGAAGCACGAAACTAGAGGCAGTTTTTACCAAAGAATAGTCAACAATTTTTAGCAATATGGTTTAAAAAAATTATAACTTTCAAACAACACTTTAAAAACCTGTATTAAAGATTTAAATATGTGATTTCTTTTAAATTTCCTATTTGCAAATTTATGTTTATTTTAATTATATTGGCCATATATATCCTACTTTTGTTTAGCATTTCTTTCTGTTTAGCACACCGGAGTCTTGGTTGATGGCTTGTGGTCCTTGGCTGGTTTAAGATTGGGGAAAAAAAAAACAATATTTATGATAGCATAAATAATACGAAAGGTAACTTCTGAAAACAACACATGTAGATTTGGCCACTGATAAAAAATTTGGGGTTATGTTTTTCTCCAAAATTCACTACTATTTATTGTAATGTTAACCAAAACTCTTGTAAATTGAGGTGTGTCAGATTGTCTTCTCATGTTCTTATATTTCCCTTGTGGCAAAATCCTGAAAGTTCCTAAATATTTGCCTGCAGTCCTTTAAACACTACATGAAAGGCAACACCAGAAAGTGAATAGTTTTAAAGTTTGCTGATTCTTGTGGGATTAATGTGTGTTTGATAGACCCATAATGCTGTACTTTGAAGTATGCATAGCTCTCTTGGTTTAAAATATAAATAAAATCTAAAAGCAGGATGTTGAATAAATTTTTACTCCCAAACTCCTGTAATCACATGGCTAATGCTGTTTGGAATTTTTATTTTTTTGGTTGGTTGGGTTTTTTGTTTTTTAAATGGGGGAAGACTCAGTATCTTTGTGAAACAGCAGCAGCCCAAAAATGCCAAATAGATCAGTGCTAAATCACGCAATTTTAATGCCATTGTGGTAAGTGACTTATGTTAGAACTCAGCTGTGCTTAGTTGCTGGATTGAAAAATTAGGGGTAAATCCAAGATTTCTCTTGGTGCTGGTGTATTATGGGTTCCAGCTATCCAATTCCCTCCAGCCAAAATAAACTTTTTTTTTTTCTTCCACCCTCCCACCTTCTTTTAACCATGGCTTGTGGCTAGATACACAGAAATGAGGAAATTTCTTCTGTGGAGATTTTATCACTTACCTGGATAAAAATCTATCTGTACTATTTCAAATGACCTCCTTTGGGCTTGAAAAATGTTTCAGAAGAGCAAGGAAGCAGAGACTTACTGACTTTCTCTGTGAAGAATTTTCCTATAATTGTTTTCACTTTGGGCCGATGCTCTTAAGTGACAGAGGGATTTCATTTTACTGATAAAAGTATAGAGAAGAACATCTATAGTTAATCTGTCTGGTGACACCAGTAACTAGTAAAAAAGCCCATAGTCTATTGTTGATATATAATTATCAAATAACCCAAAGCATAGCTTGCATTATTAGTTTTGAAAAGATTACAGGAGATATTCAAGGAGAAATTATTAAATTGTTTCCAGTTTTAACTGAGTCAGAATTTAATGAGTTTAAGAGGAATACTATTGACTGTTGTTATTGGAAGACCACTGTGTTACATGTCTAATTTATAGTTGTTTGGGTTTTAGTTTTGTTTTTTTTTTCATTTATGCTGCAATAAAGGGTCCTTTCACATTTTTATAAAATAGAGAAATAACTCAGCCAGGACAACAGTAAAAAGAGAAGAGCCTTTAATGCAAGACATGTTCTTCCTTACTTTCCTCCAGATCCTAGAGTGTCAGTTTTACTATGTGAGCATCTGAATAGAATAATCATATCGTTGCAGAAACCAAAGCGAATTCTGATGTGGAGTACTGACTCAATGACTGTGACTTTAGGTAAGTATGACTGCTCATTTCTGTGCTTTAAATATTAATCTCATAGATTTTTCTACTTTTCCTGTGAAACATGATTGAATTACATTCTTCAGTGTTCTCCTATTACTCTTTTCTGAAAAGTAGGGGAAAGGAAAATTCACTTTGATTTATCTTATGCTTAAAACTGAACAGGACTGGCTACAGCAATTTAAAAGCTGGCAATTCAGACTCACATCTGAAGGAAACAGCTTAGTACCCACATCTGTAACACAGCATAAAACTCAGTGAGGTTATACTAATCAGGTTTTATATTTTGTTTGTAGGTGTGGTTTGAATAATCTTTTTTTTTTCTTAATAGAAAAAAAACTTAATAAATATTAAAGGAAAAAGGTGACTTTTCTCTTCTTGCATCTTAGTTCCATGAGCTAGTCCTTGGAATACATTTGTGATCTACAGCATTTGCTGTCATGGGAAATATTTTATGTGAATTTTGAAAGACAAAAGCATAATTATTTATGAAGCAGTCTCAGTGCAGTTCTTAAAGAACCATGGAGTCATGAAGATTTTCTATACACCAAGGTCACTACAGCTATGTTGTGTGGAGAGAAACTTTAGAGAATTGGTTGACACTGGAAACATTCAAAGGATGTGGATCAGTAAACAGAGGGGAATGAGAAAAACTGATTTGAAGGCTAAAAAGCAATAAAAGAGAATTAAGGTGTGAGGAGTAAAGGATTAAACAGAGAATGAGTAAGTTGCAATTGAACATACAATAAAAAATAGAGCATGTATAGAAAATTGCATTGAAGACCTGGATGCGATGAAAGGGGAGTATAATATGTTGAGAGACAACCTCTTTCAGGAAAAAGGAGAAAAACAATAGTATTTCTGGAGCCTACTCAGGACACAAGGAAAATAATGATTTGGGGTTTTTGGATAATCAGTAGGTGATGGAGAAGTAATATAGGATGGTGGGTTTAGCTCATTGACTTTGATATTTAAAACTGGAAGAAATATCCTGGATCGCTCAGTCTAATATCCTTCTATCTTAGGCAATGGTGTCATGTCATCCCTTTTCTAAACTGTCATGGAATCTTCCTATTCCTAATGAAAGACTGCTAGAATTTCATTTCTGTCATTGTTAAAACTCTTGTAATGTTCAAAATAAATCTATTTGTAGCACAGATATGCCCATTTTGTAGCACCTCACTGCTATGTTAATCTGTTGAATTCAGTTGACATGCCACAGGTTATTTCAACTGAATGCCTAATGAGGAAGTAAACAAGCCAAATAAAAGGATATTAGCTATTGGTGTGAAAGAGGCTGTTTAACTGTGAAGGAAAAAATGGGAAGTGTATGTTTGCTTTTAGCGGCTGAAAAGCAAGTATTGTAATTTACTGCTTTATTATTCTTGAGATTCTTTTAACCTTATTTAGCATTGCAGGATTTCTAAAATGCTACTTTCAGAGTATTAGATTCTGAAAGAAGGAAATACTGTACTTGTTTTGGTTCATAAATCTCTGATAGAAAGAAATGTTGCTCAAATGATTAGGAACAAAGAAAGGACTGGGAATTAGTTACTTATTCATTTTCTTTCCACTTTGAAAATGATAATAAATGCTAACGTTGAAGAGTACTAATTTCTTGAATAGTTGTAGTGTAGTTCTGATACAGTACTGGAAATCTTTTTATCTGATTTTCTTGTATTATTTTCCTTGTGATTTTAAAATTCCTGGATATTCTTGATATGCAAGTGTCAACAGTTTGATAAACAAAGAGCATCTGTGACCCAGAAATAAGGATATCAAAGAATGTCTAAGATTTAACATGATTTGACAAGGTGCTTTGCTGGTGGACTTTCAGTAGGAATGATTCTACCTCAATGAAGCCCAAAACTTGTATTCAGGACTTCACAGTAGCAAATTTCAGTAGCATCTGAAGTGTTATAGCCCTGGAAGTAACAGAAGGGGCATGCTGTTCCCAAGTAATGGTTGCTTTTTGGAGAAAAAAGCATGGGTTTAGAAAGTAGCAAAGAGACGAGACAGAAATTGCCCTAGGCAAAACCCAGGAAGTTGTCAGAAAGGTTTGGAAAACTGTGGAGAAGGGTCTGTATAGCCTTCGGGATGCTACAACCATAGGGACAGATGTGACTGCAGAATGAATTGGAGTACTCAGTTACACACCAGCTACTTTGGAAAATTAGAGTAATGCTTCCTGTGTCAACACAGAGATGGAACAAAACTGGATAGTCTTTTAAAAAATTATTCATTGTATAGTAAATATTTTACAATTTTTTTCTTAATCTGTGAGTTTTCAGCACAATAGTCCTGATTTCTATAAACATATTCATTAATTCACTAGGTAGTTTGGACAAACATCAGTGTAAAAATTACCTGTTATAATTTTCCTCAGCCATCAGTTAGTTACCTGTGATGCAAAACTAGGCAGCTGAATAGAGCGGTATTCTTGCTGTAAACTAAGTGAAAGGCTGATTGCATTTTTAGGCAACAAAAACCCAGGCATTAAGTTTAGCAAAGAATGTACAATTATATCATTCATTTGGATAACTGAAAATATTTAAGATAGGCAAGTATTTTCAGATACTAAACAACAGGCAGCAGTATGCACAAGTATGAACTTATAGACAGTGTATTGTTTAGAGGTAAACACTCTGTTCCCACAAGGAAATATATTTTGCAGATATATCTACTAAAGATATAGTTAAATTTTTTTATTAATTTTCACTAAAAAAAAAATCTAAACCTTTTAAAATATCCTCTGATCAATCTCTGTTACCAACTGAGTAGATATAAACAGAGATTTCCCCTACTTTCTGTTGCCAGGATTTTTGTAAAATTTTCTGTAAGTGCCATTTCACAATCATTCAGATGTTACTTCCTATATAGCAGATAATATTAGATAGTCCAGTTTTCTTTTAAATTTCTAAGACAAAGGAAGGAGGCATATGAGACTTGCAAAGAAGGATGTCTTCCTAATAATAGGATATATTACATTGTAACAAATACACTCAACAAAGCAAATTAGTACCTTGCATGAAGCTGGGAAGCATGGAAGAGAGGTTTCCAGTAGGTTTCCTCTAAAGAAAAGGGAATTTTTTAAAGCTGAATTTTGAATAAATCTTTATATATTTGAGGTTGAAGTCAGTAGTATAAGGATAAACATCTGACCAGGAAACAGTGATAAAACATCTTGGATATCCATAACAGTGCAGGATTCTTTTTCACTCTCATGCCTGTGTTCAATATCATTCACTTTACTGCTATTTTATTTACGAAAAATAATGGTGGTTTATGATGAGTCTTAAAATTTTGCTGGCTGCAGTATCTGTGTGTCAGCATAATCACACAGAACAGTTATAGAATGTGTCTAAACAGATGGAACATTAAAGTATGAGGTTTAGTTGTACATTATGCTGGAAAAGGTGACTAAAATGGGCACAAAACCAGATGTGGCTGTTGGACGTTCTACATGGGACTGAACTTCTTCCTTGTGCTGTTATCTCTGGAGTCCTTTAAAGGATTTTGAATGAGATTTGTATCCAGTACTTTAACAGCTTAAAAATAGGTTCTTGCCTTCTTTTTCAATAGACTGATTTTGACAAAGGTGAATCTATCTCCATTTTCCGGTTACAGCTTTCTGCTTTGATTCAGGACTGAACACTTGCTGTGAGTTCTCTCAAAATATATTCCATTTAAAAACCTTAAAATCCTATAGCTTTGGCTAAGTTGTTTACACTGGTATTGGCATAAGCTGTATGCAGCCTGTCTGATCACAGGTGCTTCATTCACGTTTACCTGTCTTGCTTGCTTGTAGTATCTGTGGCTATCACACAGCTGTGTGCTGCAAAGCATTTACATTTTGAAGAGCTATATAGTGAAATTCAGCAGCTTTTCTTTTTCTTATAAATTGCCACTAACATACCAGCTGCATAAATAGGTCATCATCTCTACAATAGGACAACCTGAAAACAAATGCCGAAGTCTGAGTTTGAAGAAACAGAGGTTCACTAGAAAAAAAAGAAACATAATCAGAAGAATACATCTTTGTCTACTTTTTGTGGTTAATATTAGGATCAGCTGGAAAAGATAAACTTGTGTTAAATATGCAGATCATCAATAATTTTATGATTTTAGTCCTTAATTCATGATTCAAAACTAAGCAACAGTAAGTCCACCATCTGGATAGTTAATGATTGTAATCTTTTCTGAGTTCTCTTACCATGTTCCCACAGTATGTTTTTCTCATTTATGTCCCTTTGTCAGTCAGTGTTAAAGCTGACCAATCACATGGTTATTTAGGACTTCATCTTGGTGAGGAAAATTATAGATAATGTAGCTTTGCTTGCAGAAAATTTGTAAGGCTGTGTCTCTTCTGTGCATTGTTAACGTTCCAGTAAGTGCCACTTGATTTTTTTTTCTAGATTGTCCAAAAACTGTTGAAGATTTGAGAAAAGAACTGGGATATGTATGAATCTCTTGCTAAAACCTCTAGAAACGAGCTATGATGATTCTGGTCCTGGTTCATGACTCATTGTCTCATATTCATTTAGTTCAACTGCAGTGACCTCTCTAATTTTCCAGGAGGAAAGAATAGCTTGTAAATACCCCTGAGAGCATACCATGCAGACCATGATAGGTTTGGGTATATTTTCCTTGGCCATAGGTAAGTTAAAATTGTTCTTTAATAGCAGTGGGAAACGGTGTAAGCAGGGTAACTGCCACAATGAACAAATAGGAAATATGTAAAACAGATGTATGATCAAAAGGTGACATCTTTACCAGTGGCAATGTCTTTTTGCACTTTATATATAACAACATAAAATAGATCTGGAAGAGAGGGTCCATGAGTTTCGGATGCTGCATCCAGGATTGTGTGATTCACATCTAACACTTCCCTAGAAACTCAACCAAAGTGTGCAGAGAAGTTGGATTGTTTGGAACTACAGGTAGAAGGTAGCTTGAAGAATTAGATGCAAGGTTTGTCCTAGAGTCAATTCACATTTAAAGACTTTCTAAAAATGAATTTCTGAAAGCATGCCTTTTACTTTAATTTGCGTGGAGAATGATTCTGAGTTGACCTGTGTAAGCCACAGACCTGACAGAATGTTTTGGGAGTACATCTCATTTAACTGATGAACTATTTGTCATCCATTTGCAGTGCATTTTGTCTGCAGACATGAAGACTATTACTTATATACAGACTATGTATTGTATATTACCTGCACACTTGGGATTCTTGATCTCTGCTGGTTACTTGTTTGTGTGTTGCAAATGAAAATTTCCTTCATTCTCTACATACAGTTGTCAATACTTTTTTACTAGTGTAATGCATCAGTCGAGTAATTCAGGAAGTTATGTGCCTGAGGATTAAAGAGAAATGAATAGAGAAAGAGGTCTAGCAGTTTGTGTAATTTTAGCTGTTAGAAAAGGAGCTTGCTCTGTCATTTCAGACCCATTAATTACTTCGGGTACTAGCTCCTAGGCACTTAGATTGTTGTTTGGCTCTGAAAGATTATGAAAATAAGAAAATAAAGGACCCTTTCTGCCTACCAGCTGTAATTTTCTTAGTTTCAACTAAGCAAACTTTGTGAAATGTTGCAGCTAACTTGCTGTGTGGTAAGGTCACACGTGACTAATGATGGAATGACAGGACCAATTATATCAGTTTAAAAATGTAATTAAAATGGGGAATTTTTCAAGCCCATTAGCATTTTACTGCTACCTACAGAAGCAGAAAAAGTATATTTGCCAGTAACATAATTTTTACATGAGAGATTAAACCTGTATGCCTATGCCCTGTGTCTGATTTTGCTAATATATTTTCAAGCTGAAGGAGGAAAATTTGATAACTTTTGCTCTTTTTAAAAACACATTTTTGCCAAAGCCTATGCAGGTATTTAAAAATATGGTTTTGAATGCTTTCTTTTTTATTTTTTTTCTTTTTTTAAAGAATATTTACCATTTCCTGGAGTAATAAACGTGCCAAGCCTTAGCCACCAATCCTTTTAATAAGTGCATACCCTGAATTTGAAACATCAGAGTGTACCTAATACTTTCAGCTACCTTTATAATCTGCAAGACAGTACTTTTCAAGAAGAATATTTCATTTTCAGCAGTAACTAATGTCTGGATGTGGTAAACATTTATTTCCTCTCCTGCATCAATGAACTTCAATAAAAATGTATGTGAAGAGTTGTGAGAGTATTGTTGCACAAGGTCCTTTTATTATGTACTACACTGTATATATATGTACATATATTCTGAAGTATGCCACACCACAGTGATAATTAAAAATTAATTTATTAAAGCCTAAAACACTGTAACATTTTAGAGGTAGGAGTAGAATTAACCATCATCAGATGTGATCCACTCAGTTTTGACTGAAAAAATTATTAAATTGGTTGGCTAACTGGACAAAATAGATGCTGATTGAGAGTGTCCGATTTGTGTGAGATTTCAACTATTTAATCATTTTTACAGCTTATATACTTGGCTTTGCAGGCCTCTGTAGAGATTACCTAAATCAAAGCCAAACTGAATGAAGTCTCTGGAAGCACTCTTGTATTTCTCCCATCCTAGACTTGTATAACAGTTTTACAAACAAGCTTCCCTCCCCGCCCCCCCCTTAAGAGAGAGGCATTGTTCAAACCTGTGTGGAGAATCTAGCTTTTCCAATTAAAACTGTCTGCCTGTGTTTACTCCAAACCATTTGACAGCTAGCCTGAGACTTCCCCTGCTTTGAATGATTTTACCAGTTCCAGAGATAACCCCTTTGCCTTTAACGTGAAAAGACCTGTCAAAGTCTTTCAAAACAGTAGATGCTCTTATAATCACCAGCATAGATTTCCCTCTGTCTAATGACACACACTATACAGGCTTAAGCTTAAGTGAGGAAATCACAAGTTGCCATGTATTATTACTGAGAAGAATCAGAAGCAGAGATGGAGGCTGTCAGCAGAGGTGGCAATAGTTTGCTAGTGTGGCAGACAACTGGGGATATGTTTTGAGATATATATATAGATATAGATAGATAGATAGATAGATATGAATGACTACAAGATCCCCGTTTTTGGGGGTTTTTTTGCATGCTCTTGTGTTCCTTCTTTCCCTCTTGAGAACCTGTCTTCCTAGCCAGGTGGCCTTACGTACAATCAGGATTCTAAATCATCCCAGCCAATTCATCCTGGGCAGCTACAGAACAGCCAAGTGCAGCAGTACATGCTTGGGGAGAATGAGGAAGGTTGTTGACTCAGGCAGGTGAGAGGAAAGGAAGCCTTCCATCACATATAGTTCTCAGCTATACTCACAGTAGTTGATATCAACCCAGGGACAGCTGCACGCACCTTTTATATATTAATGTATAAAGGTGATTACCTTTATACATTAATATACATTGTTTTACTTACATATATATTTCTTCTGCCAAATCTATACTTAACTATTAATGTGTCTACTTCTTGAGTCTAGTTTGATTAACAAATCCAGTTTCTGCCAGTGATGTTATGATGATGTCGTTATCTCTACTGAAGGTTACACTTAACAACTAATAACAATCCTAACTAGTAGTTAAATATTTTAAATTAACGGACATGTTGTCTTTGATTTTGTTTTCCTTTTTCTCACCAACATCTGTATATATCTTTCCTGTGAAGCAGATCATTCTTACCTCTTAATACACTTACAATTTATTTATTCATATAATGCAAAATTTGCAGGCTTAAATTTTTAGTGTTCATGTTTCTGTAGAAATGCATCCACATAGAGGCAAAAGAAAGCAAGCAACTTGGCAAGTGTAAACACACTAGATTTGGAAAGTATTCCTAGCAAGGACACAACTACTATAGTGAAAACTGTTTTTTTACTAATAAGCTTATTCTGGATCCCTCATGGGTATATTTTGTGTCAGCAGTATGAGTTTTCTTGGAAGAACTGTTGCAACCTAATTGTTTTTACATCCTTATTAGACACTCTCCATTCCTTATGTCACTGTTCATCTAGGTATGCAAACAAAACCTTGGAACATAAACCAGTCTTGAGGCTGAGAATATAGGCAAGGTAGACAGCAGAACCATCAGGACTGTTTATGGCATAAACATGTTATCCTAAAATTTATGCCTGCTCTCCATTGGAGTGTTCCAACACCAGCTGAGTTTGGGGCAACAGAAGCCTGTGACTAATTGAAGCAATGTGCCATACTGAAAACTTAAGATAATCTTGTGATGCCAAAATATGTAGTTCAGGGTTTCCCAAATGATGGTATTCTGTTTGTTTGCAGACCACCGGTACATTTTACTGGTGATTTCTGTCATATTTCTGAGCAGCTTTCTCATTTTTGGTGCTTTCCAGATCCCTGAGAGAACTGCTGCAGTACTGAGGAGAAGAGGCCATGCAGAGTGCAAGGGTGTGTTGACAGAGGGTGACATGAGACAGGACTTCACTTCTGAATAAATCTTAGTAAAATTACTCTGTGAACCTTTGTAAAAGTGAACCTGGTAGCCTAATTTAAATGAAATGCCAACCATTTGAAATGCCTCCATGAAGTAACTAATGGATTCAGTTGGTTAAAGACTTAGGGTGAATAGTGGAGTAAGTTTGATTTGCAGTTTCCTATTAGATGTCTCAGAATGATCTGTGTGGGAAAGACAAACTGTAACACTAAGAGTTAGTCTAGAGCATGTACTAGATTAATGAAATAAGCAGAATTTAATAAATGGAAAAGTTCTTCAGCTATTAGATAGAACTGACAGTTATTGGAATCATATAGTAAAGCAATTCAGTTGGAAAAAAATCATAAATAGCCTACTGTTGCCTCTAGCATTTGTTGCATTAGATTGAAATGGTTCCTCAGAAAATTATAAAATTATTAATGCATAGACATGAGCACGCACAGAAACTATTTTTCTTGGCATGCTGTTTATAGCCTGAGAAAAAAGAAAATAATGAGTTTGGTGTGGTAAGTCACATCTATATTTTAAATATTGCTGTTCCTCTAATTTTTTTCCATTTGCCATGTTCCTTTGTTAGTTAGGAGAAACTAGAAATGAATACTGATTAGAGGCACAACGAATGTTTGATGTATACTACTCTTTTCCTTTTAAGCCAGTTTCATGTTTTTTTCTTCCAGATCTGGTACTTTCTCACAATGGCTAATATTGTTCGTTATGACTAAATGAGTAAGTATTTTTTGACAGTACCTGCCCTACAACCAGGCTAACATATACTGTCATAATGAGCCTCATAAGCCTTCTCCTTTTATTATATTTTATTCCCTGAAGGATAATTGAATGATCTAAAAAAACCACAAAACAATCTGGAAAACTTTTAAGAAACTCAGTAGTGACAAATGAAAGGTAACACAGTTCGATAGAAGTAGTCAGCTTCACAGATAAAGGATGGAAAGAACAACCTAGGTAGCTTTTTGGCCTTGCTTTTAGCTCTGTGGGTTTTTCCCCTTCTTCTAGTAAGAAAAGCCTAAAACACTGTAGCATCTATCACAGGTTTTTATTGTCATACTTTATTTTAGCAATTGGAAAATTCAGAATCTGTAGAGTTCTGATTAAAATTTTGGGAGGCAATGAAAAGAAGGATAACCATTTTCACTAATAGTGTGATAGCTAAATTTTGTGCTAATGTTTCCATTACAAAACCCTTTTTAGAGTTTTATTCAACCATGAAAATGTTATAACATGAAACTCTTTCTATGTGCTCTCAGTCTAGTAATATTTAAAAAACCTGTTTAGCAGCATTGCATATTCTTTTTGCAATAAAGCAACAACAATAATCATAAGCTTTAGTGTAGTATGCACTCAGTGATCTCACAACATTAGTATTTTAAAAGAGGCTTAATATTCTATGAAATAATATTCTGCTTGGGAAAACTATACAATTATACAATTATCCATTTTTACATACTCCCATAGACAAGTGGAATTTTTTTGTACACACTGACCACTGTATGAGTCATGTAGTATGACAGGGTGGGAGGGAAACTGCTGTGCTTGTCTGCTAGACATACTGAAATGCAAAAATGGACTGCGGGTCTTCTTGATCTCTTTAACCCAAACATGATTAGGAAAATGGAAGAATATTGGCACAAGTTGGAAATGGCCTAAAAATGGTTTGACCATTTGGGCCTTTCAATTTCAGTAGTTCTGAAGAAGAGCTTATTGCACTGTTTTTCTTGCAAGATCCATAGCGCATGTTCTGGTGGCTTCACTCTGTGCCTTCTTTGGGAATAAAAGAAGAAAAGATAATGAATGAGGACAGCCTCACTTCAGATGAAGGATGATCAATACCTCTCCCCATCCCAATGTACAGAACTGTGAAAGACAGGGGAGGAGAAGGCATTTTTTTGACTATACTGTATCCAAGAATCACTTTCTTCACACTTGCTATAGTAGACTTGCTTATTTACTTATAATTTAGAAATTAATTAATGATATCTTTGCACTTGAATATCTCTAAATGATCCCTGCTAACCTATAAGGCAAGTTTTCTCCTTATCAATTGGCAGGTGGGGAGGTTTAAGAGTGTTAATTTTATTTAGTAGTATATGTTTAAAGTTGGTAATAATGCATCTTATGTGAACTTAAATTATGTGCAAGTGCTGAATGTGAATGAGTGTTCTTTTACAGTAAAAACATTAATAGCAGAAATTTCCAAGTGAGCTAGTTTTATGAGGTCAATAAATTCTTGACCCTGTCAGGCTTTCCTTGGTAAAGCTATTGTTCAACTAAAATAGCTTTTCAAATAAACAGAAGTTGTCATAGTTTTCTTCCATTTTTCAATTTTTAATATGAAGTTATATCAATTGACCAATATTTTGATCAAAGATAAAAAATGGAATTTGAAATAAAAAAAGTCTACTATTACCTGAAGCAGTAGTTACTGCTTGTTTTTAAACTGAGGCGTGAAAGTTTGAAGGTTTTCTTTAAAAAAATAGAAAAAAATAGTGTTGTTGATTTAGAAAAAAATATTTTTAAATTGCCACCTGACACTTCTCAATCATACAAATGGTGTTGTAAATCTTCAACATTAACTCAGATTTTTCAACTAAATTCTTAAGATATATTTCTATAAATACTGAGATCACAGTTTTGGAGACTGAAGTCCCATTATTATGTTTATATATTTTGTGTCCCATAGTAGACAGTGTAATATTAAAAGAGAAAATTAGTATTAAATTTAAATATGAATTTTAAATCTCTTGCATTAAAATCTGAAGGTAACTCTTTTGTCTGTGTACTGATTCCTCTGTTTAAAAGAGAGAGCTTGTTAAAGCACAGTAAGTTCAGTAAGTCTACCTGCCGAGGTTCAATTACCTTTTTTAACTTGAAGATGGAACTTTAGGATGAACCTAAGGTAGTTGTTAAAGGAAGGAAAAGATCTGAGATGGTAGGTGCAGTTACATCTTGTACAGTGGAGTTTCGCAGTTCCTGGAACATGATCTTTATAACACAGGAAAATTCAGATGATCAGTAGAGTTTCCAAGACAAATTCTCAGAATTTTCATTAGCTTGCAAAACTAATTGCATTTGCTACCTCTGTCAAAATAAGCCTATTTTGAATAGTGCACAGAAATATTAATTCATACATTTAAATTTGGTCCTGTAGGCTTTTTAAATCAAAGACCATATCTAGTACTTTCTATCACAGGAGACCATACTGGGCAACTAAAGAATGTTTTAAGCTGGTATGTGCAGTGTATAAACTATTATTGTGACAAAAATAATGAAATTCTACTGTTAAAAGAGAACAGGAAAGGTAAATGAATGGCCCTACTGATAAAGTAAGAATTGTTATAATTCAAGTAGATGCCTCAAGGATTATTCAGAAGTTCATAATATAGTGTTCCTATAACAAGCACAATGTATGCTACAGAAACCTAACAATATTCCCAGGAAGAAAGTAATAATTTTGAGTCACAATCCAGGAAAACTTTTAAGATCTGGAATGCTTTGGAAAAAAATTTAAAATTTGCCATTTACAGGTATTTCATATTGCAATTTTTATGTATTTCCTTTTCTTAGACAGAAAGTTAGGTTTGAGTAAAAGCGTTTGACTAAATTTTTAAATCATCAAGTGGCATTTAAAGTCAACATGAAGACCTCAATAAACATAGCCTGATTTTCTGTTGCTTACATGAATAGTAGTTTTGATTCTCATCATATCTGAAAACCAAGTACCTTCACTTAAGTGTCTGTGGATATATGTAGTTTCCAATATATAAATTCTCAAGAACTTTGGTAGAGGCAAGTGATGCTGTGGGGAAATCTGACCACAGAGCAACCTTGCTTTGTCTGCTGTGGATCACTGTTTTATTACAGCACCTAATGATGAAGCTAGACTGTTTGGTAGGATCTGATGGAGTCCTTTTTCTTTGTTATTACACACTGGATTACTGTCACACTCCTCAGTGTGACTGAGGGCTTGTGTTAGACTACTGCATCCTGAAAGGTCTAATCCATGAATTGTCCATCCTTGCAGGATAACAGCACTGAGCGAAAGCAATATGTGCTAAAACTGACTCTTAAAACAAACAGGAGCAGCCGTATGTGGAACTGGTGTTCAAGTGCTAAACCAGCCCTAGTGACAATAAAGAATGCAGGGTAGAATCAACTCTTCTTCAGGACAAACTTGCAAGCTTTTTCTTTCATTGAGCATTTTTTTTTTTTTGTGGTAGCTATTGGTAGTGCTCTGTTGCAGTGCTTTAACATACTTTCCACCTAAATGCATGTTCCTCAGTCATTTGTCAAATATACCGCTACAAATTCTGCCGTAATGCTGTGATTTGTTGGCCAGTGCAGCTTTGATGGAGCTGTCAGTACTCTGGGAACAATTGCTTGTCATCTCATGTATCTTTAGATCACTGTCCTGTAATTTTAAATGTAACCTTGTCCTCATGGAAGGAAGATATTGTTTTTCTAAGTTACTGGTAAACTTCCCATGCACTATTCCTTTTCTAGATCTGCCAGTTGTATGCTTCATAGTATGCCTGAATCCTTGCCAGAAGATGGAAATGCTTCTTCATATTCCTCTGCTTCTTTGGACACACTGTTAAATAAATAAAACTGTAGATAAGGATGAACTGCTGAAGTGGTTTGGGCCCCTTGTTTTATTTAACTAGAGGGGGTACTTCTTAATCCAATAGGAACATTATTTATCCCCATTACATATAAATAATTAAATAATATCTGCTTTAGATAATTAAGTCAAATAGTACCTGAGTGCTTGGGACCAGAATACTTCTACCAGTCTTTTCAACTTTTCAGCTTGTATCATAAAATCTCACTTCTCTAGGAACTGTGTCAGGAGTAAAATTTTTACAAGGTTAGTTCACTCAGAACCCTTACTTTTAAAGGGCATATGGAGGTCCAGAAGAAGAAGTGATTGTTATAACTCTTCAAAATATAAAATAACTAACGCATAAGGGACAGAAACTCCCCACCTTCTTTTGCAAATCTTTATATGTAGTGTTCGTAGGTAAAGAGGAGCCTTTAAAACCAAAAATTGATGTAGTTATTCTAAATGGCAGAGGCATTTGTTTCTAGTAAATTGTATTCTGTATAATGGCATTTTCCAGTCAACAGTCAAGCTCATATTTTTTATGAATACATGCATAAATTACATTCTTGATTAGAAAACCATTGCCTTACATCTCATTCTTTATCCAGTTTTAAATTTAAAATCTAAGTACAGTATAAAGAAGAGAAAAAATAAAATTAGTTTATACTCTGAACCCAATGGAATGACAGAAAAACTGCTGTTTCTAAGTTAAAAATTATGAAATTTCGTGAAAGTACAAATCAGTCTTACTGATTTGAAGAAGTACAGGACATTCAAACCAGCCTTTATTTCTGCCTAAAATTAGGACTGTTACCAATATTTTATGAAAAGTAAACTTTGTTCACTTCTATAATTAGCTCCACCGGTGGAGAATAAGTCTTCAAGAATTTGTGAGAACTTATAGAAAAAGTTCCATGGAACATGATTCTTCAGTAATAGTAAGTCCTGCCCTGTTTGTCTCTTCAATCTCTGAGAACTGAGAGCTGACTCTTTCCTGTGAAATTAAATCTTTCACTAACTTTCATTGCTACAACTATTCATTTTAAAATTGATAAATATTATATATATTTACCAACATAGTGCATCCATATAGATATAGATATATGGATAGATATAGACATTTATGTACTGTGTTGATAAATCCTTTCACTTTAGGCCAAGGAGCATACAGAGTTATTAGGTGACTGTTAGAAATCCAATAGTTTGAATTTGTATGTCATATTATCGTCCAAGACCGAGTGTCCTAAATATGATATTTAAGGGAAAAAAATTTAATGGAACACATAAAACCTGATGACCGTGGCAGCTCCAAGCCATCATCTTAGTGCTTGCCTTCCTGATGACTCTCAGATTTGCTGTAAACCCAAAACAACTACTGCATAGGTGTTAATCTAATTACATCACAATTAGCCAATTAAAGTGTAATGAAACACAGCTCAGCCCTGTGTTCACAATGCAATATTCACAGTCCTAAAATCAGCCCCCACAGCCAGAACGAAAGGGGTGCAAAGTCTGTTCCCTCCACTTAATCTCTCTTCTCCTTTGGTTCTTCAGTTCTTACTGGTATGTTCACAGCAACACTGTTTAATTTGTGTTGTAGCAGTGTCCTGAAAACATCTCTCCTGTCAGAGCTTCTTGGGTAGTTCATGATAAGTACATGTGAGGGAAGTTCATTGCACTAAAGAGCTTATAATCAAGGTAATGATAACCTTTAAAATAACTAGCAGTGTAAAACCTGGAGTCCACAGATCAGCTTGTTCTCTTCATTCAGATCCTTATCTTTTTCAAGGAGGGTTGAAAACGGTGGTGGCTACCATGTATAATTAATAAGGAGTATGGTTTTAAGTGTTTTGTATAATTGGTGCTAAAGTCTTAGAACAGACAGAGTGAGATAGGAAGAAAAGGTTGTTTGCCAGCAACTTCATCATTTGCTAATTATTGAGGTATTCCCTTTTGAGCATTAATAATGGTCTCTTAAAGTAGGGGGTTTGAACATACAGCATATGTTGGTGTATTTTTAATTTCTGTTTGAAATGGACATGAAATGAATACATAGTCTCATTATAAGAGAAATGGAAAAATAAATTTTATCTGGAATGGAAAACAGCCTTGGAAGTAACTAGTATATTTTCATTTATGATTTCTTCGTTTTTTTATTTCAGACATATCTGTTATTTTCTCTCTATTATTGTTATGCTTAGTGAGAGCTTTATAATTTTGTTTTTCACTTAGCTGATGAAAGTGTTACATCTCAACCTCTTTTAGTGAGTGTCTTGTTTTCTTTTGGACATATTATTGTTATGTTTATTTGTTGTTTATTTTTTGTTATGTTTATGTCCCCATTCCCTTTTTCTTTCATTTGTCATCTTTCTTAATATAGCATGACCTGTTTCTTTTCTTTAATAATGTTCATCTAGTGTTTATCTCTGTTCATTTTCCCCCCTTTTAGGTTTCCTGGTGGCTTTTGTTCTTGTCTACTAAACTGTTTTTGTTTCCTTTCTTTTTATTATTGCACATCCTCCTGCTTCAACAGTGTCTTCCTCCTTGTTCTTAACTTCATGACTATTCACAATAAAGAATAATGACCTGTTGCACTCTTAGGTTCCTTTGAGAGCTAACTTCTCTTCAGGACTCTGGTGTTTTCTCATAATGTATTTTCTCTGTTTATTGCAGACAATTATTTGGTATTCATGAGGCCCAGATAATTTCTTTTTGCCTGATATTGATGAATTGAGAATCCAGTGAAAAAAATTCCTTTTGTAATCATCCTACTGTAATCAATACTGTGTTTTGCTCTTCAATTTTTCTGTAGCCCAAATCTTCAAGGTGACAAAAAATTAGTACAACAGAGGAGATCCATCATGTCTTGTAGGAATGGAAACACCGCAATCCTTTAGAGGAAGGTTTGGTTGCTCATTGATAAGTATTCAATTACAGAATGGTGGTGTGGTGGGTTGACCATGGCTGAACGCCAGGTGCCCACCAAAGCCGTTCTATCACTCCCCCCTCCTTCGCTGGAC
>JANZLQ010000095.1:22740571-22753799 GCA_026212715.1 Elanus axillaris
GGACACAGCCAGGGCAGCTGACCCCAACTGGCCAACGGGGTATTCCATACCATGGGACGTCACATCCAGTATATAAACTGGAGGGAGTTGGCTGGGGCATGTGGATTGCTACTCAGAAACTAACTGGGCATTGGTTGGCAAGTGGTGAGCAATTACATTGTGCATCACTGGTTTTGTATATTCTAATTCTTTTATTATTATCATTATTATTGCCATTTTTTATTATTATCATTATTATTTTTACTGTTGGTATTGTTTTTATCATTATTATTTTCTTCCTTTCTGTCCTATTAAACTGTCTTTATCTCAGCTAGTGAGTTTTACTTCTTTTTTCGATTCTCTCCCCCATCCTGCTGGGGGGGGGGGGCGGGGAAGTGAGTCAGCGGCTCCGTGGTGCTTAGCTGCTGGCTGGGGTTAAACCATGACAGTTGGTCATCAGACTTCAAAAGAACAGTTGCAAGATTATCAGTTTCTTATCCTTGGCACTATTTTTTCTCACTGTAGGGAGTGTCATTATGCCTCCCTCCCATCTCTCTGCTCTACAGTGATCCCATGATGATGATGTTCCAAATTGAGGATGATACTGTGAGGAATTATTAGCCAGGGTTCATTCATGTAGCCCTTTCAACATATGGAACTTTATTTGTGTGAGGATAACCCTTCCAGCTGGTCTCAGTCCAGTTCTCAGTGGAGAGGTGTCTGCAGTCTGTAAATAGCAATGACGGTGCTTAATAAGCCATTACAATAGTCTGAGCAAGACGACCTTATTTAATAAAGACAGTGAGTCTGTTGATCAGTTCATAGAAACTCAGATGTATACAATTGTGCTTGGTTTGCTTTAACTGGATTTTTCTTCTATTTTTTGTTTCCATTTGGGTTTTCCCCATGCCACAGCAATAATTTTTGGTTTAATCTTTTAAATGGCAGCTGCTTTGCATTTTCAGAATTTAAGAATGACATACTGTATAGTGTGTGAAACTTTAGGATTCTTCTTTTCATGGCATATGTGAAAGTTGTATTTAAAAGTATTTCTTTCCTTGAAATAAAATTAATTATAGATCTACTCCTCCCCCCACATACACCAATATTAAAATGCACGATAAACTATTTATATGATTATTTGTTTGCTGCCTTTAACATACTGATGGAGGAAAAAAGCACAGGCACAATAACTTAAAAGGTTTTGTGCATATACTTCTTTCCACTTAAATAAGCCTGCATGTAACTTTAGCAGAGCACACTTGAAATTTTTTAGCATGATGGTCTCTTCTGTCCCTAGATAATTAAATACCACCCTCTGCCATCACAGGGAACTGATATCTAGTCTGCTCAGCTCCAGAGAACAGCAGTACCTAGAACAGCTATAGTTAGAGACCAAAAGCGGACATAGAGGGGAAAGATGAAGAATATAGCTAGGAAGAATAAGGAAGGTGTAGGACATTTTCAGTGTCCTGGCACCATTTATTAAGCATATGGCTTGAACTACACCAGTCTCATCTGAAAATGTGGCTGTAGGTTTGTATGTTCTGATGTTTATTTTGGCCTAAAATAATGTAATTTGGTATAGCATTCACAAATAGTTGCTGGATGTGTACACTGCTTTGTGCATCATTTTATTTTGCATCTGTGTGTATGTTTGGAAGTACATCTCAGTATTTGTGACAGATGCCCTTTACAAGCAAAAATAGTTTGCTGATTTTAAAGATCATCTTAAATTTGCCTGTGAAATCTTTTTGATTATTGCTGTGATTGTTTAGCAATCTGGATTTAATTGCTCTTTGGTTTTCCTACTTCAGAGACTGAAATGATGCATACCTTGACCTAAATGTGTTTAACAAAATCAGTGAGGCTTTTAACGTGAGTAAAACATAGGTGTATAAGTAAATATTTAGAAGGTAGGTGAAATATTTTAATGACGAAAATAACTCTGAGCTTGTTTTGGAAGACCAATTACAAGTTTTCCAAATAAGTAGCCTAATTCTAAAATCCTTATTTCTCCCTAAAAGTGGAATTCTTCCCTAAAAGCATTGGCTAGTTTCCTGTAACGTCTTTAGTTTTGGTGTTAGACATTTGCTTTTCAAGCAGTACTTCAAAAGTTTGTCCCCTTAGAGTGAAATTGGGAAAAAAAACTAACTTTGTACCGATCAGATAATCACTGAGAAAGAGTAAAAATACAAAATTGTGAAGACTGAAGTGTACTCTAAATCATACCCCAGCAGGATGGCATCTGTTTTCAGCCACATTTTCAGTTTTGAGCTGTCTCCTGAAGTAGGCACCTAAAAGCAAGTTTTTTCTTTGAAGGGACTGTAGAAAAGTTACTCTTTTAAGCAATATGTTTGGAACTTCTCTATGAAGTGCGAGAGATCAATTGAATTGCAGTTCTTTCTTACAGCTGTACATGTTTGAAGAGGAAAAAGAAAAAAAACCCGAAATGTTCCTTGAGATGGAGGGAAAGGAAATCTACAATCACGTTTAAATTTAGACCCTAATGTTTAAAACCGTCCCATGAATGGGAAGTTGCAGGACTCTGATCCTATCCTGCCTTATTGTGTGTTTTATTTAGTGATTGTTTAATATAAAATACATTTTTAAAATTACTAACAGAGGAACTAAACCACAATGTCTTCATTCACAGATGAGCGCTCAACCTACTAATGCAAAAGAATCATAAATATTCTTACTTGCCTACTGCTACTCCTACTCTTGAATTTTCAATAGGCTGGAGAGCACCACTTTTGCAGAACAGCCAGAAGAATTTGTAATACTTTCTAGTCTCCTTTTTTAATCCCTTTTTAAGTGCTGAAATCCCATTTTTGTATTTAGCAGAGTATCAAGATAAGGGCTTCTGTAATGTCTAGTTCTTACATTTATCCATTAACTGTAAAAGCAGTAAAGCAGTAATGACTGCATCCCATTCTAGTGTTTGAATTATTTTTCTTGAGCTAGGAACATTTGGTTTCTAGGAAAAATAATTTGCTTCATTTTTATGGCCCCTTTATTTTTTTCACCAAATTATATTCAATTTGTGGAAGCAGAATTCCTGATAATACAGAAATTTATATTCTGTATGTATGTATGACTTAAAACCCAGAGAAGGTTCTTTTCATTTTGACTTCTGCTGATTACTTTTGATCTGATGCAACTCTTAGAAAACACTAAAATTAATCAGGATGACATGTTGGTGACACTGAATTTGATAGGATTACACCGGTAATACGAAAACATGAACTGCCTGTTAAGAGATACGGTCCAATGTACAAATAAATCCTCAGCTGAGGTGACTATATCAGTCTAGCCACCACAGTACAATGTGTAGCACTGTAAGTTAGCTCATAATGAGTTTTGTGTTGCCCTGACCAGTATATTGTCAATGCCTAAAGTAAATAATTGAAAATGTGCTTTCAATTAAAGTTTCTCTGTGGTGTGCTTCAGTCTCACTGATAGTATCTAGCATAGACTAACTTGAATTTCTTAAAAAATGCATTTTAGAAGACATCCCCCCCCAAAATATTTCTTTTTTTTTGTGTGCAGCTTCTGCCTCTGTGGAATTCTCACAGCTCTGTGAGTCTTGTGGCTCAACAGTGGCATTTTCACTAGTTACCATATAAATGGCTGTGGAAATTAGTTGCAGTTAAAATACCCTTTCTTCCTCTTCTGCTTTCTCTATTCTCAAAATGAACTCCTTAAGTCATTATGATTATATATATATACATTTATATAAACATATATACATATATATAGATTTCATTTCATTCTTTTTAGTCTTTGTTGTTTCACTTAGTGTGTGATACTTGATACGTGATATTCTTACTCCTATGATGTTATTATTTGGGGGATAAAAAAATTAACAAAAAAATCAGTTCTTGAACTGAATTTTTTTACAGTATTTTTTCACAACACTTTTTCTGTTTCTTTCCCTCTTTTTTTGGTTTTGGGGTTTTTTTAGCCCATGATGGTTGTTCAGCATCTCAGTGACACATGCAATTACTGTAACTGACAAAACAAATGCTGCCTTGATAGTGAGGATAAAGCATGTTTGCTGTTGCCACCACTGAAAACTAATTACTTAGCTAAATCAGCAGAAATGAAACCTACAATGCAAAGAATCCTGAAAAATAAGTAGGACATTAACTGCATTTCTATTTGGACCAGTAATTATGTAGAAATGCCAGCTTTTGACTCAAAAAGGTACTCCCAGACTGTGATTGCAGTTTGATTGATAGCAGTGTAAATCAGTTGTAACTGTGATGTTGGATTCAGTGGCCTTACAGGAGAGTAAAACAAATGTAACTTGCGTACAGTCTGGATTATTCCCAATTTTACCATTAGTCAAACAAGAGAGCAAGTCACACTGATAAAAACAGGATTCTTGCCTGTCTGCAGCTGGGTCCTATGGCATTGTAATCAGCAGCACTGACTGCTTACTGCCATGGCTGCAGTTTCTGCAAACGTTTCACAATGCAGAACACACAAATTAAAGTGCTTCCAAATTTTAACTATTAACAAGGTGTGACCAGAAAAATAGTCATGTAAAATTGAAGATACAAGCAAAGTATAATTTTGAAAGAAAACTACGTTAGATGTGAAGGAATAAATATTAAGGTGTTAAAGTCTCTGTTTGAAATGGCAGCTATTTGGAGCTTACTGGCTTTTAAGCTTTAAGGGCTTACAATGAGGGTCAAGCACAGGAAATTGTCGGAGGACAATGCTTTAAATATTATCCACATGAGTGCTTATAACAGGCTTAGTAACATCAACTACATGGGAGGAATAAAGGACAAAAGTAACAATTGCATACATGTAGCAGTTACATGGAAAAATAATTACCTAAATTTCATGAGAATTTTCCCTTTTTTTTTTCTTCTTTTTTTTATAATTACTGGGGTTTGCTCTGTAGCTCCTGCAGCTAAAACCACCTGAAACAGTGTTGGTTTTTTTTTTCTTACATTTCTCACACTGGTTATTGTCAATATTTCTCATCTTGACAGACATTTCTGACTTATGCTGGTTATTGTGTATACCATGACTCTGTGGTAACATACTAGAAATTCCAACTTGAATTATGCTAAGTGATTTTGAGCTTTCACTGAATTTAGACATCTACATCCCTTTTCAAGTCTTGGAACTAAAACTATTTTGTTTATGGCAGTGATGGGCATTTGAGGTTTCTGCTTGGTTAATTAATTTTGTCAATTGGAGAAGCTTCTGTTCATTCATCTGTGTGGATTGACTAGATACATAAAGTTGTGCATTTTAGAAAGTACCACCACCACCAAAATAAAAAAGGTGTGGGGAATAAAACACTAAGAAACTGTGATATGGATTCCTTTGAAAGTACATGCAACTGGATTTTGGGGCTTAAGTGTAACTTTGTTCTCATTGACATCAGAAGCAATATTGAACTAATAATTACCTTTAACTGCATGCCATATGTGCTATTGAATGCTCTGTGATAAGGTCTGTAGGCCTCACTAGTTTTTTTTACCATAACTTATGACCTGAGGCATTTACCTCTATTGATTATTGAGGGTTCTGTTGGATAACATTCATTGTCCCAGCCCAGTTGAAGTAAGTATAATGATTTACTGGAGCAAATGCAACAAGAGTAGTTTCATCATCTGTGTAGAAGCAGCTAATTAATTTCTATTCTAGATATTGCCAGACCTGTATTTTTTTTTCTAGGTTTCTATTTTCAGTGTAATTCCATATAAACAACTTATAGTTTTGACCCCTCGTACTTTCTGCTTGCATTTCTTGAAGACATGGAAATGATAGCGCAAACTTCAGGACTGGAATTCAGTTTTAGAATTTATTGAAACACATTACAACTACAATTAATTTTATAATGTGGGATTACATAAAATGCAGCAAAACCCATTCCTTTAACTTCAGCCTACCAGCAGAATTTCTCTTTAGGTTGAAGTAATTCCCTGAAGGGCTTATTCTGCCAGTTTATGTAAAGTGGCTTTTTGAAACTGGAGTAAAACATCTGTGCTCATTCAGTCGTGTCCAGTACTGCCAGCTAGTGGTCATGACTTCAAAAGCTTAACCTAATGGAATTTATGTTAGCAATTAAAAACCAGAAAAATAGAATGAAGATAGAAAAAAGAAATAATCTGCAGGGATGGCTGGCTTTCCTAGCATTTGTCCTGAGCAGTATGAACAGGGAAAAAGAGCCTACCTGCATGAAGATTTCCTTCAACTTTTTACCCTTTTGTATCTATCAGACTCATTTCAGGAAGATAATTTAACTAATTCATGTCAGCAATTGCCATAAAGGCATGAATAGTCACAGGACTTCTCCATAGAAATCACAAAGGATTTTCCAATTCATTATTTCCATAAACAATATTGTATTTAATATATAATATTTAGAATACTGTGAAAGTATATCTGTCTGTTCAATGCAGGAAAGCTTTGCCCAGACATTTTCACTTTAAATACATCCAATTTATCACAGGTTTCAAAAAGCTGGAGCAATATGAATTTCATCTAAAGCTAGTATTATCATCTAAAAGCTAGTATTAAAGTTCTTATTAATCTACCATATCCTCTGTTTTCACACATGCAAAATAATTTCTAGGTAGTATTTTCTTCTCCTTTTCCTGTAACTTTGATCTCTATAGAGGTTTTGTACATCTTCTGAATGGTGAGAATTACCAATAATTTTAGATACTACCATTTATTTCAAAATATCATCATGCTCTATTTCATTTGGCATTGGGCTTTTAGAATATTTTTGTACTTTAAATAATAGCCTAGAATGTTTGATGTTTCAATTATATGTTACTTTTGGAAGTTTACAGTATTTTATGGCTGTTATAACAGAGGCTTTGAAAGTCTTCTTCAACATGCTTGTGAATTTAACTTTTAAGTGACTTGAAAAGAGTTAGGATTTTCTTTTTTATATTTCTAATGGTTCCAAAACAAATGGACACCATTTATGAGTTAGAAATTTATTTGAACTGCAGATTCTGTAAATCCACCTTGCATATGAAAATGAAGCCCAGTTCTCCACTTTCTATAGCTTTACCAGGAATTTCAAAAATCCTGCACTTCTAGTTTAAAATCCTCACTGCCTAAAATCACTGAGAATTTACCCTAAGGATCTGCAGTGGTAGCTCATCTGTCCAGTAGAAACTAGCCATTTATGCACAGTCCTCAAGATAGAGCTTCCCTTGACAGGCCTCATTGCCAATGCAATAAAGAAGGAAGCTGCCATAAAAAAGAAAATTCTGTTTAACAATCTCTTTATACACAAAAGCTTTAAAGTGGAAATCATAGCTGCAAATTCCTAGTTGTCTGCTAGCATGGTTCTGACTTGATAAACCTATAAATTGTTAATCTGTAACAATATCAGATTGCCAGATAAACTTTCCTCTTGCCTTTCCTTCTTTGGTATCTCTGAGAATATGAAGACAGGGAAATCTGGGGGGGAATTCACCCAGTTTAAAAACTTGCTCGTTTTGAGAACTCTTCTGCAAACTCTGTCTTCTTGTCCCTTAATTTTGTGGAATGGAATCTGTTTCTTTCTAATGTGCTATAATGCTTCCTACTGTTCTAAATGATACATTAAGGTTTTTCTTTTGGTTTATATTTTGATCTTTGCCAAAGATCTAAATGGTTAGTTTCTGAAGAAGTGAGTGAGATTTTGGCCTATTTACAAGAATGCAATAAAGAATGTCTTTGACAAGATGCATTTTCCACTTTTCAATCTTCTTTGTAAGTGGATCAAGAGAAATTTATACTGCAGTGAGAAAAAAATGCCTGGAGCTTTCCACATCACCTACCTGCACAAGAGTCAAACTGATTTCAGGTTTATAAAAGAGGATGGTAAACCAGAAACTGAATGCAAATATTAAACATCATTAGCAGCTAACTTCTTCATATGTGAACACATAACTAAATTCTTATTTATTGCAGCAGCAGTGTTGGTTGAGTTCTTCACCTGATGCTGTGATTGGGGATTAATGGAAGCTGGTATGTTGTGCTGGTTTTGGCTGAGATAGAGTTAATTTTCTTCATAGTAGCTAGTGTGGGGCTATGTTTGGGATTTGTGCTGAAAGCATATTGGAAAGGTAGAAATACTGTAATAAACCATTTATCCACAGATTTTTTGAGCAAGTTCAATAGAAGACAACTGAAGCAGTTTTTCAGTGTTTAGATTGCTGGTTTCTACCAGCTCTGTCTGTTTAGTAGACAAGTGGATAGTTAACCAGATTCTGATGTGTCTGGCTGGGAAACTTGCATCTGTATCACTGGATGTACCTGCATCAGTGGAGGAAGCAGGATGACTGGGCAGCGATTCAGTCTCTGTACTTCAAACAAAGAAATTTTGTTGGAGAATATCCCTGAGGCTCTGCTTTTTTATTTATTTCCTTATTTATTTATTGTGGGTGTTGTTTTTTTTTGTTTTTCAACAGTGACAGACTTTTTTGGAATATGTGTTGACTAGCTAGAGGATTTCTATTAGGATGCAGATGTTTGTGGTTTAATACAAAAAATGCAGTTACACTAGTTGCAATTGGGAAGATATTGAGAATGTAATTTAGGAATAGGAATGTGATTTTGATACAAGTTCTATTTTGCAGGGTATTATACAGAAAATCAAATAACATTGTACATTATTAATGGTTTTGACAAAGTTGACAAGAGGAGGTAGAAGTGAGCAGTGCTCCCCTTGTGCACAAACGTTGAGTCTTTGATGAAGTACAGTATTATAGAAAAGAGCACTGCATTTAACATATATTAGCCTGTTCTGTTTTGCTGTGAAATAGATCTGTGTAAGTACCTAATTTTTGAAGCATATATAAACGTGAGTTACTTTTTACTTCTTGACGTTTTTCAGTTTTTCACTTTGTCCTCTTGAGTTTCCCTTCACCTTTTGTTTAACATGAAAGAGCGTTTTCAAGCAGCCATGTTTTTAAATCCTTCATTTTCTACTGTGTGGGATGCTGGTGCCTATACTGTTCAGGTACTTTCAAGATTACGGAAACAAAGACAAAAATCCTCCATGCTTTCATCCTTCTGTTTCCCTGCAGGGACATCTGTAATGTCTGTCAAGCTCTTTATGAAGCTACTGACAAGGGAAGAGAGCACTGGTCTCCACAGTTTTCACACAGATGTATGTTTCTTTGTTTGTTAAATTTATTAAATGTTTAATTTCATTAGAAAAATTGTTTAAAGAGAGTGGGATGATAAACAGTCATTATAGTAACAAGTGCCCTCTGGATAGAAGGCAGCCAAGACCTCACTATTTGCTTCTTTTAAGGTAACAGCTGGCTGAGTTTCTAGGAAAATGAGATCTGATCTCAGGGCAGCCAGTTTTATGATTGTTAGAATGATAGATATGCCAAAGAATATAGTCTTAGATGCAAGATTTTGAAGCTAAAAGTCAATTTTTCTTTCTTTGATAAATTTAAAGCCAGGTACGACGTGTGCAATTTTTAGAGCCTAAGGAAGGTAGATGTCTGGATCACACTGAAGCCACAATGTTACTGTCTTTAGACTTCACAGAAAGCTGAAGTTCAGCCTAAATTTATTTTTAGCTGAATGAGTGCTGCTTCCACATTGCTCATCTCCTAGAATCTCAGTATTGGTTTTGCCAGTGGTGGTGAGATATTGATAATGATAGCGAGATACTGATTTTGTCTATTAGTCAGCCAGCTCTACCAGCCTTGCTGAATGGACATGCTAGGGGAAAAAAAAGGAAAAAAAAGCAAGAAGGTTCTTCAGTGTTTTAATCCCTTTGGAAGATGATGTTGTACTCCCATATTGGTGTCTAATGTCAGGAAACTTGAACATAATTTGAAGTATTGAAATTTATTAAAAATACATACATTCAAAATAGCAGACTATAAAAATCTGATGTTTAATCAAGCAACAGTATCTATACATTTCTTTTTAGGACTTGTACCATAATCCCATTATAATAATGATTATAAAGTAGTGAAAGTAATGTTGCTGGTGTTTTATAATACTGAATTAATATTTGTGGTTAGTTCGTTATTCCACATCTCTGGTATCATAATGTGTTTCATTATATACCTTCAGAAAAAAAACATGCAGAGGACCAAATGAATGAAAAAGCTAAATAAACACTGATTATCCTGCCTAGTTTTAAGTCCCCTCAACAATTGTACATTCCATGATGCAATAATATTCCATTTTATGCAAAAGTTGCATTTTAGAAGCAGTTTCAGGCTGTTAATAGCCTAATAGTTTTCTGTTAAGTGCATTGCTCTCCAGTACTGTAATGTATAGGTTTTTTTCTTCTAGAAATTACTTTTTAGTTTAGAATATGAATATTGGTCAGTCTTGAGTAGCAAATACTGATATGTATGAAAAGTATTCTTTACATCAGTACTGGGTAGACAAAGTGTGGTTCTCTTCACTTTCTTTTTTTTATAAGTACCTTGAAGGTAGGCGTGCTCTGCTAGAGCAGTCATGTGATTAGTCTAATATAATGGCAAGTAATTTTTTTGTTAGTTCAAGCCTTGCCAACTTGTGTTGTGATCTCTGAAAGCAGTAAGGGCCTAGTGAAACAGTGGGAAATTTACTTGTGAATGGACTGATGCTAAGCTTGTCCTGATCCAAAGGTCTAGCTTGTCATGCATCTTTAGCTTGCTCCTCCTGCCTGCTGTGAATTTGCATGCACTTTACAAGGTTTGCTTTGATCCAGGTTAGTGCCTCAAGCAGCTCCCTGGAGTGGAGTATTTTTTCTGGGAGCTCTAAGAGGCAGAATTATATCCTGGTTTTTATCTGTCCTTTCAGTTATGTCTTCTTTTACTTTGTCTGTCAAACATTTCAAAATACACGTGCTAGTACTTGAAATACTTTTCTGTGTCTGCATCTTTCGCTGAGTGAAATTGTTGGTATTAAAAAAATGGATGGAGCAGGGTGAGTGAAAAGTCTTACATTGAAATCTCACGCTTACAAAACTGAGAACTTCATAACAAGACACCACTCCTCTGGAAAACTTAACATCTGTCTCTTCCATGTGTATAATATCCATAATTGTTGTCATTCTTTGCAAGTGTACTATCAAACTATGTGACCATATAATGGATAATATATTGATAATCTAGTCGATTTGTTATCAAGTTATTTCTGTTATACCTGTGCAATGTCATTTAGTCACTATCTCATATGCATTAAATATACCATAGCTAATAATATCATTGTTGCTCCTGCCACTTTGGAGTGGATCTGTACTGGAAATAAGACTGAAACTCCTTTAAAGCTCTTTAATGCAAAATAGAAAATCTTTTTTGGATTTGGAAAATCTTTTCTACTCCCCTGGGCATGGTGCAGTTGCCTGAACAGAAGCATCTAGTGCCATTTTAGAAGTACTAGGCTGGATTACCTGTCTTGCAGGTACTACTGGAAAAGGGCATGGTCTTCTACAGGTCCTGTCATGTATATCAGCTTTGTGCAGATGTTTCTGATACCCTAAGGCAACACTCAGTGCTTACCGTTGGGCCAGCTGAATTGACCCCTTCAGTATCACATTTTACCTGACCAAAACAATGTGCCTGTTTGTCCCGATCTGATGTCAGGGAAGGTTCCAGTACAATCCCAAGAGCAAGATTAAGACACAACCGAGGTCAGATGCTGTACACCAGAGCAGCTTTTATTAATAAAGAGAATAGTGGTAGGACAGGATGGAACGAGAGATGGAAATCAAGCAAGCCATCGGGACAGGGTTGCAAGGATGGTCACCACCATGGATCCAGCAGCGAGGTGGTGGTGAGGTGGGGGCGAGGGGCTCTCAGGGCCTCGGTCCAGCACATGGCTTGCTCCAGCAGTGGTGCGGTCAGGTGGTCGTCGGATCTCTCTGGGCGTGTGCTCCAGGAGGGGAGAAGGGGAAAAGGGGGGGATTGCCTCTGCAGGTCCTCCTTAAATACCCCTTCGAGGGCCGTGGTTCCCATAGCAGTGGCACATCTCCCTGTGCCCCCCAGCACTGGAGGCAGAGAGATGTCCATTTCCACAGGTCGGGGCTTTCTAGGACCCTGTGGTCCCGTGACCGTCCATGCAAACAATCTTTGAGACAAGGTCATAGTGCAGCTGCAGTTGCTTACACTGCTTAAGATATCTTTTGACTCATGCCTAAGTGACTGAAAACATCTCTGTGTTGCCCAGTTGAGTATCTGAGTAGCCTGGAAACTTCATGAGCAGATGCAGAATGATGAATTGGGGTGATGCTAGCTTGGGCCAGAAATTGCTATATATATATCTACAACTATATATGCACTATACACAGACTGTATCCAAACCAATAACCAATGACTCTCCCCCTTGCAATATAGTTTTAATTTCTCTGGGTAGCTCTTTTACTCTATATTATAGAGACCTACTTTCAAGAATTGATGTGTGTATTAACAGAATTGACTATGTGCTGGTTTAAGTCAGAGGGACTTTTGGCCCTACACCCCTGCTAACATTTCAGAGTTTCATCTCCTGAACTAAGTTTATATCAGGGAGTCTTAAAATCTCAGTGTGCTTGGTTTTGCTCTGATACTATCTGGCAGCAACTAGGTGCATATATGTTGGCTTCAGACGAGTTTTCTAGGATTCGTTTATGCCTTCTTTTCTACAAGATGAGCAAAACTGTTGATGGTTTTCCTTTACTGTTATTCAAGGGGGGAGCTTCTTTTTGAGATTAAAGTACTTTCTTATTTGAATCAGTTGCTTTTTTTTGTTTTTGAAATTAGTGTAATGGCATTATTTTTTAAATATTTTAAGGACATTATATCTCGTTTGCATTCATTAACTTCAATGTTTAAGAGCTTTTTTTTGGTAGAGCAAAGTCATATTTCACTGTCTTTTTTTGTGATAGGTTTCTGTTCATTTAGCCTAAAACTAACATTTTCATTAAACAAACCCAATCAATTTTGTATACTGCATCTAATGCCCAGACTAAGGTTGTCTTGTCCTTAGTAAAAATAGTAAAGATCTTAGAGTGGCTCATTTCTGTAAGGCATTCCAATGTCATGTAATTTAAGATTCTTTTGATTAACCTATCGATTTAGGAGGATAAAGGGTAAATTATTTCTCTTTTTATTGTCTTTTTCCATGACCTTCCTTTCTTTTCACAATTAAAAGAAGAAATCCAAGTTTCCACTGTAATTTTTCTAGTACTGTGGTGGGTCGACCATGGCTGAACGCCAGGTGCCCACCAAAGCCGTTCTATCACTCCCCCCTCCTTCACTGGACAGGGGAGAGAAAA
>JANZLQ010000095.1:22758245-22773796 GCA_026212715.1 Elanus axillaris
TCAGCTGCCCCGGCTATGCCCCCTCCCAGGTCCCTGTGAAAATTAACTCTATCCCAGCTGAACCCAGGACACATGGAAAGCTCGCTTGTAGCGAGAGCAATCTGTTCTCAAATCCTGAGAAAACATATATTTTAATTCAAAAACCTTCCACATTGCATCTAATCAGTCGGATAGTTCCAACTGAATAGTTCATCCTAAATGTGTTTAACATACGCAAACCCCATCTGAAAACACATAAAGTGTTTACTAAACCAAAAGTAATTAAAAAGTCTTGATATAGCTGAGAAAGGATACAAAAGAATAAAGAGGTGACAAGGCAGGTTCTTTCCCTGTGTGAATTGGCACGGGTGCCTTGAGAGTCAATACAGTTTGACTGTAGGTGTCTCATTATCAAAGCTTGTGGAAAGACATGAGTTTGAAACACAGTGATTTGGTGATATATGCAAGAAAATACCTACCTACAATGGGTGGATATACTCAGTTGCAATGAAAAAAGCATTTTAATTTTCAATCTACTTTTGCTTATGTTTTTCAAAGCATAACATATTCTTGCTAGAATGTCACAGATCATGCAGTAACATCTTTGTAAGGTTTCTGTCATGATGCACAAATTCTGAGAGAGACATTTTGAGTAATTAGAGTAACTTTGGAACTTTATCTAAAGTGAAGGCTTGTCTGTGCAGAAACTGTTCTGAGCCAACTGTGAATTTAGTATTCACTGCATGGTCCCACTACTCCCTACCAAATATTTTTAGTTTTTACCAGGAATGCATTCTTGTGCTGCAGCTGTGTACATGAGTGAAATTAGTCAGTGTATTATTAACTCAGAGCCTGGCTTGTCATGTGCTATCTTGTTATGGACAAGTCCTGACTTTTCTTTTTTCTTTTAAAACTCTCTTCAGTTTCTGGAATTTAAGAAAAGAAGTCAAACTGCTGAAATGTATTGTTAAACATTTTTCAGTAAGCAGTATTCTTTACCAACCTGATTTATCAGGTTTTATTGTTCACTTATTTACAGTTAAGCTGCTTCCATAAAGCACAAATATGAACGATTTCTTCTGAGTTACCTTCATGTTAACTGTAGCCCAAAACTGCATTCAGAAAAAGTTCCAACTTTCCCTATAGTGTTGAAATAACTCGCCTGTCATTACAGTGCATGTGAAGAAGAGTTTTGGAAACATACAACTGTTTAGTTTCATTTAAATTATGAATAGAAAATTTATGTTATCACAACTTTATAAATTCACAATATCCTGTTAATTATGCTTTATGGGTCTCTTAAGTATTTCATAATCCTTGCTGTAGCACAATATATTTTTCTTTATTACAATATATTGCTTAGTAATGCAGAAATCTCACTTAAAATGCAGCTACTTGTGTTTTTTTAATGGTTGTCTGTCTTTACTTAAAGGATGGCATCAGTAATATGTCTCTGTCTCTCTGTGCCAGCAATGAGGATGACAGTTTCGTATCATGCTTGTCCAAGTTGCCATCATTAAAAGGGTGCTACCTCTCTTTATACATCTTATCAGACACTGGAATTCATGAATCAAACAAGCCCATATACATAAGGTGGAGGAGAAGCAGTTTGCATAATCTAGGAAGCTATCAAAAAAAAAAAAAGAAAAAAAAAGGAGGAGGGGGGAAGCAGAAAGCAATGTACATTAGTCTTTAATGATCTGCACCTGGATTCAATCACCCTTTCAGGCCAAGCACTGGGCATGAGAGAATGCAGTTTCACAGCTGGAACCAAATGCTGTGTCTTAGCATAGCCAAAACCATCATGACTGTGAGAAAGGACCGTTTTGGGTTTAGCGTTGAAATGCTCAGTTCATAGTAAGATTTCTACTCAAGAAAGGCTAATTTCATCAAGCGGGTTTGTTAAAAAAATGTAACTGCAAATGAAACCATGATGTGATTTTTTTTTTCTTTTTTAATGTGATTTTTTTCTTTCTTATTTAATGGGCCCCCATGAACAAGTGAAATCACAAGCAGTATCATCCACGTACAAGCTACTTATAGGAATGACAGGTGGTTTTGTTTTTCCCATACAAATTAATCGCTTTTCCTTGTGTAGCACCTTTGAGCAGACTAAGCTCTTCTCCTCTGAATGTCCCATCTTACTATAATTAGCACCTGAATTGATGCCTTGTAAGAGAAATACAGTGCTGTTTTGAAGCACATTCACAACTTCTCTTCTGTCTTGCTCTCAGAGATGGCTAACCAGCTGTTAGAGGCTGAGTACTGGAAACTCAACTTTTGATGATGGGTTTGCAGAATAACTAATGTTTTAAGAATAATATCCCTCTTTGTTCACCTGCTCTTAAATCACACTAGATACCTTAAAAAGAGGTGTTGAAAAATGATTCTGCCTCGCAGGTTCTACTAATAATACGTTTAGATTCTAACTAAAATAACTTGATTTTCAGACTGATGCTAGAAATCTGTATGGTAGTTGGTTGCATAAAATAAAGCTTGATTCTGCCAATAGATTTCTGATACAAACGTGCTTGGCTGACTGCTGTCAACTAAGTATGGTTTACTTCACCATGAAAACTGAATTGCTGCCACTATGGGTGTTTCCACAGTAGCACTGACATTCAGTATGACACTGGCTTAAAGGTCTCAGCTTTTTAAGCAAAGTTAGTAGGAAAAGGAGAAAAAATGTAATAAATGATGGCAAGGTGTGGGAGGAAGGTTGCTAAGATTTGGGGTTAGGACAGAAAACTTAAAAGGAAAGGTCTTTAGTTGCTTTGCTGTTTCCCAGAATAGGGGTGACAACTGAGCTAGGGAGCTTCTGTCCCGTCGCTGTAAGGAGGGTTACCATTCCCTGTACCTCTTGGTCCCTTCCTGTGTAGTTATAGGTGTACAAATGGTTCCGGTGTGAATAGTTTATGAGAAAAAAACAATCAGCAGTTTAGTTGTAGATTGTAAGAGAGTTTGAGAGAGAATAGTTATGGACAATGCATGAGTGATTAGTAACAAAATTGTAAGCTGTCTGGCTAGTGAGAAGCTGCTTTTAACTTTGACAAAAAAGGAAATGTTTTCTTTGTGTATCTGATCAGCAGGCTCAAGTAGAGTTGAGGGTCTTTGGTGCCTCGATCACTAGTACTGTAAGAGGAGGAACTTAAATAAAAGGCAGCAAAGTTTCTGTGCAGGAATACTCATCGTTTGAAAAGAATCTGTAACTGTGAGGCTATTCGGACTTTGGGTATGTGGTAAGATCCATGAAGGTTTGGAGCGTTAGCTTTACATTTGTGTAATGCTTTACTTAGTCACAGGTGGATTTCACTCACACTGTATTTCTTATTGACCCCAAATTGTTGTGCACAGATTTGTTATTTTTGTCTTGTTATAGAAGCACAACCCTTTTATTTGTTGTTTTGGGTTTTCTTTTTCCTTTTCTAGTCCGTGCTGAGTTTCTTCCTGCCACATGAAGTTTTTTTCCAAGCTATCTGAAACAAACATTAACAACCTCAGATCCAGGTCGTCTGGCTCCTATACAGAGTCATGGAGCATCACAGTGCTTCATCAGCAAATACCCCTTTGCAATCTGTTTGCAAAAACACTCTTATGCCCATGCTGCCAAGGGAATGCAGAAAACTTTTCCACAGATGTTTCTTTTTCTGCTTTCTACTCTTTACAAACAGTGAAAACATATAAATTTACTAGTCATGGATGAGAAAGAAAATTGGTGACAGAGGAAATACTGTGGAATAAAAAAGACTATACTTCTGAAATGACCCCCAACTTTGCAGGGGTGAAGATTTTGTCTTATATATGGTAAACAGTGGGATTAATATTTAAATATTCCCTGAATAAAATGGTATGAAAAGTTTACATAAGCACATTTTTCTCCTTTACACCTTTTGTATTCAGTTGGTGAAAATTTAAGTAATTAAATGAAAATAATTAGATAACAAGCTCAGGGTTTTTTCTCTATTTTGCCTGCAAAATTGAGGGAACTGAGTTTGCTTATCCCAAAGAATATAATAGCAAGAGGAAGTCTTCAATTTCATAGATATTTCTGCAGCAGTTATCTGGGTTTGACAGTAATCTGTGTCCTTGTGTTCATGGCAGGTAGGACAGGAAATAATAGACTTAACTGGATAAGACAAAAAAAGATGTCGGTTAAAATTGTGAAAAACCTTCTAATGATAATCATATTGAAACACTGGAATAGATAGCATGGAAGACTAGCAGAGATTTTGTTTCTGCAGCTTTTAAATACACATCAGATTAGTAGTTAGAATGAAATGTCTATATTGTGTAGGTGGGAGAAATGTTTCCTCAATGATTCTCTGCATGTGAGTATCTTCTGAAAGTGCAGCCATTTCAAAATACATTAAAATGACAAAATCAGATCTATTTAAGGCTTTTGGACATGTAACAACATAACTTATACAAAAATTAATTTTAAAATTACCTTCCTGATAAAATAGTTTTGAGACAGCCTTATCTTAAAACCAGGAAGTTCAGAAAAAAAAATAACTGGAGGATTTATGTTGAAGAGCAGTCAGTGAATATTTGTGACTGTATATGTAGTGTGTAATCTGCCACAAGAATATGAAGTTTTAGAGTGTTTGTTAGAGGCGAGACAGATTCATGCGAGCATATTGATCCTCAGAAAAAAATGAAACAATTCTTTGGAACTTACAAAATTATTTTGTCTGTCCTATAGTTTTTATCAAAACATGTGCTCTCATGTAGTATGACAAATTACTTTAAATTCCTATTTGAGCTACAATGTTACTTAAAACCAATTATATGCACTGAATAGAATGTGTGTCAGGTGCCATATTTAATTTCTACCACATTAAAATTATATGTGATCATGAATAATTAAAATAAGCAGTAGAAAAGCATTGGCTTTGAAGGTTAAAAAAAGCATGCTGTCTGCAAAAAGCTTTTTGTGCTCTACTTTGAAATTATGTTCTGATGTAAGGAAAACCTAAAATGAAATCCACTTTTTTTTTTCCACTTTGAAATTCAGAATAGAAAATATGCAAAGTACATTTAGATCATGTTTAGACAAATTCACTTTGTAGTTCCATGCAAGCTACAGGCCAAATTGGTAGAACTGCATCAAGTTAATTGCTATGAAATTAAAGCTTGTACCTGTTCTTAAAGCCTTTACATTTACCCAGTTTCAATTTGTGCAAATCATGTTAAAATTAAAAAAGACAATATTGTAATTGTGAACAATATTTTAATTTTTAACTATTTTTTTCTTTAGAAAACAATTGTATCTCTGGAGTTATATAACTCTCCAAAATCTTGCAATGAAAATTGTTTCTTAAGTGATTTTCCTCTTCCATTGTCTTAATATGTCTTAATAGTTTGAGGAGCAAATTCTATTCTTTTCTGCCCTACATGAATGTTTTCTTTATGTGTTTGACTTTTGTTCTACAAGAAAGTCATGTGGACCTATTTATGCAGGTGTTAATAGATCTGAACCAGTGTTAATGCAGTTACTTGATCTAGTGAAAACATGAGAAATACATCCACTAAATTTGCAGTTTCTTCCTCAACTGTAGGATTTGTTACTGTCTACAAACATGTTTGCTAAAGATGTGTTTTGGTTTGTTTTTTTAAAAACTGCCTAAATGCTCTTATAAGAGGAAAAAAAATCATCATTTAATAAAGCAGAAAAAATGGAATGGCAATTGCTGTCTTGCTCTTCATCATAGACCCTCCTGTATTACCTTCTGAACAGAGTGGTTGAACTGAAAGCACAGCTGAGGAAGAGAGCAAACTATGCTGATACATTGATTTCACTGTTGGTAAGGCACCTTGAATAGATTGTTACCTAAATCCTTACAGTTTTCAGTACTTTCTTCGTGTTGCTCTTGTTTATGAAGTAGCGACCAAAAGGAATCTGGCACAAAGCCATGTTGTAGGCAGGGAAGGCAGCTTGAGTTAAGATTCTCTTACATTTTTTCCACATAATAAGGAAATGTATCACATTTTTATACAATTAGAAGTGTTTGTATTTTGTCCGTAATGTTCTATTTTAACTTAGATTTCTATAAAAGTATTGCCATATGAAGTTGCAGCTTTTTATCTTCCCAAGATGTTTGATTAATGGACTGTAACTGGAGATTTCAGGAAGGAGAATATGGCAGCTTGTCAGTGATATGGTTCATTCAGCTGAGGAAATACAAAGCATTTTATGGTAAAAGGCCACAGCTAGTGACTTCTTTTTAAAAACAAAACAACAAAAAAACAACCAACAAAAAACTCGGCCACCACCACCAAAAATACATAGCAAGGGAAATTATCTCTCTTTCTGTCTCTGCTCTGAGCAAATTTTCTGATGTTTATTTTGACTGTGTTCAAGCAGGGCCTTCTAACACTTTGGCTTTTAAATTTCAGAGAAACACTATCTTTGTATACAAGTTGGGCAAGGCTCCTTGCCTGTTCCTCTTACTGCATCCATTATGCTTTTTCTCAAGGAGGTGAAACTTTCTCAAATGTATCTTATCTTCTTTTGTTTACTTTTTATTTACTCTATTTATACCAAATTGACAATTTTAAATTTAAAGATTTCTTTCAAAGTTCTGGAAATGAGTCTGCCTGTTAATGACATGTAATGAAAGTATTCAACGCATTTTCGGTGAATTACAATAAATTATCAGGAGCTCCATTATGGGAACGAAGAACTCTTCTGATACTTGAAAAAACCTAGCTTATTCTTGTTTGATTAATGGCTTGGAAGAGAGGTAATGTCTTACAAGAAAGGTGCTTCTTATTTATTTATTATTTAACTATTTCCTTGGCTTTTTTGAGAATTAAGTGCATCCTTTTCTTCCAGGTTATCTTGCATAGTATCCAAACGTACTTATCTGGGAGAGGAATATATGCCATTCAGATGGTTATACAATATACCTCATATTATTGTCAAATACTTGGTGCTTCTCTGGCACTAGTATACTCTAGTTAACATTGAGTAATCTGAAGGATAGAACACTGACATTGATGGATAGCTATATTCTTAAACAAATCTTGATCTGTAATAAACTGAGAATCTTTTTTCTAAGTAGTAGATACCTTGTCTGGGTTTTTAGCATGCCTTGCTTGAGCCAAACTTGTTTAGATTACAGCTGATGTAAATCAAAATCTTGACAGTCAGTAGGACAGAACAAATTTATAGCAGCTGAGACTTTTCTCTTCTGCTATGCACCGTACCATATACAACTTTTTTTGTTTAATGTATTCACGAGAGCTGAAAAATTCATTTTTATAAATTCCTGTAGTACTTGGCAGCATGTCACTATTTTAATCAGCAACCGTCAAGGGAAGATTCCTGATTTTAGATTTCATAACCTTTATTTTCATCTGTCCAAGAAATCTAGGATACCTGTCACTGAAACTGCCTCAGCAGTGAAATTTTTTCTTAGTAGCTTTCTACCTATACAGTGTCTTTTTTATATTTGACTCTGGTAGCTTCTTCAAAATGATGTAAGGTGTTCCTGTCTTCCTGTCCTAACCAGTCATGTAACAGTGCTGTCATAAGTAATTGTTCTGCTGATGGGCTAAGTTTCCTTTTATGTTTGCAAAGCCCATGGGAACTTTGCTGCTTGGGAGAAGTGTTGCCTAAAGAGTAGTTTATTCTGGTAGTTGGGATGAGGGGTGATTCAGCTTCTGGAAGGAAAAAAGTCATCCTTGAACTATTGCTGATACAGCTACAGACTCTATAGCCCCGCTGTTTAACTTTGACATGAGTTTTTGATTTCAAATGCAGGAGGTTCAAACAGTCATGTATTTTGCAGCTCTACATAGCTCAGAAGCACTGTTCAGCCCACAGGCTATGTTCTGCTTTGGCGTTGTGCAGGGGGATGATCCAGTCTGGAGTGCACAGTTCAAAACCCTCAGCATGCCTCCAGTCTTTCCCTGGCAGCACAGAATCTCCTTACTGGTATTTACTCAGTACCTACAAAAAGAAAAGCAGACGGGGATTCCCCATGAACGGGATCAGCTTAGCTTTGGAATACATAAATACGATCTTCCTTATGACTTAACTTTTCTTAATTAAAGTCGGAACAGCAGGAGACTGAACTGTCGAAAATTGCTTCTGAAGAATTCTGGAGAAGGGTAAAAAGTAAAAGGAATAGCACATTCACTTTCTTGCTTCCCCTTCCAGTATGTTCTCTCTTATCCAATATTTTTACGTTTGCATATTTTCCCAAAAATGTTCAAAGTAAAACTGAAATCTTTTACTTTACCCTTCAGGGAAAAGCTATTTGTTTTTAACAAGATTCAGTATTTCTTATAATTTGTTATTCATTTCTTTCAATGATTGTAACTTTTCAAGGTAGCCATAGAGAAATAATTTCGAAAGAGGTTGAAACTCCTTACATCACATCAAAGGAGATAAGCAAATGGCTATTAGCCTTTCTTTCTCTTATCCAGAGAGTGACCATGACTGTCTTTCATCAGGTGAACCAAAAATATAATTGTTTCCTATCAAAAAAGATTTTAGTTTATTTTCTTTACAGCATTGTGATCTAGATTCATTTTTATAATAAAGAGGTAATTTTGAATCCTGCTCAGCTCTATTTTTCTGAGTTCCAAAATAGAAAACATTGTCATATAGTCTATATGACTACAGCTCTTGATACAGGGAGAGATATAAGCACATCATTCAGATCTAAATGGATTTCAAAATGTTTCCTATCTTTCTTTAAAAATTTCTAAAGTGTTTGGCTAGAAAGATTGAGAATTTGTTCCATAGCTGAATGAAAGCTGGTAGGCAGTTTCTGATTCCTAATGTGTTTGAGAGGCAGGGAGAAAGGGAAGAAAATACTTTCATCAGCTTTATTTTTTTTTAATCTCGGAAGAGAACAAATTATATGGTTTCAGGAAATGATAATTTTCATCGCTATTGCCATCAAAGGTCACAGTGATTGGTTCCAGGCATTTGAAATTGTTTCCAATAGCAACATCAGAATATTTCAAATATTGGAAAAAATTAAATTTTGGCTATGTTTTCAATATAAATTAGCTTGCCTTGGTAACTGAGATGATGCCAGAAACTCTTGATAAGAGAATTCACAGTGACCATCCAAAAAAGAGGAACTTCCCTTCCTCTTCCTTTTTTAAATTTGAATTCCAGCCTTGAAAATAAAAACTGTTGCAGTTTTTTCATTAGGAAACGGACAAAGATCTCACCATTTCTACAGCATATTGTGGCAAAGAGCGAGCATTTTATCCTTGCTGCACTGACTTGTATTTGGAGTTCTTCACAGGGGGTCACTCACTCCTCTAGCAAATTCTGTCTTGAATCGGCCTATTCTGTTTCCTGTGCCTAGAATTCAAAGATTTTATACTTATTATGAAGCACATTAAACCATAAAGTGTTAAAAAAATTTACTGCAGTTACAGGACTGTTTGTTTTTTTCCTAAAGTAGTGTGTGGCAGAATAGTGCAGCATGAATCACACCTTTTGCACCAGAGCAGGATCACGATCTATTTATATGGTTTTTCTCTATGCCTCAATGAATTTCAAACCTCTTCACTTTGCTGCTCAGCCTTACTTCTACTAGTCTACAGTATTTACAACAAATGTTCTTTTATTTATCAATAGAAAGCCGAAAAACACAAGGCCTCTACAAAAAAAGCCTAGGTTTTCTTTCCATCCTTCCATGATAAAAAATTCTTGCTTTACCCAAAGTGACTGAACTTATGTTTAATATTTGATGGCATATTTTGTCTCAGATCTTCTCTCACTTAGAGTTTATGATGGAAGGTGAACAACTAATGCCCTTTGCATAATGTTTTGGCACAAAAGTATCCAGTAATAATAATAATGCTTGCTTTTCAGCTTCAAAAGAGATTTCTAAAATATTTCTAAAATACAAATATTCTGTTTTAATGAAAGGATAAACCACCATAAATATTTTGGACACAGGAGAAAAATATGAATTCTATTACTTCATTGATTTTGAAGTGAAGTTTGCATTTAAAATGAAGTTCCATTACCTAAAATAGTGATCTTTTAAGTAATATATTTTAATGCTAATTTCTTAATTTACCATTTTTTGTATATTAGAAATGTGCACTGTAAGAGTTTATTTTCCTAAATAACAGAAAGCTGCTGCTTGCTATTGCTGTTCTAATTACACCCTCTAGTTCACAATAAATAATTTCAGCTGTAGTAAGAAGAGTTCCTTGTCTTCTCTGTTAAGATTTTGTTGGTCTTTTTTTCAGCAGGTGAGGGATGAACTTAATTCCAAGCTACTTGCCAGACCATATCCCACTACATTTTTTGAGGCAGAGGGATATTTATAAGATACATTAAAAGGCTGAGTAACAAAGTTCTGATGTATTTTCTGAAACAGTGTTGGAGTGAATTAGCAGTAACCATATGATTTCAGTAGAGGAATTTCAATAGTTCATACCAGCTGAAGAGCTAGGCCTGAGGTAACAAGGTTTGACATGAGCAATAAGTAGTATATGAAATAATTTCAAAGTGCAAGAAGGATCTTCCTTTTGAGGACACTAAGAACACTCTTTACTTTTAGACATGAGATATTGGTTAGTAAAAGTTTGAGATTACAGCATTAGGGGGCAAAGTTACATCTAGTAAAACAATTATTGTGTTTTAAGATTAAAGGAAGACTTTTAAAAAAAATGAAAGCATGAGTCAATTGTTCATATTTAAGAAAACTGGGATCTGCCCTCTTTTAGTCTTTAAGAAATTGTAAGGTTGACGGAGTGGGTGGGTGGAGAAGGAGACCTGTGTGGGGATTTTACCCCTCTGCCCTTTTAAAGGAAATGAGGTAGGAACTTCATATGAGTATGAGAAACTAAATGTCTTTCTCCCAGAAATGGAAGTGACTCACCTTTGCTAAGGCAAAAATTCAGCTTTGTGCATCAAGCCCACATAAGATGTGTATATCTGCCCAAGCTAGCTTCCACTTAAATACTACTTTAATAACGTGCCTGAGGCATCATAATTACAGTGAGTTTGCTGAGTCACTGAATGCCATGCTCTGAGGTAGACAATGATAACTTGTATTCATTGTATTATATATAGGAATTCTCATTAACTTGTATTCATTGTATTATATATAGGAATTTTCATAGCAATACTGTAGCAGTTAGGTTGCTTCTTATGAGCATGAGTTTTAGATGGTTCTTGATCTTATGGGCTATTCTTGCAGATGCTAGAACCTGGGCACATATCCATTTGTTTCAGTGAAATTTGGAGCAAGTTTCTGAGAAAACCTGAACATCTTTATTACTTTTATTCCTCTCTACTTATGCTTGATTAAGTCAGAAATAATAACATAGCTACCAACCAGAAGCTTTCTTGTTCCATATGCAGCCTGTTTCCATAAAAGACAACAAGAATCTGACCAGTCCTAGAAAAAAATATTTTGTCTTATGAATTTCTTCTGAAATGTGGATTGTTACAGTGGCTGATTTCTACCGTAAAAAGGCAGTTGGATATGATAGAGTATAGTAAATAGCACAAAAAGATTATTGTTCACATATTTTCATACTATTATGGTAAGTTCTGAAAGTTTAATAAAGTTTTAGTTCTAATCTTTTGTGTGTGTGTGTGTGTGTGTAAGATTTTAATTGCTCCTGTGGTGATGAACCAGACCCAAGGAAGCACACTAGTCTGTGATTATTCGATAGAAAATAATTAATTTCTTGTCTTATGATGAGACAAGAAACTCCATCTTCAATGCCTCTTCTTCATGACTGGAGAGAAGCTCAGAAGAGTTCCTGCAATTTTTGTTGTTGTGAAATGAGATAATGATATGAAAAAAAAATCTGAGTTCACCAGGACAGTTACCTAGTTTTAATGAAACCTATGAAAATCAAAAGATTCCAAATCTGTAGGGTAAAAGAAAATGAAGATGTGATTTTAGTATTTTGATAACACTGCACAAGTATAACTATTTGAATGCAGAATGTAATCCTTCCATGCATCCTTATCTAACGTTTTACTAAAAACATATCTTATTAGCTGAACCTACTGTGTCTGGTTAAGGGAATAGTTATCATCTGAACCCCAGTGCTTGAGTGAGCTTGAGGAAAAAATAGCTTTGGCTTTCATCCAGGAGGAAAGGAGAAAGAGTATTTTCCTGTCTTTTCTCTTACAGCAAGAGTATCTCTGAGTTGTGTTTTGCTCACGCTATTTAAAAAGTCTCCAGGTGTTTACTTCCAAGAATTGCTGCAATTCCGGACACAGGCTGTTACTGAAGTACATGATGAGTCAGTAATTTTTTTCTTTCTTTGATCTTGGCCAATGAAGCTACTCTACATGAGAGATGGTATTAAAGACCTAGGAGGCAAACATCACAATCCGTATAGGTCTAACACTAGGGTGGAAGAACGATGTTTGAGTTTGAGGCAGTTGGTTCCTTAACTAGAGACTGCAATTTTTCTCATTAGCTATATGGCTATCATTAGAGAAATATGTTTTCACCTTAGATTAAGAAAGTATGTGTGTATTCACAGATATGCACATCAAACCCTCTCACCACTGTAATATCTAAGTCTATCCATAATTAATTTTTGTTAGACATTAAAAAGAAAAAGGGGGAGGGAAGCATACAACTACTCAAAGCTCTGTTTTTTAACATTTAATGAAAAGCTGTATTACCAGGCATTACATCTTAAAGATCTATAAGGCTACTATAAAGTCAAGTTCTGATCCTCTTGTGATCTTAGAAGAACTCTTAAAAAAAAAACCAAACCCGAAATGCAACTCCTGAAGGTTTATTCCAGTAAGGGTTGCAAGAGGTTGTCTCTTAGCTAGCTTTGTATGATATTTTATTTAGGACCTCAAAAGCCTTGTTACTGATTTTTGGGAGAACAAAACAATAGTAAAATAAACAACTAGTTGAAGTGATACATTCAGAAAACACAAAACATATAAAATTGTACTGTCTTTCCTGTAGCTCACAACTCGGGCAGCTGCACCTATGTTTACCCGACACTGACTGCTTCTGTTTCAGAGCCTTTTAGGGGAGGAAGCTGCTTTACGCTAGTTGAAAAAGCACGATGGTAAGATCAGCCAGGATACTTTATAATGCCCCTTAAGACCATATAACTGTTTTTCATATCTTCCTATTCAATCTGATCCTTCTTTGTTATTCTGCTATGTTCTTCAAGGGTATTAATTGGACACGTGTTTTATTTAGACGAAGAAAAGGTCTATAAATCCAGGTAAAACAAGAATATTAAAAAAAAAGAGAAAGCATTTCAATTTATTTTACAGAATTATTTTCATAACACCTGACATTTTATATACCCTGCTCTTTTTTTTTCTCACAAGAGAAATCTAAAAAAATCATATAACCACTGTTTATTTACTTAAATATGTTCTCGGTTTGCCTCCATTGGATTTCTAATTCAGAATTGTATTAGATATTAGCTGTGGAATACAGATTCAATTTTTTTAAATTTTTTTTTGCTTATCTGAATATGGTGGACCAAGCTTTGCATATTAGTGGTTACATTTCTAAAGTGATGACAATGTACTGTATATAGCCATTATGTGCGATCATTGGAGCATGCAATGATGACTTGATTATTAGAAGACTGTATGTTTTGCGATATCCTTGATACCCACTTGCCAAGCACCAGATCTCCTCATTTAGACCTGTTTCAGTATGACTGAGTGCTAGAATATCTGAAGTTTGCAAAGCATGTTATCATTTGAAAGATCAAGTTATGTAAAACTCAGTAACTTCTAAAGAAAAAAGGCTTCTTAGTTTCTGTGGCTAAAGTGGGATAACATTGTAGTGTTATTTCTTGTAGACTGAAGATAGTCTTATTTTTTTTTTTAAGGGAGTATAAAAGTATTTATATTACAGATGAGATTTCCAGGTTCAAATCTCTGTATGGCACTTTTGTTAATCTAGATTCCTAAACATCTACCCTCCAAGGAAACACATCTGAAATATACTCAGCAATGTAGCTCACTACAAAATTCTTTGAAATTTAAAATAAAAAGTCACTACAGTGTAACCTGCTATTTGTTGGGAAATGCATACATAAGTAGCTTTTTGTAATTGTTCATGAAGCTTTTAGACAGATATCCCCTCAGGTACCTGTGAATTTCAGTAGAGTGTGTGATGATATTGTTTATTCAGGTTACATATTAGCATTCTTTACACCTCACTACATCTTTAGACATCTGGGACTTTGTATAATTGGTTCTGTAAACTTATTTCACTTGTCTGTAAACTTATTTCACTTGCCTACAGTATGGAAATGATTCTCTATAATATATTGTCACATCTCACTGTGGAACAAAGTAGTTGTACAATGACTATTTCCTCAGTTTACCTCTTGCCATTGGGGAGGGCATGGCATGTCATATTGAAATTCAGAGTGTAATGCCAGAAATTTTGTAAGTTGACGTGCCAACAGAGGTGTCCAAAATTATTTTGCTGATGAACATCCCTCTGTTTCACTGATCTGAATAGTCCAATGAATTCCTTAGTGGTTTCACCTTGCACTAAGGTTTGAACATACGTAACTTTATCCTTCTATATGTAATAAGAAAATATTATATTGGTCGAGAGATTTCTCATCTTTTATAAAGGTTGATGCTACCAATTTCCTTGTCACCTTTCCACCTGTCCTCTGATCCAGTTGCAGTTACTAGTTCTGGAATGATTTTTCTCTTCAAGGCATATGTTTGGAATTTAAGAGTAGTTTATATTACTCCAAATTTTTGACTGCTGGAGAGGAATCCACACCTGACAGGCTGTTTATTAAGGACTACACTCCCCACATAGTAACCCACCAGAAAAAAAAGATAGTCTGCAAGTTTCCCTAGAATCAGGAAGTATCTATTTTACATTTGAGTGTTGAATTTTGAATAAAACTAAATATGGCACCAACTGGCATGATTATCATGAAGTAATTGGACTCAAGGGATTAGAAGCATTTGGCTACAGGTTGTACCTGTAACAACCCAGAATGTAAATTATAACAATTACTTCACAATAAAACTCTGTATAGCTGTGCCTTATTTCCCAAGTAGCCTGAGGTTAGCAAAATGCTTTTGGATACGTTCAGCAATTTCATTTCCTTTGTAACTTGAGGTTACTTCTGTTAACATCAGTTTGATGAAGAAGTGAAATGAACAACCGCAAATATACCTCAATTTTCTTCTACAACTTCAGTACTGTTTTGTAAAGAAAATGTTTATGCCCAGCACCGTGTCATTATTTCTAATTCTTTTCACAATAAATTCTGCAGATATCTTGTGTCTTACACAATTGTTCAGTGGTTATTATCTCTAAAGTCACATTACACTGAGATTTTTAAGCAAGCTGAAGAATTTTGATACATTACAGTCAGAAGCCGAAGAGGGTATGAGGAATCTATGAGTTAGCTTTAAAGACGTAAGCCTTTTACCCTGAGCTTTACAGATCTTGGATATTTTACCATAGTTGATACTATTATGCTTGTCACACCTATGTAGCCTCAACTGCTGACAATGCCATTGTCCTGGTTTCAGCTGGGATAGAGTTAAGTGTCTTCCTAGTAGCTGGTACAGTGCTGTGTTTTGAGTTCAG
>JANZLQ010000095.1:22787862-22808100 GCA_026212715.1 Elanus axillaris
TTCTTTTCTGTTCTATTAAACCGTTCTTATCTCAACCCACGAGTTTTACTTCTTTTCCCGATTTTCTCCCCCATCCCGCTGGGGGGCGGTGAGTGAGTGAGCGGCGGTGTGGTGTTTAGTAGCTGGCTGGGCTTAAACCACAACACTGGCACATCACTAACAAAGAGCAGGTTTTGGTGCAATCAACACTTAAAACTGTGTTTGCTCTCCACTTTACAAACTCATTCCTGCACTTGTCCAGTTTTGTTTGTATCTCTTTAGGCATTAGTGAAAGTTAAGAAACTACTATATGAAGTCATGTACCGAGTCTGCTATGCAGTACTGTAAAACATCCAACAGTAATACTCATGTTTTTTAGAAATGGGCGTCATAGTTCCTTTTACAGTCAAAGTATTTTTGCTTTAATTTTGGGGGCAGACAAGCTGCCACTCCTTGTCCTATACTGATTGTAATTTCTTGTAAGTATGATATGTCTTAATAAAAGAACACCACCACGATCCACAACAATAAGTTAAAAATTATGTGGAATACCACCATTCCCCTGCACAAAACAGAAACTAATGTCCATGCTGGAACTTGGTCCGAGGCAAGGACAGTTTTTGCATGGCAAGTCAAGAGATCATCAAACATTGGCAGCAAATTGCAGCAATATTTGACAATAGCTCCCAACTCCAGCCAAGTTTCCTCAGGCATGAGAACTGTTGACTAGTAAAGGGAAATTTGCTGGTAATCACCTGTCTGGTAATAAAAGCAGAGACCTGGTTAAAAGTCTGCTTTATTTTTTTCTGGTATTTGGTGACACGTTTTACAAGTTGAATTGAATGCATGGAGTGCTATAGTAAGGTAAATTAATTTCCCCGAATTATTTTCAAAAAGCTGATTCTGCTGTCATCTTAATAATTTTGCCTGAAATACTAGATCCAAGAACAACATGGTTGTGCATTTCCCCAAATATCTGTACAACTTAAATATAATAAAAAAGCATAAGTGCTTATTTTTAAATCATACAGTAATTATAAGGCTACTTTAATAAAGGGCAAATTAAACCTTACCAAACAAAGTGAGATTTAGGCTAAAATAATTTAAAAGAGGTGGAATAGCACATGTTAAACATGATATTAGTGTCACCATGACTAGTTTCAGATTCTATCATTCACTAACCATGACTTTTCATTTGTTAGCGCATGGATTTCCAAGCTATCTTGCCTCCATCTCAGCAATCTCTGTAGGAACCTGGAAAGTGCTCCCAGGAGCAAGGAGTTTACAGGAATCTGCTAAAAAATAAATGCAGGGACACTGGTGGTGTGGGTTTTTTTGGTTTTCAGTCAAGGTGGGTTTTCTTCCTTGTGTGTATTCCTAGAACAGATATAGACACTGAAAGAGAAACTTATTCCACAAAAAGACTGAATATTATAGGAAAATATTCTTGTCACCAAGTGATTTAAAGAAGCTAATGTGATAATGCCTGAAACATCAAAAGTTGCATAGAAAACATCTGAAATATTCTAGAGTAAAGCAGTTATGGAATTCAGTGATACAATGTGATTATAGTAGTCTAAATAAGTTGGAATACACAAATTCAGCTGTGTATATCATCTTTGCTCTTTGTAAGTCAGAAGGAAGCATGAAATCTGAAAGCTTGATGTTTGTGTATTCTAGAGGGTCCTCTTGACTAAAGGCTATTTTGAAGTTTTCATCTCCCAGACTTCATTTGGAATTGAATTTGAGACTCTTGCCCAGGTTGCTAGCATTCCTTTTCCAGCTGATTAAGGTTGTGATGCTGTATCTTTAGTAATGTAGTATTTTTCACTATAGGGTATAATGATTTCAGGATTGGGTTATAAACAAAAAACGTATACTTAAAAATGTGACATTTATTAATTCATATTTTTTATCCCAATGATTTCTTCCCATTGCAAAAAAAGAAAAAAAAAGAAAAAGAAAGAAAAAAATTCTTCAGGTGATTAGCTGAAGATGGCTTTATACAATAATTTAACAAGATGTGTTATGTCACTTTGGACTTTGGAACTTTCTGAATATAAATTGCTGGAAATTGCAAAGATAAAATTTAAGTATCTAAATCTCAAAAATATATCCCAGCCCAGATTTGTGTGCATCTTCACATGGAAATAAGATCTAGATTGAGATTATCCTGTTTCTTGTATTTTCTAAATTTAGTGTTATTCAAGCATAACAACACTAAAACATTCAAGATATAAACAAACTGCTTCTTTGAACAGAAATACTACATATCAATAAAAATCTGATAATTTTTGAAAGCATTTACTGAAGATTTATTTTCATTAGATTTATTTTTAATATATTTATTTAGAAAGAGAGACATGCTTTTCAGCGTGTTATACTTAAATTAAGTTTCTCCACAAAAAAAAAAAATAATTATCTCATTATTGCCTTTGAAAGATATCTGGTTGTCTACATTTTTCAAGTTGAGATAAAACTGGAAAAGCAGCCTGTAGCATTCTTTACTGCAAATGTTTGTGATTATATAAAACCGTATTTCCAAAAATGGTGTGCCATTATGCCATAAGCCTTGTTCCTGCCTTGCATTACAATTAGTTGAATCAAATTAATACTGTGTTTCCACTGAGATCAGAAACGGAAAAACAAATTCACTTTGTTCCAGGTTCCCTCTTCCCTCCCAACGTGCTTGTAAAACAAGAATCATGAAACTAACCAGCTACAAAGCACCAGTAAGCACAAGCAGATAAATCACCTATGAACTTCGGTTGGAGTTTGGTTTTTTGTTTTTTTTGGCTTTGAAGGGCAGGGTGGAACCCAGCTTTGCAAATTTCAGCCGGACTCGCTTCTATCCACAATGAGTAGGGGCTAGAAAGGAGTGCTTATCAAAAAGCTGTATTTAACTTAAAATAGGATATTTAGGCATTGATCTAAGATTATCAAGGCTTTACTGAATATAGAGTCTGGAGGACAGAGTTTGAAGGGGGGTGATGTATAAATTGAAAGCAATGATCTATTCTGTAGTCTTGGTTTTTGTGTGATACTTTTGAAGACATAATGACTCTTGCAGACAATCCCTCTAAAAGAAATACTGAAATAGAAGTTATTACATCAACAGAGTAGTTGCCACTGTGAAAAAGCTTCCAACAAGAATAACATGTTCTATAAAAATGAGCTTCCTTTTCCTATAACTTGCATATATGCTTAGATAAGGAGAAACCAGAGATGACTGCATTGCAAAAGTGATATTCTTGATAGTTCAGACAGCTTGTAACAGATTATGAATTTTACCTGAAGCAAGTAACTTTGCCATGCCTGGTTTTTGTAGGTACTGCCTATGGCAGAGCAGTTGTACAGACCATCTTTCTTATTGGTCACAATACAAATTTCCGAATGTTACCTTCAGATAGAGTTATTTCTATTTAGAAAGTAACTGTGGTGGTTTGAAAGCTGTGGAAGTAGCTGGATATTAGCGGCATTGTATAAACATACTAAATATGGTGTACTAACAAATATAGTAGTCTTCAAATTACTAGGACTCTCTTGTTAAAGTCAGTTTTTCCTATAATTGTATTTTCCAGAGAAGTGCATTTGCGATTTGCATTTGTACTGTACAGCAACTGTGTTTATCTGATTATTGTTGTCAGTTTGAGATTTCTGTAACTGAAACATCTTTTTTACGGTTATTTTGTCTTGAAAATTCAATGATGTTTTCCATTAATATTTAAGCTGGTTAATTGCCTTCCTTACCAGTTCCATTAACCGCTTCAGCAGAGTGTCTGCTAAAAGATTATAGGTAAAGGCTCACTGAGCCTTTAATTATGGAATCAAATCCACTTCAATACATCAAAATATCATCTAAAAAACTTCTGCTAACCTTCTATTCATTTCTTTAGCTGCAGCCAGAGGTAACCTTGTTGGGCCGGCACATCCTTGTTATCATTGTGGTCACAGATGTTTGTCTGGAAGTGGGCTACGGGAGTGATCCTGCACACTGCAGCTCATTTTGTTTCCCTAAGTTCAAGATAGTTACATGGATTAACAGGTTTTCCTGCAAATTTCAGAGTCTAAGCCTCTGACAGTATGATTTTCAAAGTAAGCATGACTGCTTTATTACCAGAATGTTATATTCATATGAAGTAAATTAAAAGAAAAATAGTAAAATGTAGGCTATTCAACACAATGAGGTAATTATTGTTCCATTTAAGTTTATGACACATTGACTGACCTCTGGAAGAGAACACCAGAGCCAAAGCTGTGTAATTCAGTAATCCAGTCTGTCAGTCTGCATTTCTGAGTGAGCAAATGAGTTGTTTCTGTTATAGAAGTTTGTCACAGGTAGAATTATGTCAAGGATGTCCTGATTTTCCTTCATGAAGTTTGCGTGCCATCCATTAACAAAAGCTTTGGAGAATAGCTGCTCACAACAATGATTTCCTTCACTGAGTTTATGTTTTCAATTATACTTGCAGCAGTTGGTTTTAACTGTTATTATATTTGAGCTGACAGCTGTCCATTCAAGTGATTGAAAATCCCAGGATTTGCACTGCTTCACTAATGTCCCCTTATGTCCTCACATGTGTTGTGATCCTGTGCCACAAGTAGTGTAAGGTTATACTTGTAAATTTTAACCAGGAAATGAAAGCAGTTTGCTGCAAGTTTATACTAAAAGAAATTGAACTTAGTCATTGGATTCTTAAAAACAATTTGCAAAAATGTTATGATACTCTATTTTCCAGCTTTAACCAGTTCACTGTTCTAAACTCTCCCCCATCTGGAATGATGATTTTTGGTTTGGGTTTTTTTTTTTGGTTTTACACTCACTCACTCTCTCACTTACTGGAAAGAGGTATCTCATGCTGGGTAGAGTGAGGATGCTCTGCTGTAGTTTTGCTGCTTAGGTTAGAAAACAAAGAGCTAATTATGAAAGCCAGTACTGCCTTGTGAACAGGAGATCTTGCTGAGTAAAGGAGGTGGCAATCTCCACCAGGGTCTGCTGCTGACATGCTGTGTGACCCTTACCTTCCTGGGCTTTCAGCCTATCTCCTCATTTTATCTTGTCTGGAATTTGTATGGGTTTTATGACAGTGGCTTATCATGTGCAAACCATCAGCTCTGAGGATTCTAGGCGGTACTGAAACCATTGCTGGTTTGTACGTGGGAATATTTATGATGTAAAGAACAGGATAACAAGTCCCTGACTGGAAAAAAGGGTGTTCTTCATGCCTTGCGTGCTCAGATCATGAACTGTTGACAGAAGGATTCCTTTAATCTACTTTAGGTCTGTGCACGTTGTATCTGGTAACAGCATACGTAGTAGTTGTTAATATGCTTTCCAGTGCTGCTGGTAGTGAAAGATGTTACATGGCAGCTCATTCACCCTCAGTTTATAGGAAGAAAGGTCGTCAGCACAACTTAGATACTGCTATGTAACAAATTACATTACCTGAAATAATAAAGTCATCATATTGATGTAATTTATCCTCTTACTGCTTACCAAGGCTAGTAGACACTTCTCTGGATTACACATTTCTATATTAATTTTTAAGAGCTATCACTGTTCTAATGTACAAAAGTATTACAGTTTCTCTTACTTGTTGCAATTTGAACAGGATGGCAGGTTGTTAAGCTCTCTCCTACTTAGATGCTGAAGTCTTAGTGATGCCTTTGCCTTGCAGTATAGCACTTCACTAGACTGGTAAAGTTGCTACTTTATGGTAACATTTTTCTTGTCAGCTGCTTTTTTTCTATGGGTGACAGGTCTGTTTTGTTCAGAGTACAGTTTCCATTCAACCATCTTTTAAAAAAAACCCACATAGCTAAATTGTCAGGGAATCTAGTCCAGCATGTGAGATAAAGGATCATGAAAGAGGGGCATTATTTTACCTCTACTGTCTGGTGTGGGTTTCCAATTCTGCATTATATAATATGGTAAATTACAGAAGTTGTAACTAAATATAACATGATCCTGGGGTGTGGGGACAGAAATCCTTGTAGACTATAGCACATCTCGAGAAATGATCCTCATATATTATTTGCATCTCAGAAGATTTAAGCTGGCTTATCTGGGACAGGGTTGACCTACCTCAGCCAGGGAGAATAATACTGCTTTACTTCCATAGTTTCTAATTATGTATGATATTTGCCTTAATTACACTGAAATATAACTAACAATGTGACATTATTTTACAGATTTTACATTAACTAAATCCAATGTACATTGAAAAAAAAAGCAAAAAATGGCTTTATTGAACACAGTTTTACATAATGCAATACACGTGAATTTTCTGTGGAAGTGGTGATCTGGAAAGTAAACAGCAAAATCATCTGCACTGCTATAAACAATTAACATTGTGCCTTCATGATGTGCTAAATATATCACAAAGCTTTTAGCTGTTGAGAACCTTTTTTCATAAACAAATTGGTTTGACAGCAAGTTTTGGGTTCTTTTCAAAGTGAAATAGAGTTCACACAAAAAGGTTTGATTTCTAAAGTGCTGCTTTTGCAACAATCTGGTATAATAGGAAATGGGGAGGGGGGGTAGCTTTTAATGTTCTGGGAAATTAGGCACTGGTTAACATCCAAAAAGTATTTCTAACCTAAAATGTAGCTGCTGCAACTTTTGCATTTGTTTTCCAAGCCTAAAAATTTTCATTTCCTTGTTTAATAATAAAATTGAGGAACGGCTTCTCCACTGTCTTGGTGCACTGAGACAGTTCAGTTGGGAAAAAGTGAACTGGTGTCTGTCTCCTTTGGCCTGTGCCTCAAATGCTTTTGCAGTATAAGATCCAGTTATGAAGTTCTGATAACCTTCATCATCTTCAGTGTCTTAGTTCATCCTTGATATTCTTCAGGTTTGTGGGGACTTGTAAGATAATAAGCAGACATGATGACACTGATGATTCATGAGCGCAACCTGCTTGAGACCAGTTAGATCTGTAGGGCATGGATGAGGTCTTTGTTTGCTAAGTGAGGAGTACTGCAAGTAAAAGGGGGAACCTCATTATTCAGCTTTGAATTTAAAACTTGCAAAAACCAGACGCTTTATGATGGCTGGTAGTTCTAGCTAATTTTTTAAAAAGTCACAAATTGGGTAAAAAAGTCTGGTGATTCTTCAACAAAGTGATAGGAAATGCATTTTTTTCTGTATGATTATGCACTTATGGGAGACAAGCAGTGTAAACAACAGAGAAAGTGTCCTTCTGATGGAATCTGCCTCTAACAGTCAGCAGTTAAAAATGTTGCATCATTCAGATATAACCTTTCCACGTTCTGTCTGGACATGCCCTCTAATGTTAAAACATGTTAGTCATTATATGTAGTAGGTCAGAGGATAATGTTAAACTCTAAATCAGTTTCTTCTCTAATCTTTCTAAACCTTTAATGCCTTCTTTCAGAGAGAAATGTAATTGCTAAAAGGATTTTGTCAGCCATTCAGTGTCAGAATTTGCAGCAACAAGATGGACAGTATCTCTTCATAATTTTTGCTTATAATCATAAAAGAAGAAATGTCTGTTACCATTATTTTTCAGATCCAAATGGATTATTTTACCCAATGAGAAAGTGAAGGAGGTATGTTGTGACCTCATTAGAACTACTTGCTATTGCTACCATAAACTGCATGTTTCTTAGCACCAGCTTCTTAATGATAGTGTTCCATTAGCAGCTTTCATCTGTGGATCTTTAAGAGGTTTAATTATTTAGTATTAGTGATACATTAAATTAATTAGTTAAGCTTTATTATATACCTTTGTGAAAGAACCAAAACATTTCTAATCCTAGAAAAAGTGTCACAGAGACTTTAACACTTATCTCATAAAGCATGTGTGATAAACTCAGATATGGGCACTTCAGATGACTGACCTGATTTTCATGGATGTTGCATATGTGAAATCGAAATTGGCTGTCTGATTTAATGAAAATTAGGGAACGCTGTTCTAAATTATTTGCCCACAGCTGCTCGATGACCCTGATCATTTAACTCTCAGTCCCTTCCTTTAATGATATAACATGCTTCACTCTTGTGTGAAAAATATGTTTTTCATTACCATTAAGATCTTTCTGCCACATTGTATCTGATGCTACAAGAAAAATTCAATACTAATTCATATTCATAGAAGAGAATCCAGGAATATTTGGATGGGAAATCTAGTCTACCACACTTCACTGGTGAAACTGAACAAAAACAGAGGATAAATATATTGAAAATTAATAAAAAAGGAAGTATGGCCTTTCAACACCAGAAAAGGCATTGCTGAAAAAGAATGGGCCAGATGGGAGGAAAAAAAACAGATTTTTGCCAGTCTTTCTCAGTTAAAAAATAGGTGAATTGGGCTTCAGTTATTTCAGTAAATCCTTCTTTAGAATAAAATCACTGCCACTGAAGCTAACGAAAAATATTCTCATTCTTTCACCAGAGCTAATGAAAAAAAATTTCACTTAAATCAATATGCCCTCTATTTTATCTGTAGGTTTTGCACAGTGTAAGAAGGCTATGAAAATAAAGAAAAACAGAACTATGGCCATCAAGAGGTCTGATAGTGCCCATCAGAGGAAAACTGAGTCTCTCTAATGGCAAAAAGTGCAGTGAAATACTCTTTAGTAGTTTGGTGTATTTTCACTATTGGATTTCCAAATTCTGTGAGCAGATGGAATAAGGCAAAAATAGGAGTCTTTTGCAAATAGCATTGGATTCTTGAAGAAGTTGAGACTGGGCTATTTCAGGGAAGGAATGGTGTGAGACCTGTAATCATACCTTAATTTTTTTTCCTTCTTCTGTAAAAGAAAGAGGTGATAAATGGTTTTACCTATAAGATTTGGAATATATAGTAGATGACACAGAGAAGCATGGTTTATATTCGTGGTAGTATAAACCCAGGGCACCTCGTTGTTAATTATTTTGCCTGGCTTACAGGAGAAACTCTCCACTGCATCTTGTGAGAGGCTTTTCAATAATACATAATGAATGAACTAGAAGAAGGTTAACAAAACAGTATGTATCAGCACATAAACCTTTTCCATTAAGCACTAACTGCATGAATTGTCCCCCTTTGTTTTCTTTTAGAGATAAGAATAGATTCATTAAAGTAATTCTAAATATTTTATCACCTTTAATGTACTCGTATAGACAAGACTTTGCAATACAGTCTCAGACATAATTCTTAAATGAGCTCTTTCCTTCATAAAATCTCTCATTAATCTGTCTAAAGAAAGATGTATGACTGTCTGCTCAATACAAGCGTTGTCAAACCTGTAATATGTTGGTTTATGTGTAATAAAATAAAGTAGCCTAAACTATGTAGATAAAAATACTAGTGACATAAAATTATAATTCCTGAAGCTAACTGAAAACCTGCCTTGTTTTGTATGGAAAAATAAGATTCTGGGTTTTTGAGGTGATGAGTACCCCTCATATTTAAAATTAGTGGCCACAGAGTGCATTCATCGCCCTTCTGAAATAGAGGGAAATTCTTCTCCCATGTAATGACATGCTGGACCTCATCAAAACCATTCTGAACTTACTTCTAACTCCAAGGATATAACCCATGAGCCGTTGTTCCCTTTGGAGTGACTAATTGTCATTTAGATTACAGGCGCTACCTTGATAACTGAAAATTATCTTCTCTTTGATAGACTTTGTCACACTGTGGCAAGTTGTGAAACAAATCACTCCTAACCTAGAGAAAAAGAGCATTGTTATCCTGCTTTGTAATAGAACTTGTGACTGAGGTGACTAGAAGGGCTAACCATCTTGAAAAGTAGGATTCGATTCAGCCAGGAAGACTAGCAGTGGAGATTGCCTCACATGACTAGTACTTTATACCTTTTCCCAAATGTCTTTGGGGACTCATGAGACAGGAAGTTCACTTGGCTCTGAATATTATTAATCTATTTTCTCAGGATTGTTTTGAGGGTAAAATAGGGGTCAAAGCAGTTTTAGGCCTACATTTCAGAACACTACAAGTATCTGCCCTTCAAAACAAAGTAGTTTCAGTTCCACTCTTCTTCAATTCTAATTTTTCCTCAGTAAGTAGGACTGCTTTTTTTCCCAACCAGTAGCACACCTGCACATGTTCTGTTCTGCTTGCTCGCATTCACCTGATACACAATTAACAAAATGCTCAGTTTTCACACCTACAATACCTATAGCCTTCAGGGCACTGCAATGCTAAAGCTCACTCTGTGCTTCCCCTAGGTGAAGTTACCAGCTCAGTAGGAATCTGACTGAGGTCACAGACTGACTTATTAGTCCACTATGAAACCAGATGAAGGTAAATGATGGAGAGCAAGGTATATACCATAGGTTAGACAAGTGTACTGAAGGATTAAGTATTCCTTTTCCAAGAAGTGTGAAACCCAGCTTCAATCTGACTCCCAGGGAGCTGAAATGGAAATGCAACTGCAGCCCTTCTCACCTTCTTTACCATCTTCCTTATCCACTAAGGGAGGAATGCAATTCAACACTTGGCTGTCTTAAGTCATAAACTAGATAGCTGCACAGTCTAATGGTCCTCTGGTACTTCCTAGACATTAAAATATAAGGATATTACATCTTAATTTGAATTGTGTGCCCTGTAATCTGTCAACTAAAAATAAAACCAAGGTCAACAGTTGCTGAGAAGCTGTAGGAGCAATCCAGTATTAACTACCTGTTAGTAGTAAAGAACAAAGCAACCCCTATCTAAACCACTCTTTTTGGAAGCATGTGGGGCCATATGTATCTCACATGTATGTGTGCTCTGCTAATAAAGTTGGTTACATCTTCTACCCAGCAAATGGTTGCTGATTTGTGAGAGATGCATGAGGATGCTACAGAGAGAGAACTTTTGGAACCCCTTTTTCAAAGGTACCTGGTTATTTACTTTGGGACAGTAATGAGATTTCAAGACTTTTGTTCATGGTATAATAGAAAACTTTGCAAAAATCAAAGACAGCTCAGGCAGAAAGGAGAACTTTCCCAAACTGCAAGACAGCAGCCAAATGAAAGAGCAGCTTCTATTTCTGGGGAAGTGCTAGGCAGGCTTGTGAAGAAAATGAGATGGACAGATAGAATTGTACTAGGGAGAAATAGTTATCTGAATGAAGAAGAATACTTTGCCATGGAAGAACAGTTTAAGTAGAGAATGTGACCCTACGGCTAAAATGTTCATCATTCTGTCAGGTACCTGTATGTGCAAATGTAGCATCCTTTTTCTCTAGATTGTTGCAGCTAAAGATGTAAACCTTAAAAAGCTACTCTAGGGAGCTTCCACTTTTTAGACTGTCTGTTCAGAATCTCTTTAGTGGCACATTATAAATCTTTAATTTACTTGAAGGATAGTGAAGGAAAGAAAAGTTTTCCTGATTTATGGCCAAAGTCTCCAAGTATTTAACGTTTCAGATGGGTCTTAGCCTTTCTTGGTGTAACAGTTTTGCTCTGAGAGGTACCACAGCTGATACTAACAAAGTTCCAATGGTTTAAAAAAAAATAGAATTTAAGCTTGTTTTCATGTTGGAAATCCATGCATAGCCAACTACAGATAGACCCGAAGGAGGACACTTGGATTGCTGTTTGCAATATGTATTAGGTGGATGGCACTGAGAACAGCGATCTTTGGAATATTCCCATAAGCAGATTGCAAATACGTTAGTGAACAATTCCTGGAAGAAGAAGGATGTTTAATCATCACTTGGAAAAAAGTTCTGTTGTAGTTTTACTCCAAGTCTGTAACTTTTCATGATTGCTCTTTTTTTCACATGTAATTCTAGAGCAGACGTGTTTGTTAATTCACAGAGCATGCATTTATTTTTCCTGTGTTGCTGGATAAAGGCTTGAGCTGGTGTATTTATTTGTACAGACTCAAGGTCTATTGCATGCAATCCTTTATGCTAGACTTGCTGAGTTTGCATAAGGTTTACAAATAAATAAAAAGACTGTGGTATACCTGAATGCAGTAGTAATGGAACACAATGAATACAAGTGTATGTACCTCACTGGCTGATGCTCCCAGAATAATAGCCAAAGAATCCAAGATGTGTTTTGAAGGGATAACTGTAGATATCCTTATAATACATATTTTCTACAAAGATACAAATAAGTTCCACAAAACAAACTTTTAAAAACTCTTTAAAATACATTAAGTCATCTTATTGAAAGGACATTCCTACTATTAATATATTTGTGCCAATTATACTTTTGTATTAAGTCAAATGGAGAATGGTGTGCAGGGAGAAAGACTTGTGGCTCAGAAGAGTGTGTAGTATGATGTTTGAAACATGAATGAGTTGAAGCATTTTCAGGAATATAGGAAGCTGGGAAAAATCAATGTAATAACAGAATTGCAATGTGTGGAATAGAACATTTTTCTTTTAGCATTCTGCTTTAAAGTTTACACAATGATACTTCCAAAATATCTAAGAGGAATGTGAAAGAACTAACAGTCACTTTGTCCACATTAAGCCTGTCAGGCTGGTTCTATAACTTATCCAAAGTAAAAGCTTATCCAGAGATCCCATACCTGTGAATTCTTGCAGGACTTCTGAATTCAGCCAGAGTTTAGCCAACAGATCATAGGACGTTTTTTCAGGGTACACCCAGATTTGCTGTAGGAAATCTGGAAATCATCCCAATATGGCAAGTAAAAACTGCACAGCTGGCCACATCTGTACAGAGCAGCCTAGATGAGACAATTCTTTTTACTGTAAAAAATGCCTTATGGATAGGGTTTCTAATGGAGACAGATAGAAAAAGCAACAGAGCTATTTCTGTGAGAATGTGTTGCTCAAATCAAAATCTTTGATTAAAACCAGGCGTTTACTCTTAGAACTTTGTTTCAAGAAAAAACAAACACACACAAAAAATAGGAACAAGCCCTGGCAACTTCAGGTTATTCTATTTTAAAACTTGTTACAAACAAGGTATCTTTTTTTAGAACAAGTTTTAATATATTTTTTTAAATTGTGTTATAATACCAAGTAAAAAGAAAGTTAAATAAATGAGCTGTTTGGGGTAAAACAAATTCAGATAAATGTATTTCCTTAGTAAAGTTTACAAAGTTTTTGTTGAGAATCAGAGCAAAACCATATTTTGAAATCTCAAGATCTTAATGAAGTGGAATTCTTGATCTCCAAACAGCCCTACATTTTAAAATTAGGCCTGAGGAAAAATCTGGAAGTATGAAACATGAACAGTATTTGGAGAGAAAGATGGGATATAACTCTTAAGGCAGTCGTGAGAAAGAGAGAGGTACTTCTCTGTAAAAAATAATGTCTTCCTACTGTTAGCAATTGAAATCTCTTAACCAAAGGCTGAGAGGTTTTTAAATCTTTATATTGATTGGGGACTTTTATAATTTTGGTTGATGTCTGAACATTATTCAAAGAAATAATTGTTGCAAATGTTTGACGGAAGTGGCTGTTCCAGTAGCGCATTTGAGACTGTGAGTAGTCTCACTGACTCAAAATAATGTGTGCTGAAGTGGGTTGTTGCATTTATGAGACAGTGAAGGCTCTTTTCTTCATAAATTATGAGTAAGCTGAGCATGAAGATATATGCTGGGGGTGTGTCTGCTCCTTAAATACCTTTTTTCCATAGATTTGTATTGATAAGTTTAGAGAACTGAACTGGCAAGTATTTTTGTACTGGTTGAAGGAAAGTAGAAAGAAATGGAAAAAAATGGAAAAGAAACTTCTTCCATGTTTTCAAACTTTGAATCAAAATTTTTAAAGTAAAACTTTTAATCTTAGACAGTTAATTATGATATTTTTGTAATGGAGGAAGTGCTTTGAAAAAGCTTAGGGTTTTTTTTTTCAAAAAAATTAAACTTTAGTTTGTGCACAGAGTTCCAGTGGTTGTTTTTTATTTTGCTTCAATTTTACATCTGAACTGGTAACCATTACCAAATGGAAGCCAATCTGAACTGCTTTGGTTTGTTTATTTGTTCACTATATCAAAAATAAGAAATAAAAATAACATTGCAATTGGAAGTAGGACAGGACAGCAGCACATATTTCCCTTCTTGGGATTACTTTTTCTTTCTAAATACTTCATATTTTATGTAGAAATTAGTAACTACCAAGAGTTAAAGACTTCACTATGTACATAACATGACATTAGAAGATCTGATTTAAATCTCTAGTTTGGTTCAAGGAGAGAGTAGATTTGGAGGGGAAAGGCAGCATCAGATCTGAGGTGGCTTTAATGCCTAAGATTTGTAATCAGCAGGTGTCAAGAACATGAAATGGTTCATGTAGTGATCGTTTTTCCACAGACTGAGCAAATGTGAACCAGGCACTTACCCAGTGGTGGATATCAGTAAAGTAGACTGAAGTCTATTTTATAGTCCTGTAGCAGGCCACAGAAGACATTCCTTTTTTAAAAGATTTCTTGAGGAAGGAGTCCAAACTGCATCCTCTCTTCCTTGGTTGTGTTTCTTACAGCCACGGTTAGAAGTTATTGCAGAACAAGTTACAGCTGGAAGTTACTACAGCCAGAAGTATTACTGAGGTTGCTTCTAGGGAATAGTCCCACCATTGGCTCTCATAGCAGCTGGTTTCTGCCTTGTTTGCAATAAAAAAGAAGCTCAAATGCACTGGGCGATCAAACCCATTAACTCTTATGAACAACAGTAAGTTCTTGAAGATGATCAGGGAAGCTGGGAAGGATTTCATGGATCAGTGAGGAGATAGGCAGAGATCCCCACTTATGTCCACAGCCTCCTGAAACAGAATCAGAAGCCCTAATAGGAACTGTGTTATCAGACCTCCATCTCCCCACCTCGAGACCTCACAATGGCTTACTCACAGAACTCAAACCTCCCTAATCCTGCTTCGGAGCATTGCCCTGCTGTTGCAGCAAAACTTTGCAAAGAAAGATTTCCCCAAGAGTGAGAACAAGGTATTTTTTCCAGCTCATTCTTGCTGAAGCAATAATGAAATACCTTGAACAGGTTCTCTTACTAGTGAATCTTGAAAAGAGAATTTCACTTTCCTGATCCCAGCACCTTACAATGCTAATTTCATTTAGGGATGAATGGGTTTTTATAGAGATTCATCATTTTCTCTCTTCAGAAAACAAATCCACACACAGAGGAAAATTCAATCTTTAAGGATTTTTCAAGAAGAATATTGCTGTTGCACGAAATGTTCATCAGAATATCTCATTAGATGGCTCAATCTAATACGGAAAAGTCTTTAACCTTCTGCTGCACAGACTGTGATCAACTAGTTGCAGGATTTCAAACCCTTTGCTTCATCATGTTTCATAATGAGTGCTTAATGATGGAAGAGGGAAGGGGAGAGACATTCATATTCTTTCCATTCCATCTTTGAAATAGTTTCAACTGACCTTTCCTAAATGACCCTCAGATTAGATTACTACTAACTTCTAATTAATATTTTCCACCTGATGGTCTACATACGAATTCTGATGTCTTACTTCTTTCTAATACCCAGTAATTATTGTAGTCAGTCACACTTGTTTTATGAACTTGACTTCAGCAGTGTATGTGAGGTCTTCTAAAATTTATTTTTGTAGGAGGTGCAGTATAAGTGCAAAACACTATTGTAGAAAAAAATGAAGATCAAAATTGGTGTTAAATGTGCAAAATGTATTCAAAATAGTCTTTGATATAACAGCAAGACTAATTTTTAACAGATTTTTGCTGAAGAGTATTAAAGGTTGTTATGAATGACTCACACTGCAAAATTTGTAGAGATAAATCTCATGCTGTCTTTCATTGTCATTGCATGTTGCTTAAAAAATGCATGTTTATGTTGGTAAAGCATTTATAAATTATCAGTAGCAATGCTGTTTATTGCACAATCATAATTATAACTGTATGGATTTGACATCTAAAAGGAGGTAACTGTAACAGGGAATTTCTTTTTCAAGATTTAAGGAAAATATAAAATTAAATCTGGATGCAAAATAGGCCTTTTTCTCTCAAATTATTCTATGTGAGTGCAAGAGTTCCCATTTTTAACAGGAAAATCTATGATTTCATCTACTCTGAGTTTTAGCTCTTTCCAATGAATCTTTTATTCTAAAATACATTATATATGTAGGTAGTTGATGACTAAGATATAACGATATGTCATTTTCCTGGGATACAATCAGCAGCAACATGCAAAAGCCCTCTAAGCTCAAACCCAGGCTTTTCACAAAAAAACCCAACAAGATTTAATAAATCTGAAAGTGTGAGCTGGAACAAATTGACATTCATAAAATTTGAATGGAGAAGCATGAAGAAGAAGAACTTTTAGCACAGTCAGAAGTTTTAAAGAAATTTCTTTCTGCAGTTCAGGCATTAGGAGATTATTATATATGACTCAAGAAGCTGGCAAGTTTGATGGTTTTGTGATATTTTGTAATAAATGGTGTTACAAAATGGTACTGCTGTAATTCACAGACAGTTATAGCGAAACAACTGTTTCTTTTATTTAGAGAATGCTTTAATTCACCAACACAATAAAGTTCTATATGGAGCTACCAAGAAACTACTGAGATGATTCTATGTGTGCTAGAAATAATATTTTTTAGTTATTTTAAACCTAACTTCCTACTTCTTACCTAAATGCAGCACTAATTTGAGAGTTTAGAGATCTACAGTGCTCACACCAAAATTAACATTTATAACTTATTGGAGTAGGAGTGTCAAACTACTCGAGTACTTCCATTCCTATTAAAAAATCATTAATATTTCAATAGTACTCTTAAGTGTAAGTATTAGGAGTATCACAATTCATACCATTCTAGCTGGTGCTCATATTTTTACATGGTACATGCATGACAGTAATTCAATAGATGGCAGACTTTGTAACAAAGTGCTCTACTTTAGACTTTGATCAAATCATCCCTTTTCACCATTTGTCAATTGTGGGGATTTTTTGAATTTCAGCAATTGCGATCAAGATGCTTTAGGAGCTGTGTCGTCATTTAAACCTTAGCAAATGTGAATTACGTCTTTGTACTGTATTCTGTATTGCCAGTTCTTTTCCTGAAAGTATGGAATGAATCTATTAGAAGTCTTGACTGGAGTGTAAGGGTTCTGTGTATACAGGCAAGAAAATATCTGGTTTTACATATATATATTTTTAGGATTTCAATAACACTTAAAGATATACAACTATCATATGAGCTCTCACTGAAGTGAATATCCAGGATAGCTTCTGAGTATATTTCAAACTTCCTATTCTATAATATTATTCTATCCCAAAGATACAACTTAAGTTTTTTCTTCCCAGGAGTATCAAACCACAAGTTGTGGTTTTAAGATCATTTAAACAAGCAATTAAAGCTCTACTGTAGCAGTAACCAGTTATCCATATTTTCCAGCATCACCAGTCTCTATGGGATTTTATGTCATTGCAACAAACATCTCTCATTTACATTGGATATCTTCTCTGTTTTTTCCAGGATTAGTAATACTTAATATTGGAAGAAGCTGTCCCATGTCGTTTGTACTACCTGTAGCAAAGTTTCTATTCCCACAGTATCACAGGGGATGCCTAGTTCTTCCAGCTTTTATTTCAAATGTGGCACACAGAAAAACAGTGACTAGTTCTGCCTTTATGGTATTATCACTGCACTTATTATAAGTCTGCACTTCGATGACTTACTTAATAAATACACTTTATCAAGTACCTACATACTTAAATATACTAAATTTTATTTCTTGTTGTTGTTTTTCTACACATATTGATTTTTGTCTGAAGTTTTAATTGTTTATGTGTTTTTCTAGTTGTACTTCTGCTGATTATTATACCTTCGCATTTCACACAGCTTCAGATGTAATTCTTTGAGCAACGAGATATGATTTAAGGTCTGTCTTATTAGAAAACCTAACTAGCTTGCCGTTCTGTGTTCAGTTCCATTGTTTTAGGCAGTATAAACTGAACTGGTACACTCTGCTCAATTCTTGAAGTCTGGGAAATAAACATCTATGTAATTCTTCTGGGATACACGTGCATAGGCCTCTAGTAGATGTGGTAGACTCAAGCACTGTCAGCAAAGATAGAATCTCCAGATGATATAGTTGCCAAAATTAACTAAATCTCTGAGCAGGGAGGAACCTTTTGTTTTTTCTCTCCCTGTTTTGGAGAGTGGGAGGGGATGGCCCCCTTTGGGGACCCATAACTCAACTATTGGATGCTTTCTCAGGGAAAGAGCAATAGATACTCCTTGTAGTGTACTCCTTCTTCCTCAAAGTTCAAGCTATAATACCACATAAATTTCTTCAAAACAGTTCTGATAATCTTTTTTAAATATGGACAAAACACATTTCTCTCTAACTATAATTTGACTAATTAAATAGAAATGCATACCTGTTGAGAATATCTGCCAGAAATACTGTCATGGAAACATCCACAAAATTTGCTTCCTAAGCTATAACGATGCTGGGAATGCCTTTAGGTTTGATTAGACTGGTTACTGTAAACAAATTCAGTTCCAAATAATAATGAAAATTTCCAAATTTATGATTAAAACTGTTTATAGTATGTTGCTAAAGCAGATCATGTGCAAAATCAAATCACAAGCAACAGGTTAAAAAAAAATGTTCCTGCCTCTGACTCACAGACAGAATTTCTGCTAAATCCGTGGCCTTCAAAGTCTTCAATTACCTGAATTTCCACCTCTGAATTTCTTTACTGAGCTTACTTAAGAACTTATAGCAATCCCTCAGCTAAAGGTCACAGTGTTGTGTGGTGTTATCTGGGGTTTTATTATTTCCTCGTAAACTATGACATTTGTAAAATGCCAGCATCTGAGGAAATCAGGCCTGTATGAACACGGAGGAAGAATTAAAAAAAACTTGCTTGCTTTGGCAACTCTATCAGTGGTGGTTCAGAGTTATAAATGTAATCGCAACAAATAATACAGCATTCTCTATTGTTTACAAGTATTAGTGATTGTTGTTCTGGGTAGACATGCACCTTAGTGCACTTAGGAATAAAAATTAAGTCATATCATACTTTGTTTAGAATGACTGTGCCATGCTCAGTGACCACAGAAAGCTATTTCTTGTCAGAAGTAACAATAAATTTGGTTCCTGAATTTTCCTCCTTTAATCCTAGCCTGGGGTGATCCACACTCAAGTAATTAATTCATTTTTGGGTTTTTGTTTTAATTTATAGCAAGATTAGGATCTGCTCAGATGGCTAACCTGTAACTGTTTTTCCAACTTTGGCTTGGTTATTTTACACTAATCCTTGATTCTGAGTCCTGTAACCACACTGATAAATACCTACCAAAATCAGAGGCATAGAGCAGGGGCAAAGAACATTTCTATTTTAACTTTTAATTTTTAAATCAATGTTTAGTCGCTGCAGTGAGTCACTCTGGGAAAGTAACAGCAGTTGTTATATCCAAACTCCTTATTTCTGGATTCGATACATGCAAGGCAGGAGGATAGAAGTTTTGGTTAGGAACCAGTCAGAGACCTAGGCTCAGCTAAGGTGAAAACCCGACAAGAAAGATTTACATGTCCTTCAAACTTTTCATTTTCATGTTTTTCTATGAAAGTTACAAGTGAAATCCAGTAGCCCCATTAGGAGAGCAGGTATATACCTTCCCTCAGGTGTGTTTCAAGTCAGGGAGGAGGAGAGAGAATCCTTGGGCATCTGATTGAAATTTTGGAAAGGGTTTCATAATCTGAGAATAAAAAATTTCTAGTGGCCTTTACCAGAGGCAGAAACAGGTTAGAAATTAGGAGATAGGGTGAAAAAAAGTGGAAAGGGCGGCAAAAAGGTAGCTGATAGTAGGGATGGAGAAGTAAATGGAAAAATAGAGAACTGAAAATAGGGGATTATAGGTATTTTGCAGGACATGTGGCAACTGTCTGACAGTGATTCAACTGGTAGAGGTGGTAGTCCAAAAAAAGCAGGATTAGGTTTGCTAGAGCATCTGGAGTCCAGTTGGCATGGGGGCTTCTGGTAAACCGGGGAATAGATCTTCATTGTGGCAGGGATCCCCTTCTCACAAGATGGAGACAATTAATCAATGGGTTAATGCCATAGTTATATCTGAAAAGGCCTAGGAGTTGCCGTACATTTTCAAGCAAGACTTCTATTTGATCCACAGTATTCTTTTGTCACCTCAAATTGAATTTGAGTAACGTCACAATAATAGCTACAAACAATTCAGACCATAGGTTTATCCTCCTGTAAGGTTTTTGCTGACTGGTTTGTTTACCCAAATTCAAAAGAATTTTTTTTGATCATGTAAGTTTATTATGCAAAATATATGTACAGGTTCTACCACCCCCCACCCCCCACCCCACC
>JANZLQ010000095.1:22808200-22826826 GCA_026212715.1 Elanus axillaris
CCCCCCACCCCACCCCCTGCAATTTATCATATTGAGATCATTTTCTTGTTAAAAAAAAACAACCAGTGAAACAAACAAACAAAAAAAACCCCAAACATAAAACCTGCTTTGCAATGTATCTATGTGCAGTTAAAATTAAACCCATGCTTTTTACGCAGCAGTGTAACTAATACTTCGGTTATATTACTGCAGATTAATATCTCTGTTGGCATTTTTGTCTGTTTCATTATGGGTATCTCTATGCTATATGTAATTAAAGTGTTATTTGACATTAAATAAAAGGTGGAAAATATATTTTACTATTTAGGAGCATTTATCAATTTATACCTAACTGCTGATCATTGAGACTTTCTGTTAAAGTGCAAATAGTAAGTATAACTAGTAAGTTATTTATGTGATTGCAATGTAAAAGAGTGCTAAGCATAACAAGAGAAAGAAAGGAGCATGAGCAAGTGATCAGTGAAGACAGGGCTGGGAAGGGATGGGATCTATTTCAAAACCCATCAGAAATAGAATGTATGTTTATATACATTTAGACTTGTTCTCTTGGCTCCCTTTATTGTCAGTAGAGAGAAACAGAGACAGTGATTTACCCTTTTTCTAAAATTGATATGTAAACTAGGATGATATTTTTCTTTTCAAAATTTGTTCCTTTTTCTATTTACTATCTCCAATTGTTAACTAGCATTGGGAAGCTGATCCATGTGTGTGGTTACTATATAGACACCTGAAACAGAATAAAATAGACTCAGTACCTGTTGCCAGTGAAAGGCAACTAAATATTCTCCAGGAAACACAGGCTTCATTTTCTTCACCCCTTGCTGATTCAACAGATTTGTGGCTGCATTTTGAAGCCACTTAAGTTGCATTTTATGGCTTTCATCACTTCAGATTTTTATTTTAGAAAGCGAGATTCTGATCTTATTGTCATCAGTGTAAAATCCATTGCAGTTAATGAGTTGCACAAGTAAGGAAATGATGTATGAGCAGTCAGTATTGGCTATTAAGAATTGGGTCAAATATCTAGCTACACTATCTCTGCTACAGTGTCATTGTAATGTGATATTGACAAAAGTATAGATTTTGCTTTGATACTGATAAGGATGGTGCAGTTATGCACCTTTCCCTAAATATATTTTTTTTGCTCTTTGAATGTAGTGGACTTACTGCTATGTTTGATCAGTTTTCCATGGTTATCACTAAATGCACTAGTTCTTTTGTTTGTTACAGCATTATCACATTGTATCCATGAGCAATTAAGGCAACTTCACCTCCAGAGGAAGCAGGTCCTGTAAAGAGTAACTAAGCTTTTGAAAGGAGTGTTGATTTTCAGCCCTTTCCTTGTATTAGTAGATGTGTACTGGAGATGAAATAACTCATTATTTTTCAATACAAAAACAAGGTTTAGGAACACATTTCTTAATCAAAAATGTGATCATTAAACATGGTGGAAACATTTCAATATTTATTACTAGCATCTATGATCACTTTCAGCCTTTTTTTGATTAATAATCAGGTCACATTATTCTTGAACTTCCAGTTTACTGATCCTCTTTACATAGATTACGCATGACTTTGGACCCTATGGAATAGAGTGTTGATTTTGTGTTGTGTAATAGATAACATACATCACATAGTGCTGTTTCTGCTCTCTGCTTCAGAACTTTTAAAACTGGAAAATACTACAATATTCAGCAAGTCATGATAATTTGAAGAAAAAAAATGAAAGACATGCTTTATGTCCTGGATATGTCAGGAATCTGGACCTTTTCCTGAATACAAAGACATCATTTATATTGCCAGGTTTAAAGATTCCCATTTTGATTCCATAAATCACACTAAAAAGATTGGGTCACTGAGTCAGCCCTTGTGAAATGTGCTTTGAATGAGTTCTGCTGATTTCCTTGGCACAATGGCATTATCATGAGTTTTAAACGACCCACTGAAAATCAAATAAAGTCTGTATAGAAAAACAGGTGCCTGGGAGCTGTAGGGACCTTCATTCTCCCTAGACTGTGGGACACCTGGCTCAGGTTTTCAATTATTTGACTAGCACTGTGGAAGGAATCCAGACAAGTTTAATATTTTTCCTCCTTCCCAATGTAGCACATTGTGCTGCTGTTCTCATGTTGTTATTCTCATGGCCTTGCACCTAAAAATTCCTATTTTGTTATGGTGGTTCTCATGGGAAGTGATTGCTAGTGGCACAAGACTCACCCCTTCTTCCCCCTTTTCCTTACACTACAGGGCTCAATGATATGTGTGCACAAAATTAAACAACAACCAGTGTGCAGAAACAGCCCCTTAGAAAAGCATCCTCCAATCAGTGCTAATAGAGTTATAAGCAGGAACTACCCATAGGGAATTTGAATGATGAAAACTGTATAGCTACTGTAGGAGAAGTATCATGGGGAACCACCTGCTACGCTGGGGAGGATGCCCAGAGGAGGACGGTCACCTGAGGACCCCATCACTTTCAACCTCCTTTGGGCAACCCAACCGAATGCATCTGTCTCTAAGCTGATACTCATCTTGATCCTCCAAATTCCTGTTTCTCATGAGGACCCAGGGGAATGAATCAGAATCAAATCATGTTGTCTCAGGCCTTTCCATCATTATTCTCTTAAATAGATAATGAATCTTGGATTTTGACTGCATCAGTTTGAGTAGCTGCAAAAACTATGCAGGCAGGTGTTATTAATTCAAAATTATAGACATTTTCATCAAATAGCATGGCTAAGAGACATTTATTTATAAACAACTGATGAACAAAACAAAAGAAAATAATTTTGTTTGCTATAAACTGTAACAAAACAAGAAGAAATTTACATTCTCACAGCATATGTAAACCTTTCAGCTAAGGCTCCTCAGAACTAGGATTTTGAACTGTTGAGATGTTGAACCGGAATTTGAAAGTGTCATCAAATAGTTGAGATGTTCTTGAGTTGCTTTTTGTACAAACCAATTTGTTAGCATGGGGTGTATGTGATTTAAGTTCATAGCATATTAGTGGCAGTGCTCTTTTTACCTTCAATTGTCAAGGCTATTCAAATAAATTGCATGTCATTATGAAGTCCACTAGAAACAAAGGGTTAGAAAAATAAAACCTTCATGGCCTCACAAGGAAAGAAATGAATTAATATCAGTTCTGTGCCTCCAGGTGTACAACCTTTTCATTATGTGGGAAAGAAGTTGGTACACCTGCCATCTGTCAGCTCTTTTTTCATCTGTGTCCCATTCTTGCTCGTGCTGCTTCACCTGGGAGCTGAATACTCACAAACACAGACTTACATGACTATATCCTGCTGCAACAGCAGGAGCTTTTTGAAATCTGTTTGTCCAGCTTCTTAAAAAATGTGAATAATTTTTAGCAGCTCCCACACTTTGTTAGGTTTCACTGAAATAATTCACTCTTTCTTTGATTCACCTCAAAGCTGATGAAGTCTGATAAAACAGAGGAAATGATACCAGATAAACACAGTGTCATAGAGAGACCTGGGAATGACAACAAGATTAGATTGAAGTAGTAAGAATGAACTGTTCCAGAGTATAAGCTATTTTATGGGCGAAGCCATTTTCTCAAGACAAAGAACATGCCCTATAAAGTATGAAGAATATGAAAAAGTCACTATAAAGAAAACTGAAGACTTAATGCAGATTTCTTTGTGTGACGTAGATCAATTATTATCAGAATATGAGGCACAAAGTCATAGACCTGTATAAAGATCTCAGGAATTAATGGGAACCCTGAATCTTTTGACTGAAGAGAATAAATTAACCTGAGTGGAGAAAAAAAATATTCTTTTAAAAAAAAGGTCTACTGAGTGTTTTGTATGCTTGTTGCAAGCTTTTGGGGTTTTTTAAGAGATCTTAAATAACCTGTTTGTAAATGGGTATATTTTAGAAATCGCAGGAAAATAGGGCAGAAAGAGACCTTCAGGGTTCAGCAGGGGAATTCCCATGCTCTAAAGCAGGCTAACACTCCTGGCTGAAGTTTGTCTAATTTGTTCTTAAAGCTTTTCACTGATGGAATCTTCAAAAGCTTCCCATGTAAATCTAGTTTAATGCTTCATGTGTTCATTTCTCCCTTTTATTGGACTTTCTGATAGAAATGGATGAGAAAAACCTAAGATACATTCTCATTCTTGTGGGTTTTGTTTTCTGATTAGTTTTTTTGCTGGTTCCCATAGCTCTAGTTAAGTGCCACATGGATTTTTTTCATGAGAGAAAAATCAAATACAGCTTCACTGAATCCAAAAGAGGATACAACTAAGAAGATGAGGCATAAAGTTTGTATAAGCTAAATCTCCATATAGGTAGAAGATCTAGCTAAGAATCAGCTTTATAATGAAAATGGGACTTTGGAAAAGTAAGTAATAGATGGCAGGCATCTGAACACTTTTAGTCAGACTCACTTTCTCCCATAACATCATGGATTGTTAAACTTTTTTCAACCTCTTTCTTGACTGTTATATGAAATATTTATTATTATATTATTCATATTATTCTTCTTCTTCTATAAATTAGTGAGACTCTTATATAAATTATTTTAAATATGCATGATTTAGTTTTCTTTTCCAAACTTCTCTAATAGAGACAAATGGAGTGCTTATTTGGGACAAAAAAAAATCCCTCTTGACATAATTTCTTAGCTGTAACCCCATGCTGGCCTCCTGCACATTTAAGCCTGTAAAGAACAAATAACAGCATAACACTGACCACAGTCTCCACAGCAAGGGAAAAGTAACCAGCTGGGGCGAAACTTCAGACCCACTGACCTATTGTGAATTCTGTTGAAATTGTTTTAGAGCTCATGATCCTTCTGTCCTTAGATGTTCAGAGAGGGATTCCTTTGATATATAGCACTGATAAGAGGCTTATTCCATTAAGCTGTAGTGATTCTAGCTTCCATGCATCATTTGACAGAGAAAATGAGAATTTGCAGAAGTAATAGCTAATGTAAAGTATATTAGGTTGCAATGCAGTTGGACAGGTAGGAAATAAAGTTTATGTATTATGTTGTAGAAAGGCTTGCACATTTTATTATATGTGCACAAAAGAGATCTTTTTGGGTTGTTTTTTCCCTAACAAATTTAAAAAATGCTAAGATGACTGTTTCTGGAGCAGGCTGTATCCTCTTAACAGGGGTTAGGATTTCAATTTCAAATACATATTCTTACACAAGTCATAAAGGTTAAATTGAAATTGGAAGAAGAAAAGGAAAGCTGTAAGCAGAAGCGTGAGGAAAATAAAACGGTAGTTGACTCAATAGTTTTATAGTTCCATATCCCACCTATTATCTTCAGACATACACACAGACACAACCTTAATGCTTAAGTAATGCTTGTGTGACATTTTTTGGGGGGCTATTTCAAGAGCTTGTCAAATTATTTCTCACCCTGCTTGCTGAAGTTCACCCTGAAGAAGGATTTCTTCACCAAACATTTCTACGTATGGGAGGAAAGCATTGCAAACATCAAGAAAGTGCATGCGATTGTATTTTAATTAATGCCTTTGATATCTGAGAAAAGATTGGCAATAGCTAAATAATTTGTTGCACAGTGAGTTGTGAAAGTGACTTGCAGGGACAATATATTACAGCCTATTACAATATCCAGGATTTTTGGATACATCATAAGCACTGAGGTGATAGATACTTCATTTCCGCTGCACTTTAATGCATCTGTAACTTGATGGCACTTGTAAGCAATAATCTAAATTGCCCATCAGAAGAACGATTTATTATTATTTACAAAAAAGGGAATAAATAACTTCGGATATCAGTGTTTCTATAAGAAGTGAAGTGACTTTGGCAACTTCTATTATGAAGGAAAGCTTAAGCACTATTTTAAATTGTGGTCTTTGCGTAGCTGTGCATAAGAAGTTGTTTTCCATGTTAGTAGTGTGATTATCTCCCACACTTCAGAAACAAGATATGAAGAAAAAAGTGGGACAAAACCTATATTCCTGCATACCATGCCCTTAGAGGGAATTTGGCTTAACAGGATTTCATGAGTAGGCTTCAATTATTTTTACTAGTGTTGACAGTTTCCTGGAAACCTTATCCACTTTCAAAATGTGTTTCAACTGCACCAATAAATGATCAAAACCTTTCAAATTTATTTGAAAAAGATTTTTTTCCCCTCTGGAGCCCTACAATAGAACATAAAAGGGCAGAATAAAACGTAAGAGTGTGTATCATTTTGATATCCAAGGCACTCCCTTGTGTTGTGTGAAGCCCAGGTTTGTTTTGCTGCTCTATTTGTTTTGGAGGGAAAACTTCTTCTCTAAGACCATGGAGATAGCACCAAAACGGCAAATTAAGGGACTCTCCTCTGTGCACAGGCAAAGTGAATAGCCAGCTTATAAAAAGCATATGCTTCTTTCATCAAAATTTAGAGACAGAAACTTCCAATTGAATCGCATTTTTGCCATTAATAAACCAATAGAATACTTTATTACTTCCATAAGATTTTATTTACATCAATCCTAACCATAGAGAATAAACATGTTTATATTAAAATGTTGTATCAAGTTTTCCTAAGGTCTTGTCGTTTGCTTAGAATGACCTTCTTATTGTTCATCTTAGCATACGCAGGTGGTGTTTCAGATCTCAATTCTCTATCCCCTTTCCTGCTTCCACAGTATGTTGCATTTCAGTAGGAATGCAAAGTCTGAAATATTTCTTTGCTTTCAAACTAAGGAAGAAATTTGCAAGCAGTCACAGAATTGTAGTGATGGAGCCTTTTGTTTATGCTTCCCTTTTTAGACGACTTGATCATCTGAGGAGAGGAGAGAATGGTGGCTTTTTTTTTTTCCCCTTGTAAATTTTTGGTCATTGGGGAAATACACAACAAAGTACTACTCTGAAAACTGAGAAAGTCTATATGCAGTATTAATAAATTTTGCTTTCTACTGCTTTTGCTGCTGAGGTAGCTTCCCTTTTGCTGCCACATAGATGCTACTCCTATGTTATGAAAAGATAACTATGACAGTTCAAAATTATGTTTTATTTATATACGATAGACTGACTTGCAGTAGTATTCTGAAGTGCAAATCTGAATTATAAATCCAAGTTAAAATGGTGTAAGAGTTCAACGTGTGGTAGCAAATGGAAGAATATTAGAACTCGGTGAAAAAAATTGTGCATGTCTAAATGCTTCTTTTTGTACTTGCCTTGAGGAGGTGATTCCCATTAAATAATGCAACTACATTTTTTTTCAGCTACTACATTAGCTGCTGTAGCAAAATCAGTAAGAGAAGCAGGGAGAGTATAACTGAAGAAGAATGCAAATAATCCCAAAAGTAATAGGTTATTGCCCACATTACGGATATTGCATTACAGATATTATTGCTTCCCTAGTTCAGCTGTATACGTCAAATATGTTGTAATGACTTTTTTCATAAATTCCAACTTCTCATATAATTTCCTAGTAGCCATCATAATCTTATCTTTAAAACATGCCAATGTAATCTAGTACTGTGATGAAAAAGTTTCAGTATCTGACAAGGAAATATCGATTTAACTTTGTGTTTGAAGGCCCAATAATTTTAGTGGCTGAAGTCATCTGATCATTTGCTTTTCTATTTATTGCCTTCAGGACAAAAGATTTTGTTTTAGGAGACTATGTTGCTATTTATCTTGATTTCACAGGTTCTTTCTGTTTTCTGTGGTACACTGAAGTGTACCTGTTTTTCAGGATTGTAACTACTTGATATTTGGTTAACTTCAGAAGCATAGAACCCAAGACTACAGAGTACAGGAACAGCATATATAATTTAAAAGGCATTGAATCTGACTTATAGACATAACTAGAGAGATTTTTGCAGTTACATGTCTTGCATTTGAGAAAACTGTAGATTAAACCCGCTTTATTTGTTCACAAATGATGTGAACTAACTACACTTTTATAAACAAGTTCACCCAATACACATAATGTGAATTTCAGCCCAATCAAGAGGATCCCATGATGCAGACAGTGTGCTAGGAACACACTTCCACTGCAAATACTATGGCCTAAGGAGAAGGGTACCTTATTCTTCATTCCAAAATCCAGTCTCAGAGGTGATCAGAGAGATGAAAAATATCTCATTATTTCAGGTGCTCAGTGTCTTGATAAAGGTTCAGTCTGTCTACTGTGGTATCCTTAATGACTAGAAAACTACACTTTCTTTAACCTTTGTAGGAGTGATATTGAAAGTTTAGTTTCCCAACTCAGCAACTCTGTCCATAGGAAGTAAAACAGTGTGAATCAAAGATAAGCATTGCATCATTTCATTGTGATCAGCTCAGTCATTATACCCCATTGTTTAATATAGAAGACATAAATATTTCTCAGTACAATTTATGCATAAATGTATTATGAAGTGATCAAATTTATTGGTAAATACTCTAAACATCAAGAGCAAAACAAGAAAGCCATTTTAAAGAACTACAAAAATACGTACTGAAAAGACTACATGACACATTCTAATCCTCAGAATTCATTTTCCCACAGGGCTATTTTTTTAAAGATTGCTGCGTCCTGGTTTCAGCTGGGGTAGAGTTAAGTGTCTTCCTAGTAGCTGGTACAGTGCTGTGTTTTTGAGTTCGGTATGAGAAAAATGTTGATAACACTCTGATGTTTTCGGTTGCTGCTGGGTGATGCCAGATCTAACCATATCCAAAACACGGATGTGGCCATAGGAAAACACTATCGCATTTGGTGGTGTTGCAACAGGTAGCATGAAGGCAAAGGAAGCACTGAGAGTACCAGGCAGCATAACATACAAAGGATGGATCTTGACAGATGCAGCCATGGATGAAAGACAGGTAGGAAGAGAGTGGCTGTGGCGACATTGGTCTAAATTCAGGGATCTTTCAGCTTCTCATGCCCAGCCAGCGAAAAAGCTGGAGGGGCACAAGAAGTTGGGAAGGAACACAGCCAGGGCAGCTGACCCAAACTGGCCAAGGGGGTATTCCATACCATGGGACCCCACATTCAGGAAACATCTGGGTGGCGTGGGGGCAGGGGATCGCCGCTCAGGTACTAACTGGGTGTCGATCGGCGGGTGGTGAGCAATTGCACTGTGCACCATTTGTACATTCCAATACTTTTACTATTGCTGTTGTCGTTTTATTAGTGTTGTTATCATTATCATTATTAGTTTCTTCTTTTCTGTTCTATTAAACCGTTCTTATCTCAACCCACGAGTTTTACTTCTTTTCATGATTTTCTCCCCCCTCCTGCTGGGGCGGGTGGGAAGGGGGTGAGCGGCTGCCTGGTGTTTAGTTGCTGGCTGGCGTTAAACCATGACAGCTGACATAAAAGTGCTTTTTGTTTAGGTGCCAGACTAAAATGACAATTTAAATCTTTTCCTCTAATGGAACATAGAAATTTTTTTCTTATTTTAGTACATCAGAGTGATTTAACTCTGATCTGTACTACGGAATAACGATTTGGCTGTCACAGCCAGTAAAAATGCAAATTCAGATGGTGGAAACAAGACAGTTTTTTAATAAAACCTGAACTGGAACAACCAGCTACTTTTATGGACACTGATAACTCATGGCTTTTATGACTACTTTGTAACATGAGGTGGGCATTGGCCAGTGAGAAAAGCGAGAATACTTATTTCCAATACGCCTTCCTGTTACTATTAGTGGTATTACACTACCATCTAGAGGCCCAGCTAAGATTCAGCTACAATAAAGGAATGCCTATTAGACCTATACAAATGTTATTCTACTTTTAACTAGTTACATATAACCACCAGTACAACTTCTAGAGCATTTCAACAGAGCTTTTCCATATGACTGAGAAATGTTCACTCTTCTATGCAACTTGAACATTGGCACAGGTGCCAGAAAAGTGAAAGCTGTTTATACTTATCATTCCGTCCATTACAATTTCCTTCAGTGCATGATTATTATTTCAGTGCATACTTGGACTTCTGAAGTTTTTAGCCTAATGGGGAGTTCGAGAAAACTTAGTGCAATGTCTTGTTTCCCCTTGAAATGTAACATTAAAACAAAAGAAAATCTTCCTTCCCAGAATTTCTTAAACAAATTGAATCAGAGGGTATTTATTTTTAAGAATCATGGTAATATGTTGCTATTTCAAAGTACCTTTTGAGTACCAAAATTTTGCCCTTTTAGGCCCATTTTGCTGAAAGTTGTCAAGGCCTGACACACAACTCCCTGAGTACTCTATGAAAACTTGTTGAATATCTTCTAAAGGAATCCTTCTTGACTATCATGACTGAGAATAAATTTCTGGGGATCTAGCGGAAAGGTAAAGGGTTTGACAGGAAGGGCATAGGTAGGCAGTCTCACTCAGGAAAGTAAAGGTACTTTTTAAAATTTTATTTAACCCTGCATTTCACTATGTTCATCTTTTTGCATCTTCTCGTTATTTTAGAACTGAAACATGATGTAGTGGTTTTTGAAACAATTATGCCAGGGGACAAACACCCTTGCATCTGCATTTTCAGATGTCTTTGGCCAAGCTAGATGATGAGCAGTGAGTAGATCACTGTGCTGGTATTTCTTTGGAATTGTCTAAAAATGAGGATTTAATCTGGGTGGAATTCATGGCATAGTTTCCTAGAAGGGATACAATTCTTTATACAGGCCATTTTTTCTAAACAAGCCCTAAAGTAAGGTGATCTTTCTCCTACAATTATGGAGGCTTATCTGTAAAAGTTTAGAAGAGAACCACAAACTTGAAAATCTAGGTTGTAAAACCTATGCCTGGATCAGCTAGCTCCTGCTCAGCAATCCCGGGAGCCGCAGCACTCCAGTGATCAACATCACCTTGGTCTCCTTGAAATACAACATGGCTTTAGATAGTGAAGGTATCTTACCAAACACAGCAGAACATGGGCTGCGTAAAGGAAGATTAAGGTGAAATTCAGACACATACGGTTAAAACTGCAAGTCTCACCTAAACTTCAGTCTATCCCCACAGCACCTGAAAAATCCATCAATGTCTGTCACTGGGGAGATTTCTCAAGGGCTCTGCACAGTGCCTCCAGACATGCTCACCAGCCATAACTGTCTGGGACAGGCCAACAGCTTCTATCCATCTCACCTCTAAAGTCTCCTCTAAGTCAGAATATTCAAACAAGGTACATTTTGGTTTCATCTTTTGAAGGTCTGATGAGCGTGCACTGCTCATGCCTGATGCATAAGAGTGACATTAAAAAATGTGGCAGCAACCATAGGAGATTACTGTATCCAGGAGAGGAGTGAGTTGATTCAGTGCCCTTCCCAGCTGGAAGGAGTTCCAGGTTACCTGTCCTGTGTTTTGAATCCCTGTGGTGAATCCATTTAGGAAAGAGCATGAGACCCACACATTTACACTGGTGAAGAAACATGCCTGATCCCTGCAGTGAACAAGCCCTTTGAATTACGGGCAGTGACTGCTGAACAGAAACATTCAAGACTTTCCATACGCATGTCCCCCTGTGGTGACAGAACAAGGAGCTCATGTTCTAGCAAATAATGAAGCTTTATAAATGTCACTTTTAGCTGAATTAAATTATACAAGTTCATGATTAACCAAGAGAAGCGGGAAGAAAGACGTGAATGTTCTGCAGCTTTTACAAGAATCCATGTAAGCCATTAGGAGACACAAATCCTGAAGTCTAGTTGTTTATGAACTAGTCATAAATAAACACCCATAATTGAATTCATGTTAATTTTTGTTGTAATTAGCTAACTCATTATTTCAGAACTTTTAATTACAAAATATAAATTAGCCAAACATCTCTAATATAAATTGCTGTTCTAATCTATCTTAATTGCTATACAAACCCAGCCATGTACTAAAGTTAATAAAGAAAACTGAAGTAGTTTTGGTTCCTGTGCCCATCACAAATTTAGTGTAATAATCCAGACACAATTGCAACAAACAAGTGAAAAATACATTTCATAAAATGAAATTTTAACCTAATGTGTTGTTTCTAAACTGTGTCTAAGATTTTTTTTTTTTTTCTGCATATTGTCCTGATACATTTAAGAAAACACTTGCACGGATGTGTCAGTATGTAGAGTACAAAATAGCTGTCTAATTCGTAATGGGGCCACCTCTGGGTGGAGGGCCAGTGGAGCAACTATGTTCTGCAAATGGCTCCCGTTAGGCTACTGCCAGCATCAGGTGTTTTAAAATACAATACCTCTCTCTGCTGATCCCAAATTTTGAATTGAATTCCTCATACTCCCACTTCCCTAGCTTCGTGCCTTGTTATATAGACTAGTAAATTCAGATAAAACTTGAGGTGGTTGTGTGTAGTGTGGTAATATCCTTGCAGAGACCCAGTTTCCCTAATGTTAAAATGGTATCTTTCAATTCATAAATAAGTCTGGACAGAAGGCTCTGTATGAGGTATAGTGTTTAAAGAAAATCATAGTGCCAGTTCCATGTATGCCAGTAAGTTTGGGGTTGTTTGGGTTTTTTAATACTCAGAAACTATTGGGAGTTGATTTTGGCACCTTATGTTTGGACTATCTGTTGAAGACCCAGCCACCTGATGAAAACCATGGAGAAACAGTTTTAGATCAAGCAAAGAAATGAATGGAACAAAGACCAGTACCCGCTGCCATCCATTTGATCCTAACATTGTCTGTTCACTAGCTGCCCGAGCCCACAATGTATGGGAAAATTGAAATTTTGCTGTAGTTCTAGACAGCATGTCATTTTCACCGTGATCACAAGATGGCATCATTACAAAACGCTTCACATCAAGTCAACTGGAAAACAATTTTTTACGTAGGAAAGTTTTACCTATTTTGCCATTGCTTAGATATATAAAAGTGTTTATAGCTTTAATACAAGCAGCTCTGTTTGCCTTTAAGTTATTACATGAAATGATGTACTTATGTATGTCTTTAAAGTGTCAAATATCTTCTGTGACATAGTGTATAAATAAGAAATAATCAATAGGGTGGTTAGTGCTCTGTCTATGGTCATAAGGGCTGGCACAATGATGACACAGGTTTCTGAAGCCAAACTCAGAAAAGGGCCTAAGTGACTCTAATGGAAATGAAAACATTTCCATACCTATGTAAAAGCATTGCAAGCTTACTGAAGATATTTATTGCTTGTCACAAATAAGGGGAAACCGCTCATGTTTGTGGATAAGCAGTCAAGGATGTAATGACAAGGTGCTTGTCACTTTTCTTAGTGAGTGGGGCAGAATCACTGGATGAGGAGCTATGGGGCAGATGAAACTACCATAAGGGGATCATATATATGTCTAGAAAACTAGCCCCAGGACTACCTTGCAGTGATTTCTTTGGAAAATGGAATTGTCCATTGACCAGGGCTTCACAAGGAGCTTGGAATAATGTAATAAAATAATGAGTTTGTGGCTGGTAAAGTGGAAATTATCTGAGATAAGGCAAAACAAAGGTAGCATATGGTCTAAACTGACCAGCCACATGGAAGTGGGTCCCAGCATGGAGCAGATCACAAGCTATACCTGTTATTGCAATAGAAGAACACATGGATCAAGAATCTAATACTTACAAAAAAATACAAATGTTTTCCCAGAGTGTATGAACAGGGAGAAAGCTTGGAGGACTCATGCAGCTATCCTTCTATTCTACTCCCCCAGCTAGCGTGAGTAGCACTAGGCTACTAGCCTCACCTGAAGTAATGAGTCCCCTTCGTCCTTTCAGGGAGATGTCAATCCATTGGAGGGAAATGAAGAGGAGGAATAATAGTTAGAAGTTTAAAAAACATCAGAACTGGGGACTTAAGTGAAGTCTGAGAAGGGACAAGGTAAAGGTTATCAAATGCTCTTCACAGTAAAAAAGAATATTTGTTTTCAATGCTTCAAGAAGTAATGAATTTTAAGTGTAGTGTGGGAACTAGGCAGAGTAATGAGGCATTAAATAGATGCTTTGGAAGGTTATGGGGTCTAAATTATTTAAGTAACGATTAGAAAGGTACAAGCGGACATTTGTCAGAAATAGTACTCAGTTAAAACAGGTAGTGTTTTGGGGCAACTTGTATTCTCGAAGTCCTGTTAAGGTCTCTCTTTGTTCAGTTTTCTACAGATATCTGTACACAAACAGCTTAACGCACTCTCCTATTCAACCTGTCTCTTTGTTCTACCTGGATGAATAAATATATTCTGTCTGTACCTGCCAAAGAACCTAAAACTAGGGAGGCTGTCTTTCTTCAGAACTACCCCTCCACATTGTTCAGCATTTTTGCGGGTAAGAAGTAGTGCCGTCTTCCTTTCCACTAGAATGGCATTTTCTAAGTGAGACTAGGAAACTGGGCCTTTTCAGAAATTCCCACATGACCCCTGCAGGTATGAATCAATTTTCTCCTATCTGCATGTTTTTCATGATTGCTGAGAATACAATATATTTTAATTTTAAAAGACCAACAGACATAATAAGGAATAGAAGGCCATACATCATATGTAAATTAACCTTATAGTTCTTGGGTCTAATTGCTGGATGCAACATAGGAAGAAAACAAGGTTTAATAGCTGTGGAAAATGTCGTTCTTATCTACAGAGGGTTTGTTGGCTGGTCTTTGATGTTACTTTTCCCCCCTCCCCCTTTCCCTCAGTGATAATATGTAGCTGAACTGACAGGCTGTTTGGCATGCTTAGGTTACACGTTCATCTATCTCTTCTCTCTTCACTATGCAAGTTCTTTCTGGAAGGAGACTTTAAGAGTCAGGAACGGGTTTTAATGTTTGTGGGTTTGTGTTTCTGTTTTGTTTTTAACAAGGTACTGTTCTATTTTTAACAAGGCACTGTTCTATTTTAGGCACAAATGCAGTATCAAAACATATTAAAATATTTTAAGTATTTGAGAGAATTCCTGATTTTCCTATTCACAATCAGGGAAAAGAGCTAAGTAAATAGCTTATTTTGTTAGGATGGTGCTTATGTTTACATGAGCAAAAGTACTATAAGGTGCTTACAGCACATGCTTATGCAAATATTCCTTTGTAGAAAGAAGGGCAAATACAATAAAACATACTTTATTAGGTTGCAGTTTAGGTTTACATCTCTGTATTAAAAATGGCATTTTCTAGCAAGACCAAATTAAATTTTCTCTTAAAATGAAGCATTATACCTCAAAGCACACAATGTAGTTGAGGTAGCTTTGACATACTAGTCCAGGAGGCATCTTCAGAAGCCAGAGTCCCTTCTCCATATGTATTGCTGTCTTATCTGAGAGCAGAAACATTTATTCTTAGATTAGCTCTGCTTAGCTGTATACCAGGAAGAATTTTTTATTTTTCCCACAAATGCTAATATCTTGATAAAGCTATTTATCAGACTACCAGGAAATAACATTTTATGATAGATATGAAAGAGAAATATGAAAATCCAGCAATGTTTTTGCATATAGGTCGAAAATACAGAGTTCATGCTAATCTTAACTGCCTTCAACTGAAATAATGGTGTTGGTCACTTCTGAATCAATGACATATTTGCTGTCTTTATTTTTTTAACAATTTTCATCACAGTCTGTTGAATTTTACTGTCATGAACCAAACCACACCAGACAGCAAAACTGCTGCAGTATTACCAAGACCATCCTCTGTACTATGCTCCCACACACACCCTTGCTTGTATTTCACATAAAGATACTTACTGTTTCCTTCTTCAGGTCAGTTAACAGGATACAGTCCATCATCTTTGTATGAACTCTGCAAGCCTCAGAACAGGACAGATTTGTTTGATCTGGCCTTATCTGCCTGGAGCTTTGTTCCAGCTTTTTTAAGCTGTAACAGCAAATTGTGTGGTGATTTGGCTACCATTACTCAATTAGTTTTAGCCTTAGTGTATCTTTCCACAACTATGTGGCATAATGCCTATTTTTATAGTTATTTTGCTTTATTTCTGCAGCAAATAGCTATTCTGTGTTGAGTACCTGTTAATGACCCTAAACTAAAAGGATATTGTAGTACCGAGGAGTGTAGGTATGGGATGATAACTGAGGAAAAGTGTCACCAGTAGTTAATTACTTATTACTATAGTAATGCACCACTGGGAGCTGGGTAAAACTGGATTTAGCCATAACAAAGAGAACAAAGAGGAAATATCCAACGTAAACACAACATGCATATAGAATCAGGTTTCACGTGGAACTGAGAAACAACGAAGAAAGAGGAAGGTGTTGTATTGGAAACACTTGGAAATCAGCACTAGTGGATTCTCAGATAGGGAAGACATTTTCATCAACATCAGGATGTTCCTTCTGGTAGAGAATGTGGGGCACTGACAATTTGCTATAAACCCTTCTCCTCCTCCACCTCCTTCTTGAGAAAATCTGGTACCAATGAGTCATAGGACCCCACCAGAGGGGCATTACAAGAAAAGGGGGAGATACCGGGGACTGTGTGTAGAACTTTTTTCCCCTGCTCCACACCCCCCCCCTTTTTTTGTAACAGTCAAATTAAACTAGTAACCATTTTTTGATTGGACTAACAAAAAATTCTTGGCTCCACACATGCAGCGTGTTCCCTTTTTATCCCATGACAAATTTTTACATGTAAGAATTGCACTTCACTTGCATATAACCAGGGAATTGTGCTGTTTATATGTGATTAAATATTTAGCATCCCCATTTCCAAGTGCACTTTAAGAAAAATGGATATAGCAGCTAACTAGAGACAAGCAAACTCTAGGATAGCTGTTGCTGTTAAATTTTCTTTTGAGACTATTTTTAAATCCATACTGCACTTATGTAAAGAAAAGGAGAATATAAAATTCTTCTTCAGTTTTTCACATATTCATCATTTTAAAAAAACCAACAAAGTTTAGCAAATGTTTCAGTGAAAAAAAGTAAATATTGTTTCTATGCAGAAGTAGCATTTTGATGACATTAACTCAGTCTAGGCATAATTTAAATCAGAAAAGTACATATACAAAGATTTTACAGAACACTAGAAAATAAATATATGTCTGTTAAATTGATTCCATACACTCATTAAGTACTCCAAAATGTTATTAACACACTACTTCAGTGTTTTATTTAAAGTGCTTAATTACCTTCACAGTTTATTAAGCCATTTGCTGTTCAAATTGCTGTAATCATTGCAAGAGAAAGTGGTTTTAAAGATATACACACCAAGTCATTTATGCAAAATAAAACCTTATTTCAAATTTTAAAATAACCGAATGCAGCTCTTTCCAACAATACAAACCAAGACAAAAATTTTTTCCTCCTCACTTCCCTCTGTCCACCGCCAATTCAGCTCCAGCCTCAGCAGTATGCATTTGGATGAGTTTATATGTGTAAACAATGGTAGAATTGCCTGGGTTCTCTGGGAGGCCAAATGATGCTGGTAAAAGGAAGTAGAACTAGCTGTCTGGTTCTCATTTGCCTTTAAGAAAGCTTTTTTTTTTTTTCACCTGTAACCCAAGAATAAATTAGTAGAGCTTGCTTCAAAGCCAGAAACTGCAATATCCCTGCTTCCCTTTATAACCACTGAGAGCAAGTGTCACTGAGATGCCCAACTCAATCCTCCAAATATTATGATAGGTAGGTTTGAAATTAAATACAAGTTTCAACAAAGAGGGGTGAAATGGCTCTGGTTTCACCTCACTAACGCCATGGTCATCCCTGGGACTTCTCACAGATCAAGCAGGAGGTGAGCACTGGGATTTTGTGCAATCTAGTCTTCACAAAACACTGCTTGCTTGGCTGAGCCAGATGGACTGCAAGGCCTGAGCAGAGCCGCTCTCCAGGAGGGGCTACCTTTATTTCAGATGGTGCATCTCCTGCTCTTCTCTTGCTTCCCAACTCATCCTTTTATGTAGGTTTAGTCAATTCAACTACAAGTCAGCTTAACTAAATAGAAACAAAGGGATCAAGGTACTGTGATCTGTTTACCAACTGGCAAGTTTAAACTGAATTAGCTGTCTCATGCTTTCTGGCAGCCCTTAGTTTCCCTCTTTAAACACATGTATCATTTTCTCAAAAGATTACTTTGAAATTTGACATTTGTGCGACCACCCTGAAAGGACTGGACTTTAAAACTCATTACTTCAAGAAGCTGGGGAAATATCAAAGCGTTGCTAGAATGTGAGGAGTTTGTTTGTCTTATTTTGAAATTCTTCCAAAATTCTGGGATGAGATAGAATCAGAACCTGGTGAGGTAGGTTTTCACTCATGAGCTGTCAAGTCTGCCTTTTTTAAATAAATAAGAAAAAGATAACATAAACAGGAGTTTATGTTTAACATAAACAGGCAACTAAAACTACCATATTCATCTCCTTTGCTTCTAATTCCTTTTCTGTTTTTCTCTACTCCTTTCTATTCTTATTATTCCTTTTTATTATTTTAATAAGGCCTAATTCTGCCTTCTTCTGGCATACCTGATGTAATTTTCAATTAAAAATGTAGTTAAATGTGCATGTATGTGAATAATCAGTGTGTCACTGAGGCAATTTAATGTACATGGCAGCTATTATTCCAACTTCGCTACACAGTTGATTTTAGAAAAATAATCTTAATGAATTCTAATAGTTTTGGTTTAATGGTATAGGTAATTATCGTGGATAAGAATTTATTTTCAAAGCATGTCCTGGTTTCAGCTGGGATAGACTTAAGTGTCTTCCTAGTAGCTGGTACAGTGCTGTGTTTTGAGTTCAGTATGAGAAGA
>JANZLQ010000095.1:22826926-22853491 GCA_026212715.1 Elanus axillaris
AGAGTGAGTGAGCAGCTCCGTGGTGTTTAGTTGCTGGCTGGGGTTAAACCACGACAGTATGGGTTTGTTTTTTTCTGGAAGGAATTTTAATAGAAAAGGGGGGTTGCATTTTGAGAGCTTCTTGGCATTTTTAAAAGTCATAAGCAAGATAAAGTATAATTCGTTTTTCAGACATATGTACTCTTTGCTTTTCTGCAACATGAATTCTCGGCTAATCTTGTAATAACTCTGTCAAACTTGAAACAATAAATATTCTGGCTGCCTGTTAGAAAGGTCTTCTTAGAAGTTCCTGTTCTTTCCACAATGGAACCAGGATTTAATCTAATAGAATTGCACTGTTAAAACCATCAGAAGTCAAAAAAGACTTTGACAAAATGTTTTTAGCTTGATCAAGCAAATTGCCATGCAGAAGTACCCTTATAACATTGAAGATTATCTTTTGCTCTCATATTTTTGCATGCTGAAGTTCTCACATTTCAAATAGCAGCAAAGGAATTAGTGGCTACAGAAAGTCCTCTCACCTTCTGAAGTGGTACTGCTACATTCTTTCTAACATTACTTTATATTTACTTTGGGTTTGGGATCCTGGATATTTAAAATGCTAACATGTCAAAATACAGTTTCTGAAGAACTAAAAACATGAGAAGGAAGATTGCTAAAGCTAAACCATTAGTCACTGTGTTCTTAATATTTTATGGGTATATGATACACGTGACCTGCAGTAGTTGAACTACTGACCAGTATAGAATAGAATATGCTTATGTTCTTTTTCTGTCAAACCTAGAGCAGTTGGGTATTTCCTGAGGGAACTGTGGCCCTTGGAGAGTTCACACTGGAGCAGATTTTTCTGAAGAGTGAGAAGAGCAGGGAGGGACCTTAAACCCCAAACCCTTCTGCTATTGTGGGGGTAGGTGAAGGAGTTAAGTTGAGCCCAGAAAAAGACTGGGGGGGGGGGGGTGTTGTTTTAATTTTTGTCTTTTTTTCTCACTATCCAAATGTATTTTAATTAGCAATAAATTAAATTAATTTTCCCAAAGTCTGTTCTGCCCTTGATGGTATCTGGTAAGTGATCTCCCTGTCTTTATCTTGACCCACAAGCTTTATCATCCTATTTTGTCCCCTTGTCCTGTTGAGGAAGGGGGAAGTGGGTGAGCAGCTGGGTGGGTGTTTGGATGCTGGCCAAGGGTAATACACCACACATTTGCATTCAGATTAATGAACATCTCTTTTACCCAGATTAAATAATTGAACATAAGTTCATTTCTTAGTTTACATTTCTGGTGCATATTCTGAAATGCTGAAATCCAATCTCATTTTATAGACTCTTTTCATTGCTACGAGTGACAAGAGTGTTTTTTCCCTTTCAGATAGAATGCTGAATGTCCTGGTGCATTTTCCTTTGTGTTAATTCCTAATTCTCTAGAAAAGACTTAGACCAGAACCTCTGGGGCCTGTAAGCTTGTCCTCAGGTTCTCCATGGGTACAGAGATAGGATCCCTGAATCTATTTCAGTCCTTCTAAATCTGTCATTTCTTTGTGAAGCAGCAAGAAACTCCTGCAGAATCTGTTCCAAAAATACTATGTTTTTATCACTGGGATGAATCTGCATTTTTAAAGATGATGGTAAGAAGTGTTTAATTTTGCTGTTTGTTTGTGAGCTACATTGCATCTGTCAAATAATGTTTTGGCACAAAATATGTGAAAAACCCTGACTCACTATACTTTTGCAGCTCACTTTGGAGTACACGTAGAGAAGCCTTCAGAGACCAGTTTGCCAAAAGAAGTTTAATACAGTTAACTTACACTTTTTTCCAGATAGCATCCTTGTGTGTTACCAGTTTGTGGTGTGTTGGATACATGTGATTTTTGCTTCTATGAAAAGTTTTACAATTTATTCTAAGATGAAATAATGGGATACTTTTAATGATAAAAAAAAAGGAATCCTGAAGAATCAGAAGCTTCCAGATTGCCTTTAACTTCCTGTGTCACTGAGGAAAACAATTAAAAATTAACTGCTCTTTTAACAAAATATCTGTCCAACTAAAAAGTAGCTTTTTGTGCATTCTCTCAAAGCTGCCAACATGAACTACTGTAGTGGATTCTTCTCCTCTCCTTGGGATTGTGCCAAGAGAAATGTTTTCCTGATTGCCTCCCTCTTTTTTAGAGCAGTATATTTGCTTTTCTATTTTTTTGAATTCTGCTCACCTTGCTGTTCTAACTGAAAGTAAAGTTCAAAACAGTGATGACATAGAAGAAAAAGACATACCTTTTACCAAAAGGTATAATAATCTTCAGATGGAAAGTGAAAATATTTTACATAAAAATATTGTTTCAGATTTTAAACAATTCTTAGGGAAAGAAAATGGAGAACTACCAGCTACAAATGAGAAATTTGGGAATAAAACCAGACCCACTTCAACACGGTCATTTAAATTCATTATTAATGAAAAAGAGAAGTGTAAACATAAAACACCTTTCTTGATTTTGCTAATAGCAACTACGGCTGCTGAAATTCAGCACATAAGTTCCATCAGAAAAACTTGGAGAAATGAATCTGTGGTTCCAGGAGTTGAGGTTGCTCAGTTGTTTATGCTAGGTGTTGAGAGCAAGGGTCCAAATGAGGTCCTATTGAGAGAAAGCGAGCAATATCACGATATTATTCAACAGGACTTCCTGGACACTTACCATAACCCTTGAAACTTTGATGGGCACAAAGTGGGTTGCCTCTTATTGCAGTGGCACAAGCTTTGTTATGAAGACAGACAGTGATGTTTTTGTTAATATAACTAATAGAGAAGCTCCTCAAGCATCTTTCACCTCCTCCACAAAATTATTTCACAGGCTGTCTTATGAAAAGGCATAAGCCTATCCAGAATAAAAAAAAGTAAATGGTACATATCAGAAGAATAATACCCAGGTGACAAATACCATCCTTTTTGTTCAGGAACTGGTTACGTCTTTTCTGGAGACCTGGCTTCAAATATTGTCAATGCTTCTGTAACGATAAAATATATACATTTGGAAGATGTTTATGCAGAGTTCTATCTTAATGTAAAGGGAAGACAGTACTTCCACCTAGTAGTTCATTGTTTAACATACACCAGGTCATGTTTTCTCCTTGTCTGTACAATAATATAATTACAACTCATCACATTTGGACAGATGAGCACATATTCTTTTAGGAAACACTGCAGAAGAAGAACGACATATGTCAGACAGAATAGAAAGGCCCATAGCAGGGAGTTCTTTCTTTCTTTGACAATGGACAAAGCAGCAGAAGTTTTCTTAGAAACAGAGCATCTATTTAGTGGTAACTTTAAAGATTCAGGGACATCCTGAATCAGGAGTGTAGTTTTTGTATTAGGTTGCATTCAAAGCATTTTTCTTCCATGAAGCAGGCTTTCCCTGTTGACTGAATACCACTTGGTACCATTGTTTTGGATGAGGTGCCAATTAATTCTTATACTGTTAAAATATGGCAAGAGGTCATATCAACTATACTGAAGAAAAAGCAATGAAGATGCAATGAAACTTAGTTTTTCATTAACAAGTAATAATATGTTAATGTGCTAATTTTATATTGCTTAGATGTAATTAGTCTACATTACCAGTACATTTACTCAGATGGCATTTCAATGTGACTGAAGAAGAAAGCATACACGATATCCTATGCTGGTGAAACAGTGATAGAAATATGGAGGAAACTGCTTTTTTCCAGAAAATCTAATATTAGCATTTGCCAGATTTCTATTAGTGCATGCAGCTGCTATTACTCTGTGTAGTCATACACACAAAGAACATCTCACACACAAGATACCACTTAGTGGTTATTATGGAGATATAATAAACGAGGAAAATTAAATGCTGATAGTGTTTTGACAGGAATGTATTAAATTTCATTTTGGGGTACTCAGCCATGTAAAAAATGTCCTTACAGCTAAGGAAAAAATAAGATGATGCTTAATAACCTTGTAAGCTAAAAGTTTCAGTCAAAATGTCTATGTAAGTAAATTATTTTCCAGATTTCTCTCCAACAAAGAATACAAATTATCTGCTATTCCCAGCAAGAATTAAGAGACCTTTACAGTGATTACTGAGTGGGCCAACTGGCTGGATTAATTGAATAGCTAGGAAAAAGTACCTGGAGCTTTGCAGGAAGCTGTTCAGATGCACGTGGGAATCAAAACGTCATAAATACCAAATACTTCAGCCAGAGCTGAAGTGAGAAAGTGAGTATACAATATATGCGTCCCCACTGTCATTTTATAAGCATACATTATGATGTTTAATAAAGAATCCTAACTGAATTACATGTCTTCCTGTGGAGAAAGAAAGTAACCCTTTTCTGCAGTTGCTCAGAAAAATCCAAAACACACTTCCTGTAGGAAATTCACGTATAGAAATCAAGGTTATGGTCTGAGTTTTCTTTTTTACCCTCTTGGTAAGCAGGTTATTTCTATGTGTTGTCCACTGAGTCCAAAGATTTGAACTGTTTGGAGACAATCCAAAGGAGAAAAACATAAATTACCAGGAGTCTTGATTAAAATGACCAACAATGAAAACTTGAAGGAGCTAGAACTCTTCTCTATGCCATCTGCTAATTCGAGGTTATGTTACCCTACTATGCCAGCAAGAGTTTAGCTGATCTGCCCTGAGGCAGAGGTGAGGATTAGGTTGTACTTTTTATCCCTACAACTAGAGAAAGCCTTCAGCAGGCTGGTCTGGGCTCATAGTTACCCCTGCTTTGAGCAAGGGGATGGGGACTGGAGACCTCCTGAGCTTCCTCTCAAACAGCTTTATCCTGTCATCCTATGATTGTATGATAGGACAGGATTCTAGGGACTTACCTAAAGCATGCTGAGATTCTGAGTGATTGCAGTAGCATTTGGACAAGAACCAAGACACATTCTAGTAATAATAATCCTTACTGAGAAAGGACTTGCTTCAGGATGCTGCCTACTACAGCTGACAATACTTGCTGATGCAAATTTTCCAATTAAGTTCAAAAAAGAGTGCTTACTTGGAGAAGTTTACTGAATGTGTCAAACTGATACACGTATTATGACTATGCAGTTAGATAACATGGGCTCTAACAAATGGGGATGTGTATCTGGCACCAGAAAGAGAGAACAAGCCATTAAATACTGCTTTGTTTCTATAATATGCCCTAAGACCTTTCAAAACATTTTTACCTGTCCCCAGAACAATAAAGACTCTTAAAAAGGAGATTGGGCTCTACATTAGTCACGGTACAAAAGCACTTGAAATTCATGTTTATATTGTTGTGCTTTGGGGAAATCTTTAAATTTTATTTTGCAAATGAAATCAATATGATGCCCTGTGTAAAACATGATGCCAGTTCTTTAAGCTTGCTGAAGACACAGGTGAGTCTTCTGATTGGGGTGATTTACAAACAGTCATGGTAGAGGCTGGGGGCTGTGTGGGAGAGGTTTGAGTTGTGTAGTTCTCTCTCCTCTAGAACCATCTTCTTTCAAGAAAGTCTGAATTATGTCAAAAGCATTCTTACTGTTGTGGGTGGAAACATATTGGAAAAATAATTTCTCTGCATTAGGTTCCTGCATTCAGGTATGACTAATCTCAGGAAATACAAGCCCGGGAAGATTACTGTCTTCCAGATCTGATGTTGGCTGATAAAAATGTAATGCGTTTTGCATCCAGAAATAATTTAAAGCTATGTCTGAAAAAGCTAAGTGATAATGGGATTTTGTAACTGTCTTTATGGTTGCTGGCATGTTGTTTACTGTTCTGCTTATCAGTACACAGAACTAGAAGAGGCTGTATTTTAGATTTGGTGTCTAGATCTTTGTCTAAAAGCCTTCTGTACTTTAGAAGCTGTTGGAGAAGGGTATAAAACTTTAGGCTACGTTTTTTCTGATTGAGAACAATCATTTGCATAGTTCAGTGTCCAGTGATGTTCTCTTAAGCCATCCCCTATTCAGTGCAGTTTTGCTTTTTAATGGATGCATTCATCCAAAGTATGGAAGAAAGTAATACTAGTGTAATTCGATTAAAAAGTAATCTCTTGCCTCAGATATTATATTGATTTGTATTCATAATTGGGGTTGTTTTCCAAATGTCTGCATAATGTTCTCAGATGACCAGAGATGTTCTTATGCTGCAATGTATTCCTTTTCCTTCTAGACATATGAATAAATTATTTGAAGAGGTCAGCCTGAAAACTGAAGTTTCTTGATACAGAGTAGTATTTTGTATGCCACAGTCACTGCAAGAGCATGACAGAAGTGTAGCAATTTTCAAGTATGCTGAATGCCTCGAAGGCCCATGGATTATTTGAATTCTTTGGTCACTGGTTCCATTTAATAAAAAAAGCTTATAGTTAGCTTACCATAGTTGATTGATACTCTGCTATATCAAACCCTTATTTTATGCAAATTCACAAACTCCTTAAATGCTTTTAGAAAATGTTTATTGCCTCTACTGTAATGTGATGGTGGCTGTGCAAACAGTAGCTCTTTGGATGGCAATAGTAAAATGATACTAGGGGTGGAAGCTGTGGATTATACATAAAACTCATGTAGCTGCAGTATTGTTGCTGATAAATGTTTTAAAGATGTCAAATCTGTAATAAGAGGGAAGGTAAATATAGCATTTGTGTATGTTTCAAGCCATCATTTGTACCTTGAGTTAGTCTTTTAAAGGCTGGTAATGAGGAAGTAAAAAAAAAAAAAAAAAAAAAGGCAGAGGGAACGACACTTATCTTCTGTTTGTCTACTGGGATGTGAAGCTTCTCCGCATTTGATGCAGCTGGGCTGCACTGGCCAGGTAATCTGCACAGAGAAATTTAAGTAGCCTGTTAGTGGGAATACTTAGCACCTCAGATGAATTTGATGGACAGGTCCATAGCTTGATGGAGGACCAGGTTGTAAGCAGTTACAAAAGCTCTGGATCTTGCATGTCTCTTGTTTTAGAAAAGTGCCCCTTCTCCTCGAGAGAAGGGAGTTGTGACTGGGATCAAGGCCTAAATAATCTGTAAGCATTGCTCAAATTGCTTCTGTGATGATTCTTTTGGGTTAGAATTGGCATCTTACGTGGTTGTACATTGCAAGATTTTCTTCACAAGGACTAATGTCCTGCAACAGTTTCCTGGTTCAGCTGCCATCTACTTGCTGGTATGTAGAAGACCCATCTGATGGGTCCTGAGGCCTCAAAATAGTTGGTCTACTGAAAAGCTATTGCACTTGGTCACATCTTCCTTTTTAATTCTCCATTTCATTATTTTGCTGTAACTAAGTTGAGGGGGTTTTGCCTGCCTTTTTTTTCCTTGTAATTTTTACATGTGTATGTATTTTTGTGAGGTGTTTTTAACAGATGTTTGTAGCTTACAGACAGATGCTGGTAACTTGTTCTAATAAGGAGACTATCTCCAGACCCTCTTGTATGAAGCCTCATCCTCCATGTGTGGTTGGGGAACAGGCCAAAGACAAATAGTGGGGCAGGAGCAGGGAACTCCTGATATGAGACCCACATCTAAAAGCTGGTGGAATGCAGCTTTCTAGCAGCTTTGCATTGTTAGAATTTCAGTGATTGTGCATGCAGCCTCTGTGAGAAACCTCAAGTTCCTTAGCAGTGCTGCTATGACCTCTGCTTAACTAACTGTTGACACAAACAGAACTCAATATGCATTAAAACAATTGTACTTAGTAAGCTTGGGTTACCTGAAATAGGGCTTACTTTGTCAGGCCATAGTTGGCTCCAATATGAATTTAGATAGGTAACTTACCTTCTGGCTAGCATCGTAGCATATGGCTATATTTTAGATATAAGACTTTTAATGTTTATTCTATCTCATCATTGTCAATGGTCTAAGTGTAAGGAGCATCCATGAATAATATACTTGGATGTTTATTACAGGCAGATTAGTATAAATACTGAAGCATAAGCAATGTTTTCTCAATTAAAGCATCTACCTAGGGACCAATAGTGTGCCCAATAACTGAACAATAAAATCTGGCATTGGGGAAGGCTGTTGCAGTAGAGCATTCCAAAGTTCAGTCGTATTCTGGGAAAAATTCCTTTCCTTGGCACTAAATTTTCCATCTAGGTGGAAAAAAACTGAAGGACTAAAAATTTGTTTCCTGTCTCAATATCACTAAACTGGACAGTGAGATTGCAAAGGTGGCAACTGATGTAGGAGCAGTAACTACAGTCTTGAGAGCTGTATTAGATCAGCTTAATCACAACAGTGGAACACTCTCATGGGTAAGAACAATTGCAAAACCAAATTTGAATACTTTGATCTAACTGATTTGTCTGGATGAATTATATCTGCCTGTAGATTCTTATACTAGATGTGTATAGAAACTATGGTCGTACTATAGAGGGTAGATTTAGATTAGATGTGAGGCAGAAGTTCTTCACCGTGAGGGCGGTGACGCACTGGAGCAGGTTGCCCAGCGAGGTTGTGGATGCCCCATCCCTGGCAGTGTTCAAGGCCAGGCTGGATGGGGCTTTGAGCAGCCTGGTCTAGTGGAAGAAGGCATCCCTGCCCCTGGCAGGGGGGATGGAACTAGATGTTCTTTAAGGTCCCTTCCAACCCAAACCATTCTATGATAATTTTTAATAGTGGAATAACTAGGACTAAAATCAATGCGTTTTCTACCCCATTTCCTCTGTTACGTTTCTTGCTTTGGAATTAACTCCTGCTTTCTGTAATATTTATATGAAAACCTGTAAAAATCAAACATATCTCTTTGTACTTCAGCCATTATTCTTATTTGTCATTATGATTGTTTCTTAGATTGTCTAATCCTTATTGGCCATTCCTTGGAAAACTTCAGTCTCACACACACACATTTTGCGTTGATTGCTGAGTTTTGCTGCAACTTCCATTCTGTGTTCATTCTTTGTTGATATTCAAAACAGACTCCGAGTTCATGCTGTTGAGTATGGTGTAGATAAGAATCTGAAACTTGAAGGAGGTGACGTAGATATTATATGCTTGATAGTTCTTACATACTGTTGTTGAGAAAATGCATTAAACCATGCCATGTTTTAAACTACATGGCATTCCTGTGGTGTGAAAATTCTCAGGCTATGCCACTTTGCCTTGTGCTGATAGACAAGAATCTTCTCAAAGAACTTCCTTAGTCCTTTTAATATATTTTCTTTGAGTTAGATAAGTAAGAGTCACTCAGGAGAAAGTCAGCTGCTCTTTTTGACAAAAAGTAACAATTTTCAAGTTTTCATTGGGGAAATATAAAGCAAGCATTGAGTACCTTGGGGGGTAAGGAGGAAGGGAGCAAGAATAACTATCTTGGCCATTATTCCTTCTAAGGAGACACAAGTCTAGAGAAACTGACCCTTTTTTATAGTGCTACAACGGTAATGTTACAAAAAATACCCCTCCCTAACCACTATATCAATCAGCCTTTCTAGTATGATAGTCTATTGATTTTGTTATATATTAGTTCACATTATATACTGTAATGTAATGAAGAAGTGGAATTGTACTGGAGACTTTGGTATTTTTCATGCTTAAGTAAAACAAACTGAAGAACAGCCTGGCCCTGGAAATAAGGACTTTGCTTCTCAGAATCTTACAGCTGTCCACAAAGGATAAAAGATACCCCTGGACAACCAAGGCGACGCTAGCATCCTAGCCAATTTAACAACTTTGAAACCCTCTCAGCATTGTCTGGCACCATAGAGATCTATAGCAAGACTGACTCCAGGGACTTCTGGATCAATAGACAAGCAGCAAGAATGCTGCAGAAATGTAGTTGGTTTTGCACAAAAGGAAAAGAACAGAAAAAGAAAGCTAGTCTATTGGCAGCAGTGTTGAACACTAAGCCTAGACTAGGGGAACAAGGGCACAGAGATGTCCAAGGTGGGGCACAGGAGAAAACTTTTGAATCAATGGATCTCAAGGAACTGGAGACTACTGTAATTATTGTGGACAACAAGGCCATTGGAAATGGAAGTGCTTGGTACAACTCCCCCCAAAAAAGCCTCCCAAAAGGACCCCTGAATCCTATGCTACTATCTTTCCCCACTCTGTGCAACAGGGGCAGCTAAATTTCACCCAGGATTGATAGCAGGGACCTATTGTGCATTCACTGTAGGAGCCTCTGAATATGAAATACTTTCTCCTTTATGAGAATTAGTCTTTAAATATCTTGATTAATGAACATAATTACACCTGTCTAATACATACAGGGGGTACTTTTTCTGCCTTAAATCAGTATACATATTCATCTGGCCTCTCAAGACCTTTTTTGCATTTACCTGGGGAAGGATATAGCTAACATGGACAAAGCTCCCCCAGGGCTTCACTGGGTCCTCTGCTATTTTTCTAAAATTTTAGTAAGAGTTTTACAGGATGTTGTGTTAAAAAATGGATCCATTTTTGACAATATATGTTGATGATTTGTTAGTAGCCATGGGACCTTGTCTAGCTGACACCTGTACCTGACCTTAAGCAATGTCATAAGCTGAGCCCTGCAACTCTATTCCCTTTACCTGGGGATGAACACCACATCATGATTGTGCAGTAATAAACCTGTGAAGCTGTAAAAAAAAAACAACAACAACAAAAAAAAACAAACAAGAAGCCCTCCAGAATATTCTAATGGATCTGCCATTTCCAGATCCTGATCTTGAACTATGTGTAGACAGAGCCTCATATTATCGGAACAATAACTGAGTCACAACTTACTGAGTAACTAACAAAGATAAGGTAGTGGAGGCTTCTCCACTCAGTCTGAACCGAGTACGCAAGCAGTGTGAGTGTTCGTGATTAGCCAAATTACATTGTATCTGAATACTTAAAGGTATAAGAACCCCATGTAGAACCATATTCAGGGTGCCCCAATTTGGCTGGGACACTTCATGCACACTAATAACTATTTACTCTTTTAATTCTATAGTTTGCATCCCAGCCTCTCTTGGTTGGCATGGGCCAGTTGTGGATTTTTGTAATAGTATACAGTCTAGATTTTACAGAACATATAGAAAATTTAGTTCATAGAAACTTCAAATGCTTGTTTTTAACTTTATGAAGCAGAAATATTTGCCTTTTTAAGCTTCTTGAGAGGCCGTGGGAGTTTATGCTTGTGTTGAATTACCATTACTGATGGCATTCTTGCGTTAGTAGTGTAGGCAATAATTAAGTATATAACAATCATCATTAATATTTTGGATTAACTTCAGAAGACAACTGTAAAAAAAGTCTTGGTCATTTCGTGTAACTTAATATAAATTAATAACTCTTTTCCTGTCTCTTTGCAATGCACATTCTGCATCAAGCACAAGGAACAGTGGCTGAAAATCTGAAGTGCAGCTCTTTAGACATTTATTCAACGTATGTTTCAGTGGGGTGGGCTGTTTCTGATATAATATCAAGAATATTTTATGCAGATTGCTTTATTTTATAAATTCTGCATTTATATCACTGCCCTGAAAAAGTATTTTTTATAACTTGATGTCACTACACAGTGCTGCTTGTTTTATTAATTCATTTCCAGATTGTAGTGACTGATTTCCCTCAGACATCACGTGGAATTCAATGCAGCAAATGCATCATGCATCAGTGCTCCAAAATTACAGAATGGTTGCTGTCAGCCCTAGCTGCCTAGAAACTACAGTATTGTGTGTTACTTCTGCTGCACTTGATGTCACTACAGATTTCCTCTACTGCTGAAGCCTGAAATCTGTTTGTTCTTTAGCATTTTATTGGTGCATTGGTAAACAAAGATGTGTAAGAAATATTCCATAATATATATTTGTATACTTTGAAGTTGTTAAGGAGTAGCTGTAGTAGGAAGCTGTTTGTGGGAGGGGAAATACATATGCTGGGAAATAACTGTCCTTTTAATTTCCAAGTCAAAATGTCATGAAAACTTCACTAGCTCATTCTACTGCAGGTTTTAAAACCTCCAACTGTATGCTTTTTCCTTTGTATGTGAATTAACACATGTTCTGGAATTGGAATGAAATGGTTAAGTAAACACACTGCACTCCACTGAAGCATTTTTTATGACTTTATTGCAGACTAGGTAACACCTTTTCATAGGTAGGTCTCCCTTTGCTGCAGAATTCCCTTGTGAGAACAAAGTCATTATCTGCTATTGCTTTCTTCACTGGGATTGCAACTTTGGGTACCAAATTGCTTTGTATGTGTTAAGGTAGTGTTGGGGAAGATGAGCATCTTTGAGTCAGGAGGAAAAAATACATTCAGTTAAGCACAGATTGAAATAATCCCTTTTTTCTTTGTTTCTCTCAGTAAACAAAAGAAGAAAGGTTATCTGGCCATCTGACCTTTGACAACTGGTTAGGATTAAATCTCTTGCTTATGTTGGTGATCATAGCTCTCAATTTCTCTGGGTGAACTATGACCAGACAGAACTCCTAGCATCAGCAGGTGCAAATGACTGTTGAACAGAGAGCTTCATCATTCCTTCTCCAGCACCAATCACAGAGATTAGTGTTCCTCCATCTGGTCTCCAGTCCAGCTAGATTTGTATAACGTTTCTGATAATCATGATGAGAAGAAAGCATGTGAACATAAGATTGCCTATAGGATGACCATTAAAGAACCGCCTCCCTGGCCACTGAAGAAATGTGTATACCATCTCATTCAGTGTTAATGTAGAGGTGCTTAGGAGGGTTCTTCGAAGGTCTAAATTGCACTAGAATGCGGTCTGTCTGTAAAGATATGCCAAAGGAGGCAAAGCTGTTCTGCTTTCAACATGAAAGGCAGTATATTTTGAATAATAGAACTTTGTGGTATATTATTCATGGGTTATTAGAACTTCTGCTTCATTAGAAGCTGTTCTTAGTTTTTTATTACCTTGCCTGTCTTCCAGCAGACTTTTAAGGACAACCAAGTATTTTGTTCAGAAAGATTGCCTTTCATTCATTTTAGAGACTGCAAGTATCTCCAGTTGTCTTTTGTATTTGCTTTAGCAAACCTTCTGGGGCTAATGAGCAATTAGAAATTCATTAAGGCTGGACAAATATCAGGTGACATTAGATGATACTATTCAACTCTAGCTGAGCGGCAATTCTGCTGAGTTGGTCGGGAAAATGGATACACCTGACTGCTTGTTTCTACTGCTTTACAGGCTGTTAAATGTGAGGCATCAAGTCCTAGCTATAGATCCTTGTGGCAGAGAGTCCTTAAATCTGTGATGGGTACTATAGGCAGTGTATAGGGAATGCCCATGAACAGTGTGAGAATGACACTGATAGCAGAGTATCTAGCTTGCCAGCTGAAGAGTAGGCCTGGTTTTGGAATCCTGTCTGCCTATTTGAGACTCCGTTAAAAGGCCTTCAGTATGAAACAAAGGATCCTTCTAATAGTTTGGAGTGAACATTTTTAAGGAAATTGTATTTTTTGAAAATTATTTAACTGGAATATGGTCTTCTCACTGAAGGCATTAAAAATAGGAAGTTATTCATACTGCACAGGCAATCTCTTCTGGAATAACTGCTATGCCAGGTCTTGGGCAAGATCCTGTATGATATACTGTTTAGGTTTTTTTAAAAAAAACTGTAGACCTCAGTCTGTGCAGGTGTTTCAGTTGTTTCCTTTCTTCCACAGGGTCTAGAGAGAACATCTGAAATACTTTGTCTTTACCTGTGAATAATTTGATAAGTGAGTACTGTGTGTGGAAAAACACTGAACAATAATGGACTCAATGCAGAATTACTGAAACACTTCTGAACCATGATGCTACTTTAATATGTCAATATAAAAAAATTGCTGAGAAACCCTACTTTCTAGTTATCCTTTTTTCTTTTAAAACTGGTACTCTTGGTCTTCTGATGGCTTCAGTCCACTCTGAGACCTCTGTGTTTTGTTTTGGGTTTTTTTTATAGTTGTGGCTTTAGGATTTCTGACAATATGGAACAGATCAGTTAACTTTTGGAAGAATTATAGAAGAAGGGAGGGACTAATAGCAGATTTGCTGTCATTCCTAATATGAATGTGACTTGACTTCAACATTCTTACAATGCTCATAAGCATACTCACATCCATGAATTGTTCACTGGGCAACTTGGTATTTTATTTTTCAGAAATAAATTCTAGTTGTTCTACCAAATAATATAGAACAGAATATAGACAGTTTTGACTGAATTAGTGTACATGTAGGACATGAAGGGAATTCAAAGAATAATCAGTTTTTCCATTGTAGTCTACCTGCCAAATTTCCTGTATCAGTTCTATATGGATAATTGTACCAGAGTTTTTACCTTAAGCATGTTCTTCCCCTTTTGTGACAGAAGGCAAAGCAAGAATGTGATTTTAGAAGATCATGTACAGGCATGTTTAATTCTGTAGAAAGCTTGACCAATTATGGCATTCTTGTATGTGTAGACTGGAGATTCTGTAGCAGCTTCAGATGCTTCATACACTAGCAGATGCTTTCTTGTGTACTTAATGCCAAAACAGAGTCTTCAGATCCATCGTGCCTTTCCATATAATGTGGAATGCGTAATTTCATAGGAAAATATATCACATTTGGGAAATCTGAAAGACTGGGCATGTACATACTTTGGACAGTTGCAGTTCTGGCACGTTCATGGAAATGGGAAGGACTTCTGGTATGAATCATTCCCTAGAGGGATGGTCTCACTTTTGTATTGTAATCTATTCAGGCTTCTATTGACAAATTCACTAAGGTTAAATGGTTTATATTCTACCTGAGCTACCACTGTTTGCAGCTTCACACAGATAGTACCTTCCCATTTTTTTGTTAATGTGGGGGGCTGCCTGTGTGAGATGATAGGGACTTTCCTCCGGGGGGCTCCTCTGAGCTAATCTTTCAGTGGATATGCCTCAGACTTCAACCTCTATGGTATGACTAGGCTGTGTCATTCAACTTGATCTGTGTAAGTCTGGAGAACTAATACTCAAGTCCTGGAGGCTAAAATGGGACTGAAACTAGCCTGTTCTAATATACACAGGTGACAGGCTGAGATGGAAAATGTTTTCAAAGGCTGGATTCTTGACACACAAAGCCTCAGTGGCATCTTTAGGTAATATATTTTCTGCTACAAATTATGTATGGTCTCTCTACAGGTATAACCTTTACTGATGTAAGACAGAAGCTTAGTCACTGACATGCTGTCACCTTGATAAATATGCCTAGAAGCATCCAATTAAAATACATGATGGAATCTGTCACTTTTTAAATCATTTGTTCATATTGGTTAAATAGTAATAGGTGTCATAATTCTTTTAAACTGACAAAGTTCAACTACCATATTGAACAGGGCATAAGCCTGACAATCCCTTAAATCAGAGCTTCTAGACACCACATTACTAAATTTGGTCACTTACCCACTGTCACTTTGTTTCCAGAATCTGACTAAAATGTACCACTCGGTGTTCAAAATGATTACTGGAAACAACATGTGTATAAAACTGTCTCTTAATTTTGTGTTGAGTTACATATCAAAGTTGTGTTTCCTCCCTGGTGTCTTGTCCCGCTGTATTGCAGAAGCTGTCTTTTCGGCTGGGTGCACTATTTGGAACATAAGCCAATGGATCAGGTCGGATTAAGTACCTATAAAAAGAAATTATGATTCTTATTAAAAAGACTTGGCATGAGCAACTATAAAATAAATGCATACAGCTGTAATGTTGAAAAGATCTGAAGAAGACTTATAGACTTATTTTGAAGGTGCTTAGTCTAGTTTCTGTTAGGTAACTTGGACGCCTGGGTAACATCAATGACTTTAGACAATAGTAACACTTTTCACACTCTGTCTGCCTAGACATTATCTGTATGTACTATGTACAGCTAAACCTTAATTTTGACTGAAAGCTTCTTTGCCAGTAACTGTATTTCTTTATGCATCTCCTTTATTCATTATGCCTTAAAGAAAGGACAAGCAGTCCACAGCATCATTTCTAAAATAATTTTGTGAGAAAAAAATGGATAATTCTTGTTACTGTTCAATAAATAAAAAGCCTGATGTTGACAATCTTAGTGTAGGCTGACAGTCTGGAGATGGACCCTTATTCTAAGAACTTCTAAGTAGATCAAGTTTGAGATGTTTGAAATAACTGCTTTTCTTAGGATAAGGATGGAAGAGCTTCCCATTAATTTGTAAGTGTAAATTCTGCACTGTTTTGTCAGCTGTCTCAAGTGATAAACTATTGGATCTGAGACCGCTTTTGGCATTGATGCAGTAGCAGCTTTGTGCTGCTGCAGAACTAACATTTCAGTGTTCTGAATTATCAGTCAGCGCTTTCTAGCATCACTATGCTCCTGAAGAGCAGCCGGACAACTAGATTCAATCCTAGTATCTTAAACTTGTCCAAAGATGAGCAGTACTGTTGAGGTCACTCGAAATTTTATTTCAAAGCCTGGTTTTGACTTTTCTTTTTTTTGCCCTCCCAAAGAAAGAAAAATGAAATGCAGAAAAATTAAATGTGAAAGAATCCTTTTTCTCATGTCCTCAGAAATCCTGGCACTGCATGTTTGTGCATCTCCTCCTTGTCAGCCAAATGAAAACTGCTTAAATATCCAAGAGAGATTGTGAGCGTGCTGTGTGGTGCTTATAAAGATTTGCTGTGTTACTTTGGAGTGGCCCTGAAGAAAGTTTCTGTTTTTACAGGCCATGAACTTCTACTATTCAGTATAATGAGTATGTTTTGCCCTAGACTTAACTAAAACAACCTAAAAAATTCTTCAACAAAAGGCAAAACAGAAAATCCTGATTAATTGAACTAACATGTTTTGTAAGTGTATGAGCAATCACTGTCATATTTCCCCCAGAACTGTTGTATCTGTTTTCAGCTCACCTAGTAACAGATCATTCATGGCTTCTCAAAGCACGGGCTTCTGAGTCTGTGGGAACAGAATCGCCTGATCTCCAATATTTGGAACCACCATCTGCCTCTTATTTTGTTAATGTTTCTCTTTCTGCCAGGGCTAAAGTAGAATAGCAGCATTTTCTCTGAGTTTGTTGCTACAAATACCTGAACTTACTTGTGTAAGAAAACAGGTGACTTAAATGTGGGATTAAAAAAATCTACTTGTACTGTTCTTATCTAGACCATGTTCTTATGGTGTCTATCTGTTCAAAGTCAGACTTATTACCCTCTATTTATAACATCTGATACTTATGTTTACTCCACAACAACCTATTCGTTTTACTCATCCAGCCAATGAAACCGATGAGTAGAAGATTCTGTTCTATTCTGTTCATCAAATCTAAATGAAGCATGTTTAAACACATACACACACAAAATCTTACTTTTCTTGCTTGATTTTTTTAAAATAGTTTTTTTTAGATTTGGGGGAAAATTCAGGTGTTTATCTTGGTAGGGTTTTTTGTTTGGTTGGGGTTTTTTTAAGAGAAGCTAAACAAAGGACTTGTGAATTACATATTTCAGGTATAAGTTCTACATCAAAAATAATTCTGTAGTAAGTAAATCACAGCATTCCTTAAGTAAAAATGAACAAAGACTTTTATAGTGATAAACCAGTACAGAAAAAGAACATCATGCTCTGCTGAGAGTCAAAACGTTCAATGTTTTGGTACAAAAATCTCATGGCTATAGAATGAAAATGCTGCTATTCAGTACCTGCTTCTTAAGGCAAATAGCTAGATGAAATACAGAGTTATTAAGGCAAAGTCTGAACATATTACTTGAAATGTAAGTGCTTTTGTTTTAATTGAAGAACCAGAGAATGAAGGTTGTATGTATAGGACTAAAAGTGAATACGTGTTTTGGCTTCTGTCATAGATATGTACCTAAATACATGGTTTGGATAAGAATAAGCCATGTTGGCATAAAAGTGCAGCATAAGAAGTGTGATGAAAGACTAACCAGCTGGAGGAAGTCTGCAAAATATATTGAGAAGGGGAAAATTAAAATATAGTAAGACTAGCCTTCCAGCTCATTAGCTGGAAGGGCAAATAGAAATAGCTTTTCACCCACTCTGCGATTTGTGATGAAGACAACTGAAGAAAGAGGACAACCTCTTCTTCCTTGCCTCTCCACTAACAATACTCCGTTGCATGAGGGTAGACTGGCTGCTTAGTCAATAGAACTATAATCAGATAGAGTAATAATCTGGGTTTTTGAAGCATTAACTGTTACCCAGATACAAGGATCATGTTCCTTGTGTCAGGTTTTAAAAAAAAAAAAAAATAAAATAAAATCTGATCTTATGCTGAGGCACAGGCCCACTCATTAAGCATCAGAAAATGAACATGTATCAAGCTAGGTAACAGTATGTGCATTTATAGGCTAAATATGTGTAGGTAGCACACTACAAATTCAGTACCACTGCAAAATTATGCAATATGGGATTCTTGAGTACCTTTGCTTTTGCAAAGAAAGAAAATTGGAATGCAGGATACCTAGTCCACCTAGATAGACTAGGTAACAGCATGTGAATTTATAGGTGAAATATTAGTACACATCATACTGTGGAATTCCATAACAATTAAAATAGTATTCCAAATAATTTCAAAAAAATTTATGATAATTGCCTTTGCTGTTTGATACAGTTAATATTATGCTGTGTTTTTCATATACTACAGTGCTGCAAAGTAATATGATGATTCTGTTGTAGTATCAGGAGGGCTAATACTTCAAACAGTTTCCCCCTTGCCTTGTAAGCATGCAGTGAGGTGTGTCAGCACTGATGTGGAGGAGCTTGCACAACTGGGCTATATGGTTTCTTTCCCATAGAGCAGATGGGGCACGTTAGTATACCAAGGCAGAGGCAGGAGAGGCTAGAGACAGAAACGGCTCAGGACCTGAACACAGCAATCGCATCGGACTTCAATAGGAGACAATGCCAGATAATTACCTAAAGTTCTTGACATAAAAAACTTTCTGGACAGTTCAGATTTGTGTTTGCTCTCTTATCATTTTTTTTTTCACATAGTCTGCAAAATTCCTGATAAGCAAGTGAAAAAAATCCTGTATTAAGGTCCTGCCATTTGTATTCAAATTACCTTAAGCATGAATAACACATGATGTTCAGGGGAAGACTGCTGTTTCCTTTAACACTCTTTGAATCCATGTAATAAAATCCTATTTGAAAACACTGATTTTGGAGGGTTGATCTTTCTACTAAGACTGGGTAGCTAAAATGTAAGCAATAATTTAATGAGAATATTAATTCTATGAAGCTATCCAGCAGACTTGGTTAGATTATTTTTTAAATAAATGCAGTAAGATGAGGATGAGAGAATATGGAAGAGCATCACTAACATATGTATTACATATTTAAATGTCTATTTTAAATATATACATATATGTATAATTAGGTGCCTATTTAAATAGAAGTCTCAATATTAATCTTTATTTTTTCCAGGTGCATGGGAAAGTTTGGAGTTCTTTTCCAGCAGAAAGATAGTAAAATTCAAGCAGGAAGTGCAAACAAGATATTTTTCAGGTCTTGTAATTATTTGAGGGGGGGGGGGGATTGTGCTTTAACTTACACTATATCATTCAGCTCTAATCTTGTATCTGGAGAAGGATTGATCAGGATGTAAGAAAGGGTGTTCTGATGATCATTCATTTCATCTAGAGGACAAAAAAAACCCCAAATTAATCATATTTACAAACAAGTTCTGAAAAGTATGTTTTCTGATAAACTAATTTGATAAAAGATTATCTTTGGTTCACAGAGCTGTTAAAGTGTCAGGTGTCAAAGTAATTTCAAAAGTTTAGCAACTTCTTTTCAACTGTACTTGAGTTGTAACTATCTGATGTAACATCTTTCGAGTTAACAGCTCTCAAAATACCTTGTTTTCTTTCTCAAAGTTCTAAAAGTATTCTTTTGCATTTTTTCAGTCATAGAAGTTTTGAATGCAACCCAATTTTAGTGTAATTTACCAATCTGTCATCTGGCTTATGTTAGTATGTGGGAAGTAAGGACTTCCATCTTCAGTTGGCATTGAGTTCAAGTGATAAGCAAGGTTAAATGAAGGTGTATGGCATTCTCATCCATTTCTAGATTTGGTCAATATAAACCTTTTTTCCCTTTTCACATCTATCCAGTAAGCATTTTTCTTTTATCACCTGTGCCAATGGGTTGAAATGTGAATGCTGTATAAATGAAAATTGGTAATTCTGTCTTGCATTTTTAACTATTCTTCTAATATTATGTTGCAATTGAAAGCTGACAAAAAATCTTTTCTTTTTTTTTTTTTTTTTTTAGGTTTTTGCCTAGTTGAGTCTCGCTACACTTTTGTAGCTGTCATTGCAGTATCTTTTGTTTAGCTTTCTCTCGGTATACTTCCTGTGGTGCTGCAGTGAGACTAGGTTTAATTTGATAGGACTAAAAAGGAGAGATATTGCTTCTGTGTTAATTTCTCACTTTAGCTTTTGAGGAAAAATCATTTGAAAGACAACAGCCCCATTCTAGTATCAATGTAATTCTGAAATCTTTTGTTAATTAAGTATTCTTGATATACTGTCTGTAGGTTGAAAATCACTATATTGGGTATTTTCTAGTATGTGTTCTTTTTCTACATGTTTGTATCATGTATTTGCACCACTGTAAGCACTTCTGTCTAGAAAACAATTAGATAAGCTCACATAGACTCTTAGTATAGATACAATTATACAGCTAAAATGGTGTTTTACAATAAAGCTTATTTCTGTAAAGTGAAATTGATCCAAAGTATTGTAACTAGTTATACAAGCACCTGTACCACCATACTAACACCACACCTCTGCTAGAGGCTGACATGGTCAAAACTGTGTTGTGTCGCAGTTGGCTTAAATGAATTCACACTTAATTGAATTTTAATTTGGAGGTCTTGGGGGTTATTAGGTTATCAATATAAAACAGACACTGAAGATGTGAAATTGGCTTTAGACATCATCCCTGTACATGGAGATACGTAAGATGCTGAGATTTTTGTTTCCTGTTTTTTTTGGTTTTGGTGGGATTTTTTTTTTTTGTTATTCCCCAAACATGGAGAGAGACAGAGTACCAAGGAGTATGTTTAACTTCTGCAGGAAGCTAACTGGTGTGTTTGATTCCTGCTCGTTTGAAAGAAAAGGGAGATTTAAAAGTTTCTAATTTGTGTTTAATGTGTGGTGGGATAAGTGGGGAGTGAGCTAGCTCAGAAGAGGGGTGAAAGGCTTGTGGAATATCTTTCTAAATGGGAGGGAGGGCGCAGAGATGGCAGTGGAAATGTGACAACCCAGTTTTGCAGCTGACTGCATATGTAAAACCAGTTTGTGTTTTTTTGGCGTTTTTTTCAGAATGTGGTTGTTTCTGGGTTTGTAAAAGTAGAAGCTTTCTGTATAATGAGGTGCATCTACAAGAAAACAGGGAAGTGATCATGAAAATTTATAAATCAGAAACAGGGCAGATAAATGTAATCAGATGAAGCATTTACCTATCAAGATTTCACTGTTCCGCAGATGGTATATAATCTTTCTAAATTTAAATAATGAAATGAACATTTATTGTTAGCTTTTAACTAGGATTTTAAAAGCAGGAATACAACAAAGTTTTCTCGTTACTAGTATAAGTATGAATTAAATTTACAAAACTTCTTTGCGGTTGATCAAATGTTATTGTGGCCTGTGTCACTCCTGGAAAATATTTAGTCTTGAATTTTCCTGTAGAGAGTTATATAGTATCCACAAAGAAAGCAGGAATAGTAATTATCCAGTTGCAGTATGGGATAAAGATCTTGTATTTACATATCTAATTTGTAAAGATTGAGAAAAAATATAACCATGTATTCTGCAGCAGCCTTCTCACAATTACGTTGATTTTATATCAACAGCAACAACAAGAACTCCTGTTGGGTAGTACATTGCTATTGGTGTCAAATGTTTTGACTCTGCATTAAGAATGTGGACAAATAACAATATCCATTCTGCAGGAAATGCCACATTTACCTTCAGTTAATGGATATTTTAGGGATAAGTCAAATTTAAAAATAATTGTGTTGAAAAAATGAAGAATTACACATTTGTGAAACAGTACATTTTGGATTCTTCTAATGAAAATTCAGTATGGGAGCCCCAGTATTGGTGTTTCTGAAGCAGAAAGTACTAAGCTCCAGATTGGACCTACTATGCAAACAAATAAGTTGGGATCTAGAAATTCTTGGTATTTCTAGGAAAACTAGAAGCCATAGTTCCAGGGCTTTCCACACAACACGCAATGGAGCCAAGGCTGTTGAAAGGCAACCCAGGCAGCTGTGGTGCATATATTAAAAAGAGTATTGCAGAACTCTTGTCAATAGTTTAAAAAAAACCAAAACCTCCAATCAACTAACACAAAAAAAAAAAAAAAAAAAAAAGAAAAAAAAACCAAAACCACCTCCAAAAATCCCAAACCAAAAAGGAACCCATCATCAACCTTGCTGGAGAAGGACTTGATGTATAAAAATGTCATCTAAAGACCTAGTGAAACATGCTTCATAAAAATGACTTTAAAGTGACACTTTGGCATTAATTCTAAAAACTGTGGGGAAAATGCAATATCCTTCATATAAACAACTCCTCACCTTGACATATGAGTGAAATTAGCAACAGTTCTGTCTTCATCTATGTTTCAACAAGTTTGTGGAAATAGGGCACAACTGTTCAGTGACAGGGAATGCTTATATATTCTGCATAAACATCATATGTGCTAAATATAAATCTGACTGGCATGCTGCCTTCTGAGCTTTCCATCTGAAAACAGGAATGGGTGATAATAGAACTGCTTAAAAACACTCCAGCAAGTTTCTCTCAGTAAAAAAGCAAAACAAACCCCCAAACAAACCAAAACTATTATCATAAACTTAAATATTTTGTTTATGACACCATCAGTTCTTAAAAATAAGTTCATCTTGCATAATACTAATGTTTTTATTAAAGTATTATAGTAATCATACCATATCCTGCTGGAGAAAGGCCCAGATGCTTCATTCTGTTTTTCACAAGTTCAGCAAGCTCCTGCCTTTCTGACCTCCTGTAAAGGTTCATTCGCTGTTGGTTTATCTTCTCAGCTGTTTTACCAGAGTGTCTTGGTACTCTTCTGCTCAGCCGTCGGGCCCACTGCATGCTTTTTCGTCGTAACAAGGGATGATCAGACTGATCGCTAGATGTTGAGTTACGATGACTGCTACGATAACTAATCTGTTCTTTGGTGTCTTTCGTGTCTTCCCATTCTTCCACACTGATAGAGATTTGAGACTTGAAAGGAAAATGACGAGAGAGATCAAGGGCTTTAAAAAATGGAAGGAGAGTAATGTGTTGTCTTTTCAACAGTGTAGTTCAATGTGTTTTGGCTGCAGTGGAGCTGAGGGGATTCAGCTGTTTACTTAGCAAGTGTTCCTGAATTGGGCACCCTTTACTAGACTTTGACTTTGTACGTAAAAAACTCATTTATGTTATAAATCTATTTTTCAAGGGCAAAAGCAGTTAAGCTTTATTTAGTGCCTGATTCTATTTTGATTCTGAGAGGAACAACTCTAGCCTTCTGATACTGCCTTTCCTGAATCTAGGAATCTGTTCTGAATGACTTCTCCACTATCCCCAAAGTCTGAATATTTTCAGAAATTCAAGTTCTGTAACTGCTTTTTAGATGTATGTTGTGGATTCATTGAGTAATAGTTCAACTTTGGCTGCATTGTTTTGAGTACCCTTTTAAGACCACAGGTGGACTGGGCCTGTTACCTGTGTCTCAAATTCCTCAGCATTTTTGACTTTCCAGTACATAATATCTGGAATGCCTCTGTGTCTGAAAGCATGTTGTAGCCTTCAGTGTGATTCAGGGCACCTCTTGCAAATGAGGTAAGTAATTCCTACCTTAAAGTATAGTGCTGTTGCTTTTTCACTCCTATAGTAACAAATGCCCCCAGATTTAAAAGCCCAAATCTGGTGGTCTGTTGCTGTCTCTTCTTCATGACACCTAAGTATGACCAATAGTATACACATACAACAGTTCTGAAATAACTCAAGTGGATGGGCTGTGTATACAGTTCTAACATACAAAAAGATCATAGGCAATAGAAGAGGAAACGTTTCAAAAGAGAACTTCAAAATTGTTTTAATGTCTGTTTTACATTTAACTAATACTTCTAGCTTCTAGTGTCAGAACTACTTACTTATAATCCTGAGTTATTGTTGTGATTTTTGAATTGTGTCTTTTATTGACATTGAAAGAGTGAAGCCCTTCCTAGTATCGGTGCAGTCATATTACCAAGTTACTGGTGACTGATTTCAGTGTGTTGAGTGTTTAAAATAAATAAATGAGGTATAAACCAAAGATGACTTAAAATGGAGCTGGCTCAGTTTGTATGAATCCCCAAGAACAGAAAGAGTTCACAATATGCTGGGAGTGATCAGTGTGTAAAGCAAATTTAACTGAAGAGCTGCTGAGGTTCTAAAGGCCTTTTCCCATTACTATAAAATCTGAAGGCAAGATTGTGTTGACCTCATCAGTGTTGAATATAACCTTTCTTTAAGAGACTCGCCACCCTGTTCCACACAGAATCTGTAAGGTTCCCCAAGTCCACAAAATATTTGATATGAGTAAATCTGACAGTGTGAGAAAGATTCTAATTTTTTTCCTTTTGCACAGAATAGCTTTTATTTATGTAAAAAACAACCAACCAACCAACCAAAAAAAAAACCCAACCAAACAAAACCCAAACCAATCAAACCCACTAATTAAAAAGAGCACTAAATACGCTTATGTTGTAGCACTTCAAGTAAAATCGTATTTTTAATATTCTAGACTAGGATCTTGCAATAAGCCTCATGCAAAGACCCACTAATTTATTGAGGCTCTTCAGATCAGTCTGCAATAGAAAGGGTTTGGGGTTTATTTTGAAAACTATATGATTTTTGAAGTCTTGTTACTGACTTAGAGAAACCTGAATCCCTGTGTACAGGAATGCCATTTGAATTTGTTGTTGTGTGTTATTTTAAATTGACATTTTGGATTTGCATGTATATTACAGTAAGGATTAAGGTAGGCAAAGTACATTCCATATGATAAGGTGCTGCTTATGGATAGGAAGGGTCTATTTGGTGTGAACAAATCTGACACAAACTGCATTATAAAGGATGGTCTTGTTTTGCCTTTCTTCCTGTCTGCATTGGTAGCTTTCCTTGTCCAACTCTTGATAAAATGGCCATCTGGACTTGCTGGCAGTAGTGTTGGAAAGGAAGAGACCACTCATTCTAATTATTACAGGAGGGTAACTCACATTTTTTGAGCCAGAGACTAATCAGAAGAGGCCAAGTAAAAGAACAAGTCTTTTGATTCTGTGAATCTGTAAATCCTTAGCTTGAACTTTCCAAATACTGGGACAGGTGAAGATGTGATAATGATAAATGAAGATGATAAAGTTAAATATTTGCTTAGGTGCCTTCAGTTTTTATGGTGCCTGTTAAGAAAGGTGTGCAGAATGGCCCTTCACTGTATGCAGGAGGAAAAAAATTAAACTGTTTAAAGACAAAGCAAAGCCAAAGAAACCCAAACCCTCTTTCAAAGACAGCACAAAAGCTGATGCCACCTGATGGTGGCAGCTGTTTAATACATAGAAGATAAAAGCCCAGTGCAGAGTACTTCTGTGTGTCACTCCCTGTTTTAATCAGTCTCAAACTTTCTTTAAAAATGCTTTCATAACTACTATTCATTTATTTTGAGGTTTGGTTGCTTTAATTTCTTTTCATTTCTTTTCATTTTTGCACAGCTTGTAAACCTGCTGTATGAGAAGCATAACTGATGACATGGTATCACTATTACTATGTAGTAGTAATTGATTATCTTATGTTTTATGAAGTGTATATAATTTTTTTGAGATTCCTTAAAATAGAAATGTGGTGAAATCTCTGTAAGATACCAAGGTGCATGTTAAGTCTTTACATAATCACTGCTACTTTTACTGGGGAAAAATCTGTATGTCATACATTAAGTGAAGAAACATTTGCCTTTAAACTCTTTTTTTTAAACTTTCATGTGTTTTTTGTGGGTTTTTTTTCCCTGGTTTTGGGTTTGGCTTTTATTAAAGGCAGGTTCCTATCTCAAGTATCAGACTGTGCTCAAATGGGTGTGATGGCTCACTTAGGCTGCTGGACATCTATGACCCACAGGGGTTTTTCCACTTAGGCAAAGTGCTCTAATAGGATGTTTCACACCCCTATTTAAACACTAGTTTAGTTTGGCCAACACATGGCAGGAACAGGAGTGTAGTCATGAACACACTAGTGTCTTGAGATATTTGAGATGGTCAGGGTGGCTGTGAGCATGGTGGTAACAGCACTATAACACCAAACATCAATTAGTTTCTTGGATCTTTGTTCCCTTGCCTTGCTGCTCCCTGCAAGCTAAGTATGTAAAGTATGAAACGGTTTTAATGTGCAGATTCAGCTATTCTGTTCTTATGCAATGCCTTATCTTTATCTAACTACAAGTTTTAAGTTAAAGTAAATTTACTGTTCTGTATACCCATAGCCCTTAGATGCACTTAGAGTTCCAAGAACTCTTTTCTGCTCCAACAGCTGTGTATTGGGTCTGGCTGAGATGGAGTTAATTCTCCCCATAGCAGCCCTCATAGTGCTGTGTTCTGCATTGGTAGCTG
>JANZLQ010000095.1:22855994-22879419 GCA_026212715.1 Elanus axillaris
GAGAGTTCCCTGTCCCCGGCGGCCCTGGTCCTCCCCCCCCCCCCTTCCTCTACCTGATATAACCGAAACTCTTCATAAGATTATCTATGAAAGTTGGTAGGAAGTAATAGAGCTCCTCTTGGCTATTGGACAGTGGCTGGTTTCAGTATCCAAATGTTTTAAGAAACTGCTTCTTTGTAAAAGATAATCAGTAACTATCTTAAACTAAACCTGAGCCTGGTCTGATCAAGTATTCAAGCACTTGAGTAGCTGTGTGTATAGAAGCTCTAAAGGTTCCCAATGTTATGATAAAACTGTGAGTTTAAAGTTAAGTGACTGATGGTCCCAAACCTTGTTTTCAGAAAAACATTTGAAAGATCTTTAATTTATCAGTTAAACTTGCTTCAGAAGACTTATGAGTGTGTATGCTTATCCCCTGTCCCCTGCCAAAATAATAAAAAAAAAAATCAGGTAGAGAAGATAAGTGTTACTCTTAAAGTTACCCTTACCCTGTACAGATGCTGTTTGCCAGTCAGCCTGATGTTTGAAAGCATGTGAAATGCAGAAAGGAAAAAAAACAGGCCACTAGAATGCACTCTTCACAATATGTTGTATGCTCACAGTTTAACTGTTCTTGTTTCTCTTTTTTGGCCATGAAGTTAAATAGCCAGCTGTGAATGTGAGAATAAAGCATTGCCATGAATTTAATCTTGCTTATTTTAACAATTCATTACATAAGGATCTGATATGTCCTCTGTTCTGTTAAAAGCTATGACAGGCTTTTTTTTATATTATCGGTGATGCTGCCTCTGTTCTTTTCCAAGGAATGATTTTGATGAATTATGTTAATGCTGCTATATTTTAAAAAAATCAGCTGACATTATTGCAGTGGCACAATCCACTGGCTAAGCTGTAAAAGCCACCTGTGGAGATATTGGTGGTCCACAAAGAGAGACACTACTGAACTTGATGGAATCTTGCATAGCTTTTTGTAACCCTTATTTTTAAATTAACTTTAACCGAATGTTTGTACTTCTTTCAAGATGAATCTTGCATTTAAGCATTACATAGCTTAATGTTTTATAACATTTTTCTGAAATGTAGAAGAGAAAAAGCAAATTGTCTTGGAAATAGGTAAACTATGAGTATTTTGGAAGAAAGGAGGAAGTTGTTCATTTTGCATTTTAGAGCTGCATTTGAGCCATGGTTTAATGAGATGGCAGTATTAGTGGTCACATAAAGAAATGGCTTATACATGACAAAAATAAAAGCTGCACAAACAAAAAAGTTAAATAAGAAAAAGTATTTTTGTCATATATATAGGTAGAAATTTATACATTTATATGGCAGACATAAATCTATACAAAAAAATTACCACTGTTTGTCGCCTAAATTTAGAGAAATCCCACAATACTTTTAATAACACTAATTTATTCTCTTTTTGCTCATTTCTAGTTAGAAGTTCACATGAATACTGAAACGCCACCTGCTTCGAGATATAGTGTTGATATTCTTGTTACACCTGATACAGGACCTGGGCATGCAGCTTGTTAAGGATATTGCCATTAGTCACCACACGCAAGTTCAGATTAGAGCTAACTATCCTAGCCTGTCCTGTCTGTGCCTGAGCTGCCCCTTGTTTTCAGTCAGTCAGTTCTCTGTAGGCCAGCACAGGAATGAAAGCCTGTATGTAGACAGGCTCTGGGTATTCATGAAGTCTAAGGCTAAATATGAGCCCTGAGTTACTGTGACCATATATATGTATGTCAGCAGAGGGATACCTTCAGTGGGTTATTGGAATTGTGTCTCCCACTCTTATGAGAACCAAAGAATGTTGTATACCCTGTAATCAACCCCCCCCCCAAAAGTATAGCAAACTGACATACCTCAGATGTTGTAAGCTTTTGGGATTCTGTTCTGTAGACTCCAATTGGAATGTCTCCTGTAGAAGAACAAAGTTTCTGATATAGTCTGGCATACGTCCTAATCCATAGATCCTCTTCTGTGATTTTCATCTGAACAAATAATAGGAGGGAGGACTTTTAACTCTCAAGGGCTTATCACTTCTTTATTATACTACTCTTGAAAAAATTTTAAAACTAAACACTAGCTGGTAATGATCATATTGTGGAGAAAAGGTGCAATATTACATCAAATCTGGAACTTCTACTGAGTTTGTAGACACTTTCTTTAGTTCTCTTTCTCTTTGGGAGCTGTTGCAATGCAAATGGTTCAGTCTTATGAAATTGGTTCTGTTCTTATTTTAAAATTACTTAAAAACTTATATTGCATCCTTCATCCAGTGTTCATATCTGACTATAATATGAATGAACTAAATTTGGGAAGCAGTAAGAAACTGGTGATGGACAGACTGAAGAACACATGAGTATTTTGAATGCAGCCAGATACATATTCGCTAGACTGCAGACTGAATATCTTGGGAGATGCGGGGAGGGAAAGTAATACACTAAGCATAAATGGCATAAGAAAGTCTTAAATTAATCTCAAGTATTCCATTACCTTTACGCTAACTTTATTTCAAGATACGTGAGCCCCTTTTCAGAGATCCAACTGTCCTGCATTCACTGTAACAAAGCTTAATGATTGACCAACAAATCCATAATTGTTTTTTACTTAAACAACTTTCTTAAACCATCATTGATAACTTTCCTTCCGAGAACAACATCCTGCAATTCTTTATAGCTTCCCAGAAAGCAACTGGTAAATAACTCGACTTCTGTTGATCTGTTTGTCACCTGGGGTGTGATGAGTGTAGGAGAAAACAGAAATGGGGGGGGGGGTAATTGTAATAAAAAATAAATTTATTGGTTTATTTTTTGTGTGTGTATAAACATTAAAATTGATATAAAAATAAAATCTGTATTGCAGAATATTGACATACATAATAACAAGATGACTTTTGAACCTTATCACCTAAACTGAAGTTATTTAATACATCTTTATGTAAAATCCAGTTCTGTCCTTTATTGCCTATGGTAGAAATGGGTGTTGTGAAATAGCATTGTTTGTAAGTGGTAGCCAGGCTGTACAGTATAGGTAGTGCCATTGCTATTTCATATAAAATATCATTTTCCTGTGTTTTCTTGTCTTTCCTATTTTCCTTCGTGCTCTATAGAATGTATTGGGTTCTCTTTGGGGGGGTGTTTTTTGCTATGGAAGTAACTAAAAATGGGAACATTTTCTATCTAATTTTCTTGTCTTCTCCCTTGGTGAAAAAGGAAACAGATGGCCTTTCTTGGACTTTCACAAAAGGAAACGCTATACAAAGAAAGTAGATGTATTTTGCAGACAGTACAGAATCTTCTCTGGCACTCCAATTTTTTTTATTTATTTGTGTTTTAAAACAACTTACAGAACAAAGAAACCCAGATCCTGGTGTGGTATCAAGTCCCAGCAGAAGTCTTGTGATAGAAATCATATAATCTTTCACAAATGACTGCAAGATTTTTAACAGGAGAGATGGAAAAGAAAGAAAAAAGCTTTAGTGAGCAGATGAGCAGGTAACCATTAGCACCATGTGTGAATTTCAGAGAAATTGTACATTTGTGTTTACAAGTAATCTCTACCTTTTAAGTATCTTAATTACTGAAGAAATACCTATCCTTTTCTTTGTCCTGAATCTATCTACATAAAATAAGTTTTCTTATTTGGTTCTGCATATGCATGCAATGTACATACAGGATTCAAAGAGGCTAAGGCATAATAAGGCACCATGAAAGCAAAGATGAATGTAGATGTAAGATCAATGGAAGTAAGGTATTAGCCTTATTGGGTGTGAAATTATAATAATGAACTCTTCTGTGCAAAAAAAAATAGCTGTCATGTTAGATGGGGCTGCAGCACCGAGTAGTGGGTAATACTAAGGTGAGACTGCTATTGTTTTAATTCAAATGAGTCATTTGCTTTTGCCAATCCATCTGGGTTTTTTCTAAGGGTTGACATGCCTTATCTCAGGTCAGGCTCGTTGCTCTGCTAACAGAAGTGTTTTGCTGATTCGTTTAAAAGGTAGAAATTAAGCTAAATGTAGGCTAGGACCAGGAACAGACACTAGATCAGCTAAAATCACCAATACTCCTCCTCCATATGAGTTGGGCTGCTGGAATCAGAGGGCCATGTGGGTGCTCTACTAACTGTGGTAGGGCTGTTCATTGCCACCTCTTCTAAGTGTAGTAGGGTAGCATTCAAGGCAGGCTATCAGTCTTTATCGGAACACAACTTGCATTTTGGCTTAATGCAAATATGGAGCTAGCAAATAGCTTTTAATAAAGAAATACCTTTACAAATGTGTTACGTAATTCCTTCAGAGTTATAGCATCTGAGTTTGTTTAAACTCAGAAGCTAGGCACATGTAATTTGATACATAGTGATTCAATTATTTTAATTTTGGTAATCTTCTAGTTGTGACAGGGCAAATGCCAATGAGCATCTTCTTGAAAAGAAAAACATTTTTTTGTAACCTTCGCTGATTTGTTATCTTTGCTGCATCATTTATGCTATGGAATTATCATTAGATTACCAAGTGTATTCACAAGGTTTTGCTAGATCAAGTTTTCATATTTCAGTCAGTTATCCTATAGATAATTTGAAGGCTCTTCTTTTGGCCTGGAACAGGAAGTACCAGATGAACCCTGCTGTTTACCATGACATTTACTCTGTTCCTTGTATGCAGAAGAGAAAGATGTACGGAAAAGGACAGGACCATGAAAAAGAACAGATAGAACTTGCTGTCATACTATTTGTAATTTGGAATAAGAAAGATCATTTTAGAAAAATGACAGTTCACCTGAGCTGTAGGAGCTCAAAGAAAGAATGGGTGGAATCTCAGTGAGTGCGTGGGCTTTATTTTTGTTTTAAACACTTTCTGGTGAATGGTTTTACTCTGTCAAGTCACAGCATGACTGATTGTGTGTAGGAGCAGATATAAAATATTCAAGTTACTTATGTGCTGGCAGGAGTTGTTGATAATGACAGATCTGTTTCTATATAGGTGCTTTAATCTACCTTTAAAAAAAATTGCCATATGTGATGTTAATATTCTGGGACATGATTAAAACCATGTTTTATAAGCAAATGCATTTACTTCTAAAATATCTAGAATTTGATAAATGGCTTTACATCTGTTGGCTTATCTGCTTTTGGTACCTGTCCATATACATGACTGTTTTCTATATTAATGACTTTTTGAGAAAAGCTTAGCTCCAGGAATTTTTCTATTTACATTGAACTTGCCTTCAGGGAATTTATTTGGAAGTAGAATTGAGGTGAAAGAACATCTTTTGTGCACCAAATTACCAAATAAACTAATTTACCTGAAAGAACACTTAGCGCCTGAATACGAAAGCATGCATAGGCTACTTCCAGGTATAGGCAAAGTAGGTAGCTGCTTAGGTGAGCAGACTGCATGGGCCATGGTGGTGTTGCTGCTTATTCTGTGTACCTTGATCTTTGAAGGCTAGTGCTGGTGGCTGCTGTTTGGGCATCCTGATGTATCAGGGTGTGCAGAAAGGTGGTCATTGCCAAGGGAGCAAGGACAGTATTCTCTTTTTCCACCCTGAAACCAGCAACTACTACCTTCATTTGTCCTGACCCTGTATTTTATAATATATTATTTCTTCAGCTGTCTAAGGCTGTTGCCTTCCCCTTATCCCCACTGACTTTCATAACTTCTTTTTGCATGAGGAGGCCCATCCTGGATTCTTGGGCAAGAACGTTCAGTGCTGCCTTTTCTTCCCCCATTGTCTCTTTGTAACCACTGTGTATATTTCTTGTTAAGGCCAGAATGAGTTACTTTAAGATATGATGACTGGTCATCTACAGGTCTAGTTGACATGAGTAAGAGGACAGGACACAATGAAGTAATTGAGGCTTCTATCGGCAAATGCAGATTACTGATAAATTACTCGTAAAAGTGATTCTGTTGATTTTCATGGTTAGAGACACTACTTTGTGGGAATGGGCACTGGCTTTTTGTTGCAGAGTACAAGCATTATTAGTCTGTATGATTGGTATTTTATGTAGGCCTTATCAAAACTATCACACTTATTTGACTGTAGAGAGGTTCACAAACAGCATTACACTGTGTAAACAACAGAATTCATGCAAGTACAGGATGATTTGGGCATAGATAACTGAGCTAGTACTGTCATGTGGAGCATGCTCCATTATCTTTTGCATTTGTTCCTGGTACAGACACATGTTTTAATGGCTTACATGTAGGGAAACAGAGTCATCTAACAATTAAGTACAATAAAATAGGTGGTAACAATGCATGTCTATGTTAAGATAAGTCACATTATTGCTCGTAGTACCTGATAAAGCAGTGTATCCAACATACTGATGCTGAAAACCCTGCCAGCAGCGAAGGGCAGTCGAAACATAAATGCCAGATTAGATCCCTTCTCCCGCTCTTTCTGTTAAAGAATTAAAAAATAGAAAATACTTTTAGTGCTGGTTTTGGAAGGACTATAATAAAAACATCAAGTTGACATTACCTTGAAAAAGGTCAAAAGTGTAAAATTCTTTTACTCTGAATATAGCCTCTTTCTGCAAATACGTAACATCTTTGTTCAGTACTTAGTTTTTCAGGTTGAAAGTTTTTGTTTAATGTATACGTTGTTTCAATCACTGCATCTCAAATTGCATGGGCACATTCTATGAGATCATTTTAAAAATGATTGAAGTATTTGACTGTACTTAGAGCAAAGCTCTTGTTATTCCTGCTCCAATTCCTTGGTGTTGACAGTGGACTCTCATTCGGGTCCAGAAAGTCTACCAGGAACAGGAATGTGAAACATGAACAGAATCTAATGCAAAGGGAAGAAATGGTATTTCAGTGACTGTGAAGATGTGAGACAAGATCAGACATGGATTGGGGTAGAAACTTCTTGCTCTAATGCTTCTGGGGAAGGGATGCAGAAAAACAACTATAGTTATGCATTTTGCTTATCACATCTTGCTTGCAGAGGAATAGTACCACAACACACCTCCTATTCCTTCAGTTATCAGAGAGCAAAACTACAGGTTGGAAGTGATTTTCTTATTTTAAGAAGAGAGAAAATATCAAGCTTTCAGTTCAGAGATGTCATGAGGAATAAGATGTGTTCTCAAAGCACAGAAATGTTACATGTCTTTGAAATGAGACACATCTACCACATATACACAGTAGTACACGCTGGGGAATGCCTGGCTAGCAAGAAACTTGGCAGAAAAGGCCTTGAGGATCCTGGTGGATCCCAAGTTGAATGTAAGCTAGCAATGTGCCTTTGTGGTGAAGAAGGCTAATGGTATCCTGGGATGCATTAGGAGGAATGCTGCCACCAGGTCGAGGAAGGTGATCCTTCCCCAATATTCAGTACTAGTAAGGCCATACCTGGAGTGTTGTGTCCAATTCTGGGCTCCCCAGTATAAGGAGAGATGGAGCTACTGGAGGTCATCCAGAAAAGCACCACTAAGATGATCAAGGGACCGGAGCACCTCTCTAATAAGGAAAGGCTGAGAGAGAACTGGGACTGTTTAACCCAGAGAACAGTAGGCTCAGGGGGGATCTTATCAATGTGTATGAATACCTGAAGGGAGGGGTGCAGAGAAGACAGCGCCAGGCTCTCTTCAGTGGTGCCCAGTGCCAGGACAAGAGGCAATGGGCACAGACTGAAACACAGTCTGTTCCTTCTGAAGGTCAGGAAACACATTTGTATTGTTAGAGTGACTGAGGGCTGGCACAGGTTGCCCAGGGAGGTTGTGGACTCTCCCTCTTTGGAGCTAATTAAAAGCCCTCTGGCCATTGTCCTGGGCAACTGGTTCTAAGTAGCCCTGCTTGAGCAGGGGCCTTAGGCAAGATGACCTCCAGATTGTACCTGTTGATTTCTGTGGTTTCATCTGAGTGGAGTGGAAAAAGATGTCACAGAAAGAATTTCCTCTCCCAATAAAAATACACAGCAAGCAACTCTTTAAAATATGATATTAACCTGTCCTTTATAAAATGTCACTTCTGCCAATCTCTTCAGGTTAAAGGGATTTCAAAATTTTTAAGGAAATAGAATATAAGTATTTCAGGGTTTTTTTTATTCCAAACATTCTCTATGTTTTGACCAAGTACTACTGGCTTGTATTAGTTTCTTCTCCATGAGAAATGCATACATATACACTCACGCTCTCACACATATACACACACGTATGTGTGCTTTGATAGCCGAGTGGCAAAGCAATGTTTCTGACAAGTTGTGTACTTTGACAGTTGTACAGTTAGACTGCTTTCTTCTTCAAAACCCACTTTCACCTAGATAAGCATACCATTGTGCTTACTAGTGTAAGACATAGAAACAAGAACTTTTGTATTACTTCTGTAGTTCAATATCTTATATTCCAGTGCTTTTCTGTTAGTGCAGTCAGAGTAGAAGGTACTTTTCTTCAATTGCTATTGAGAATAAAAATCTGTGCATGAATTATAGGAGGAAAAAATCTAAGATTTGTTTTACAAATACATCAAAATTAAAACTACATGCATATTATAACATATGTTGCATTAACTCCTTTTAGATTCATGCCATGAAACATTTCATAGGGAACTGTCTGTGAAGTGACTATCCTCCTATCATGTGGCTCAGGTATTACATTTATCCTTCCATCTGTTTAGAGAAATTTGAGGCAGATTCTGTTTTTCTGCCAAGAAAGGTAGCATAAAGCAAGAGATATTTGGGGAATAATTTGATTCTTATTCAAAATCCTTGATAAACATAAGGATGTTCTTATTTGCTTTATTTTAAAATGGAAGCTTAGAAACTTTTCTCCCCCTTTATTTTAAATTTCTTTTATTGTTTCCTTCCATTCTTATTACAGGCTTGCTTTTTCTTTATTCTTGCTTAAAAGAAGTTTGTGAGAAATCTGGTTTTTACTCAGGCACTTTGCACTGAGTTTTGCTTTATTACTTTGCAGACTCATTCACATCCCAGAGAATACTGTGGATGCAGAAGCCAGAAATGTGCCAGAATGTCCCAGCAGTTTTATTTCATAAGTGTGATGTCTAGCAGCATCTTCTCTGACACTTTTTGGAATTAATGAGGAAGGGGATATAACTACTTAAAGAAAATCATAAATCATTCTAGGAACATAAATAAAAGATCATGGCACGAGTGCATCCTGTAGAACTCCACTTATATAGATGACATTTTAAGACACAGCTATTAATAGATGGAGATCTTTACTTCATCCTCAGTCTTCCTATGTTTGTGGCTTTGCTCAAGTTGTGAAGTTCAGAATTTTTACTGCTTTCTAAGTAATAACAGGCATACTCTTGTGGTTTTGAGAAGTTCTTACCATGTGCTTCCTCCATACAGGCCATTTAATTTGAAGTTAATTATTTCCTTTTGGGTTTGCATATTGTCAGATTAACAGAAATTATCTGCCCAGAATGTCAAGTTCATAAGCTTTTCAGTTTATTTCCTTCTTTTTGACCTCCATTTATATTTCTGTCAAACCTTTTTTAGGGTTCTTTATGATGGTTTTATCTTTTTATGATTTCTAAGCAAATACCTATTCCTTCCTAACAGTTAATTTTATGATACCAATAACAAAGTACAAACCCCAAACTAATCTGAAGCCCTGTTTTGGCTACTCTGTCGGTGGTTGAAAGAAATCTAGGGCCCACCTTGATTTAATATATTCTCCTCTGATATAGACAGTAAAATGGGAACTGCCACTATAGGCTGTAACTGTTATGTACTAACAATGCAAAGTTGCTTTAATGAACATACAAGGATATGGGGGGGCAGGGACTGGGGGTCAGACAAGAACATATAAAGGTGACAGAGGTAGTGGCTTGTTACAGGGAACAGTCAGTGAACCCTTTGTTTTGGTGAAATGTTGGTTGTTGCCAATGTCAGATGTGATACTGATCAGAAATCTGGGCGTGGAAAAAACTTTACAGTACCTTTGTTGACATAAGGGATTTGGATTGGTAGCACTTCACCTCTAGAACAGTTTATGATATTTTGGACTATGTGTTCTTAATTGCTTACGTTCTGTATTTTTGGCAAGAACAGATTCGTTTTTCTGTTGTTGATCTGGAACGACTTTCTGAAAACCTGCCAGTTCAACAGCCAAATGTGTATGCCAATTATTTATATAGGTTTTTAATTGTAGGTGATTTAAATCATTAGAGATGCATCTAAAATAAAACTTACACCAATTAAGAGGTACCAATCTATTTTTTATAACCCATATATCATTAGTGCTTGCTATTACTTAATGTTACTTCAAATCTGCTTAAGACCTGCCCAGTATTAAAACCAAATACAGACAGCATGCCCTATCCTTAATTGAAGGTAAAAAAAGCAGTCTGGCTTTCTGTGTATCACTGCAAAGGTTCTGGGCAATCCAGAGAGATTTCCACTCACCTAACATGTATGTGCTTATCCCTGTGGAAGACAAAATAGCAGCATTGATTTGGTTAAAAGATACAGGAGTTTGCATGTATTTTAAAATGATCACTTAAAGGTTTAGAATTCTTATCCTTCAGTTAACACCTGCAATATTTACTAGGAAAATTTGGAAGAAAAAAAAAAAACACACAAAAAAACCAACCCCACAAAACCCCATAGAAAACTAAAGTGTGAATCTTATCTAAGGCATTCTAAACCCTTTCTTTCAAGAAAGAGGGAGTGGTTACCTCTTTTTTTCTTATCTAAGACAAATGGAGAACATAAGTTGTAAGTTTAGACCATGGGTGTTTTGTTTCTCCTCTTCTCTCTTGTATAAGGGCCACTGCTTTCTCCCATGTCAGTGCTGAGTGTGGTGTTTGGATTTATTTATCTCTAAAATGAGGAAAGTTGCAGCTGCAACAGCAGATGGACTTCTGATTTGTGTATCTTCTACAGCCCATTAGGTTGAAAAGTCAACTTTGCATGGGTGTTTCAGTGCTATGTAAAGGCAACTTGCCTGACTTTTAGTCTTTCTGAAAATGAGGTACTTAATGCAGAAATAACAATCAACTTTACATTTGACTGCATTAGATAATTTTTACTTGAGTTTTTAATTGCCTTTCATTTTGCATGAGGGAGTTCTGAAACATCAAATGAACTACAGCACCACCTGTGAAGTGCTCCCTGCAAATGTTAAGATGAAATGAGTGGGAAATATAAACAGCAGGCAACTTCAACAGCAATGAAGAAAATGTTCTTTCTTTAAGATAATTTATCTACCTCTATTTCAGCATAGCATAGTTTGGATAGGAAGTTAATTAACTGTTCAGCTTCCAACCTCTGTTCACAAATTTACATTCGCCCAATGAATTAGTAAAGATAGGGAAGAAGTTATAATATTTCTAATGATTTCCAGAACCTTTGCTGGAAAAATGAAGGAGCCTGTGTAAAGCAAGAAAGAAAACTGAGATAAAAATCCTTGTTTCACTGCATTGAAGTAGACAGGCTACAGCCCACAGAGTATTCCAGAAGCAACTGTAGACACCACATACTGGGAAAGCTGTTACTATTCTTACCTCCCCTTATCACTAAACTGTATGGATTAAGGGAATATGTTTAAAAAAAAATGCTGTCGATTATAGTACACTAAGGTACTAAGTTATGTTGGAACACAGTCTTGAAGGTACCATCCAGCTGTTAGGACTTGCTGCCCTGAATAAAATAGTAATGCATGACTCCAGCCAGTTCCAGCGTAATCTTCCTGAATTTACCATTGAGGGAGGGAGTGCTAAAATGGAGGAATCACAGCTGCAAATCTTAATGGATAGTGGGAGTGGCATAATCCAAATTAAGACGTGCCTCCTGCTGCAAACTGCTCCTCTCTTCATGTTAACAATTTCTGTCTAGCTTTCTCACAGTTCTGTTTTCTGTGTTTTTCAGAATGCCACCTAAATAAGACTAAACTTTCATTCTATTTCAGGCAAAGGTCAACAAATCACAAAAGATTATATGGATATTTACATCTTGTGGTTGAAATGTAAGCATGATAGTCAACTGAGTAGAAGACTGACTTCTAATACTTACCCTATCTCATCTAGACAGGTTGAATTTTTGCAAATTCAATTACTTTGTAAGAAACTGGGAGCTGGCCTGTGAGGATAAGTTTGTATGAAAAGGCTGTTTTCCTTTAAATATATGTTAAAATTAACTATGTGAACATTATACACTAAATATCTGAAATCCCCAAAATGTAGGAAATTTACTGTACAGCTTGGAAATGGAAATTATATGCTAATTCTGTATAATGATTTTAGCATGAATTCAAATTTGCAAAGATATGTAAGATATCTGAGGTGAAGAGACTGGGAGGCTACATGAGAGAACATAGCAGCAATATCTAGATTGACAGCAAGGGGAAAGAGATGACTGGAGTGGAAGATCTTTGTCCATGAAGACTGGCACAGTGATACTATTTATCTTACTCTTATAAACTCAGAAAATGGCCTGAAAGATCATGAAGGCGATACTGTAAGTTTTGTGGACCGCAGAGCTAGGTAGGTCAGATCACCAACGAAGATCTGTGAACAAGAGGATCATCCTTGAATCTACCAAGTTAAACAGATGCACAGTGTTACTTCGTTATGTTCCATCTAACATTTTAGCAATAGTATTTTGGACAAGCAAATTAAATTAAACATATCTCCATACAGCCTCCCTGTTCCACCGCTTGAAAATGCCAACATGTGTACTGGAATGTATAAAATATGAAGGTTTTATCTAGCATTTAAGTAGTGTTACTCTCCTTATTGTCACTAGGGCTGCACTTTGACAGAGAACAATTGCTGCTCTCAGATTGCCGCAGTAACACAAATACCCCACACAGGTACGTGGAAATATATACAGGATATGTAATTATAGTGCTTTTAAAGTGAATTGGAATAAAAAATACATTATAACAAAAGCTGTATATGTTTTAAGTGTTTAGTCATTTAAAATATTTTCCACATTAATTGCCTGTGGCAGCCTCTTGGAAAACCATATTACCCCTAACTATTCAGTTATCCAGAAATACCCAATTTTCCTTGAGCAAATTCCACCAGAGGGTTGGTGGATTAATATTATATTGTAAAGTGATGGAACTCAAATCAAACTTCATTCTTAAATGAGGGTAGAATTTGGAAAAAAATCATCTTTTAGATTAGATCTGCAACCATAAAATCATTTCACTGTTTCCACTTGTTTGAAAGCATTGTCACAAAATCAGAAAAAGCGTTAAAATGGTAACATTTAAATTGGGGGTGGAGGGAGGCAAATCTCCTTACCTTTTCTAATTTGGATAGAGCAAGAGAATAGCAGTCTTTGGCTCTGAACTGCATGAATCTCATATTGGCTGGGTGAGTTAGTTCTGTGATAATGCTTAGGCTTGAAAACAACCTGTATTTTAAAAGAATGTAACAGTTATACCTCTAATTATAACAATTCACAAATGTAAATCTCTATATAATGCTGTAGCTAGTGCTCATGTCCACATTTTTAATGAAGTCCCTGAAACCTGTGGTGAGTTTTGGCACAATGAAATGCTAATATAATAGCAGATGAAACCACAAAACATTCTCTATAGAATTCACAGAGAAGCAAACACACCTTCAAAGGTTGAGCTTATAAAATACTTTAATGCTAGAAAGGAAACAATTTCATTACCAGAGATTTTATTTAAGAATATCTAAAGTGACACAAATCTGTAGGAAACAACAAAAAATGCAAAACTATATAGCCTGCACTTAGCACCTGGTTGTATGTAAACTACCATTTTATTAGAACTGGCTTATGTACTCTTTCCATTTTTTAGTTCTGTTTGTTTGCTCTGTGTCCACAGACTGAACAACACAGATGAAAACGGACATTTCTTGGGAGTTGCTGAGAAAAACTATGCTTATGTATACTTAAGTTCTCACTCTGAAATATTTATATACACAAATATTTATAAGTTAACACTGATTCAGGCTTCCAATAACAAAAAACAGTGAAGAAAGTTTAACTCTGATCTGGCTGAGTAACACAGATTTTCATGTAGCAGACTAAAGAGCCCCTCCCCAGCTCTTAGGGCTCTAAGAACTACAAAGGAATGTGTAGTTTACACTATGGAAATACTAAACAACTTGGAATAGAACCCAGATTATTATTTGAGTATTTCCTCTACAGATTAGTATCAAAAAATGAGATATGCATTTGTAACCTGTTCTGATGAGTCTGAAAGTACTTATCTATATGTGACAATAGATAACTGGACATCATTAATATGAGTTCTGTTTTATTCAGAAATAAATCAAAGTAGTTTTCTTGAAAGGTGAATTTAGTAAGTTAGTGTCAAATGTAATACAATGTACCTTTTTAGAAGTCTTTAGTCTTTTTCCCTCACTTTTGTAGGGAGGAACTTCACTGAAATGGCAATTCAAGCAGACCCTAAATGTGGGGAAACGTATGTCAAAACTATCTGTCAGTATGTGTTAATGCCATCTTATTTCAGTAGTTTCCTACGTCTATTGATGTCAAAACACAGACTGGTAATGATCACATGATCCCAAACATATTCTGATGATATGATGGTAGAAATGCTAGCCATTCTTATGTTAGCAGTTGTCAAGTCCCTGTGAATAATGAAATATTAAATGTGATCATATAAGGAAAAATTGACTTGGCAAACTGGGTGAGAATGTGAATCACTTAACAATGGCCATTCATGTGCACTAGTTTGAAAGGCATTGTGCATTCTCAGGAATTTCTGTACCTTTTTAGCTCTTACAGTCAGACTTTGATACAAACCCTGAGTGGTGCAGTATCATTATTAACACATGATAACCACACTCTTGAGATGCAATTGTGGTATGTCTTCACTTGTATGCTGTGTGTTATAAAACCCTGCAAAGTGCTCATGAAAATTCAAAAAAAATCCTGATAAATCACACTTGTAGGTATGAACGTGTACTTAAGTAGCTTAACAAATGTGTTAAAGTTCTGAGGAAGGAGAATAAATGTCCTCTGCATTAATTCTGTAGCACAGAATTACTTAAGCTTCTGTTGGCTGGAAATTTTATTGTATTGTTGTATTAAAGGACAGGCATTCATATTGGAAAACTAACGTTATAACATTCAGAACTAAGAGTAACAGGAAATTAAAAGCTGATCCAATGATAAAACATACACAACTTACAGGAAAAAAAACAGGTTACTAGGTTTCTGTTAAAGATGGGTTTAGTTTATCACCAAGATATGAAAACTGATTTATATTAGGAAATCAGTTTCAAACCTGGTATTGGTAAAATTAATTTTTCACTTATGAGTGCCTTTTAGCGGAATTAAGGGAAATTACTTTCTAGGTAGTCAGGGCCAGATGGAGATACCTCTTGCCCTGGGTGTAAGGCACACTGCCTGCAAGCTTTCAGCAGCAGAGCAGGCTACTTCTGTGCAAAGATCCCCTTTTTCTATCCCATTCTGGTAAAAAGGACTGGACAGGGTGGAGAAAGCCTTCATCAGCCTGATGGAAGATACGGGTTTCTGTTGAACTGGTATTTGGGAATTAGACAAGCAAGAGATACATTTAGTTCTTTCCTGAACCAAAAAGGTAAAACAATGTAATGCCATCATAACACCTAATTTGGTTTATCTATAAATTGGTGCTGACTACTAGATATCAGCTGAACTACTGACTTGTTAGGTGTCCTGCTGTCAACAGGCTTCTTGCAGTATTTGAAACATAGTCTTCAAGATGTTAGCTAATAATAACTTAAAACCAGGGCCTTCCAGACACCAACATTTGAACCTATTAATTAATAGAAAGCAAGAGTAAATATAAACACTCCTTCTAATACAGACCTGCTGCCTGAGGAAACCCCCCATTTTTCTGAGATGGACTCATAACTGTCAATAGGGACTCAATGGTTGGCCGCATATTTCATATTAAAAAGTGAAAAGCGCCTCTAGCGCATAATCCAAACAAGTAATTTCTCCTTGTACTTTTAAACTATGCTAACTTGTTCTTTTCCATCCAAAGGATTAAATATATCCTTAGTCAGTGTGACCATTTGAGTCACACTTCTTTACTCCTTTTAACTATAATTTAAATAAGCTAGCGTTGTGTCAGTTTTAATTGGTAAGGAACGGTTTCTAGCCTTAAAGGTGCTAAACCCCCTGTCATCATAAACAATGCATCTGTCTTCTAAGGGGAGGGGAGGGGGGACGGGGCACACTCTTCTGGCAAAGCAAGATTATTAATTTATGTAAATCAAGGAATAATGTCAGAACAGGTATATGAGAACTGGCAACCTAGGCCAAACAGTACTGCAGCACACATCACCTTTTCAGGCCTGTCTGCAACCCTTAATGAGGTCAGCTGATCTGAATCAATCAAATCAGTGAGGTTTATATTAGCCTGTATCTTCTGAATGATTTCACTTGGTGAGACTTAGCTGGAATCTTCTTCACTGATGTGGTATCAGCATACACTGGCAGAACTCCAGTTGTTTAAAATCCTTCTTTAACACTACAGTTTGTGTTAAGTGCTGTTCTCCACCATGTCCAGCCTCTTCTTCATTAGTTTCTAATATTATTAGCTATTATTAAGTAACAAAAAAACATTTAAACATATTTTTAAGTTAATTTAAAAAACTGTTTACCTTGGTGCAATGAATGTCATTTATTCTGAAAAACAGGTAAATGCCACTACCTTATGCCTCTTCCCAAAACTTACTTATTGCTACAACTTTTACATAATATAAAAACGCAGTGAAATTATTGCACGTGTTATAGGGAAAAAAATTATAACATACAGTATTTTTGAAAGGTTACAAAGTTTTCTGAAAAAGTATTGTTAAGTCTTAAACCAAGATATTTATTCTGATTTCTTTTGATATTTGTAAAAAAGACCATGCAGTCTTAAAAATTATACTCAACCAGATACACAGTTCATACATGAGTTAAAGCTGCCATCTAGCTGTAAACGTTGTGCAAGACAATTGAATGATTATGTAGTAAGGTCTAGCTGGATTCTATGGTATGTATTATACTACTACGGTGGTTTTGGTTGTGTTTTTTTCTTAGTATTTTGTACAAGGTAGAACACATGGGAAAAATAGGAAAACTCAACAGGTACTTTGTAAGTTTTATTTTTTATTCAACTTATTTTTTATATTTGGGGGTAAAATATCTTTCTGAAGAACTTTAGCCATGTATGTCAAAACCTCAGTGAGATACCCTAGCACAATATAGTTAAGAGTAGACTTGAATGATCCACAGATTAAGTTCAATTATAGTTTCTAAATTAAATTGAGGTATGATTATGAAACACACATCTGTGCTAGTATCACATACAAATTCAAAAATTCCAAGTTAGAAATAAACAGACTAAAGCTTCTCATGCAACATAGATTTTGCTTCTTTTGAGCACATGCAGAAATGCTAACAGCATTTAACTCTATTCTCACATGCAGTTGCATTAAAAAAAAAATCCCCATTGAAATAGTTGTGTTTTAATGAGCGCAGTTTTCTAAAACACTTAGATTCAAAAGACTTTTAGTATGCACCTCTCTGTGGTCTTATGTGGAAGGCTTGACACAGAAAAGGGCAGCAATATTGAATGATACTGAATCCTCTAGGGAAGGACTTCATTTTATCCAGGTCTTATTAGAGTGAACAACAGGAAGTGCTAGGTTAAGCCCCACATCAGGAAGGCATTTCATGCTTGACTGTATAGTGTGTTTTATTTCATGTGGGGGTTTTGAGGGGTGTTTGTTTTGTTTTGCTTTTTTAAGCAAATAAGAACTTTTTTAAGTTTAAAGGGACATGTATCTTTTGGTACTTGTTGAAACAAGATATTTAACACAAAGTGAGGCTTTCATCAGGAGAGAGTCTCAAAAGAACAGGAACTCTCAAAGTTTGTTTAGCTCTTCACCACAGTACTGCCTTCTCAGCCTCTTTACTAGACTGATCATTTTTTCACTCTGTATTCAGTTATTCCTTTGTGACTCTTAGTGTGTTGTTGTCATACATACATGTGCCTAAAAACCTTATTTTTGTTCAAAACTTAATATTCAAAGTCTGAACACTTATTACTAACTTCATAGCGATGCACTACTTACATTTTAGAAGGATCTGCTTTTCATACTAGTTTTAGCATTACTGTGGAAGACTGCTGCACCAAGGAAAAATTTTTCTCAGCTATCTTTGGTCCTAAGTCTTCAAGAGTAGCTTGCTTTTCCTTCCTGCAAACCTGCCAGTTGACTTTTAAAATGATCAACCAGTTTTGGGATGCATAGAATTTCATCTGAGATTTCAGGAGAACACTTCAGTACTCTGAGTGTATTGCTAAGCAGGGTGGGAGAAGATTTGTCCATGTAAGACACAAATTCATATAAGGGACAACTTAAGTAGAAGAAAAAACAAAAAAAACCCCATTTCTTTTCTGAGTAGAGAAGGCATTAAGTATTTCACGATTAATGAAGATGTACAGGTAGATTGCAAGAATGTCTTACCTAAAGAGTGTCTGAACATTTACAATGGTCTTGGCATCTGCCATGTAGTCTTCCTCAGCACTCATTGTACTTTCTTTGTCCACCACCACCATATTAGCTGCAAAGGTGACCCCACATCTTAATAAGTCATCTAGGCTTTTGTGAAGAGAAAGAGGGAGAAAGAAACAAGCAACTTAAATAGGGAACACTTAAAAGATTAGGGATGGTTGGAATTTGCAGATCACAGGCTGAGTTGCTGGTTCCCTTCATCTCCATGTATGTATCATAACTTCCAATACAATCTATATCAAGTACATTATTTCAATTGATAGAATAGAATATGAATAATTATTCTTCTTGAAGTCATACAGAATGCACTTCAGTAGGTTGTTACAGTCCTTCTCCTTCTGATAAAATGATAAATTTACTTCAACATTCTAGAATAAGCCTTTAACGGTTACTTGGGAAGACAGTACATCCTTAATTGCTGCAACAACTTGCTTCATTGCAGTTACTTTTGGCAATAAAAAGACTGAAATAAAATGCTTTTGGTTGCTTTTTCCCACAATTCTACTTGTTTCAAAAGGTTTATAAAGGTTCTGCAAGGACATCTAATATGTTCCTCTTCTAGGTTAATCTATGAGTTGGAGTATTCTCATGATGCTTTTAGGAGCAGCTGTACATCAGTAAAACTTTGCACTCTGCTGGACTATGTTTTCTGTGAAGCCTGACCATAGAAAACACTCACAGACAACTGAGTTACAGTTCCCATCATGCCTTATATTTGTTTGCAAAATGAAGCATGTTTTTTGTTTTAACAATAATATTTTCCAGAGAAACTAAGCACTTCTTGAAAAGATTAGAAAGGACTTTTTTGTAATTATGAAGACTACTAGGAACCTAGCAATTTTTAAGTAAAAATAAGAACAAAGGGCGAATTTCGGGGTTTCCAAGGGAAATTGGAAAACTAAATTTTTGCATTGTTCTGATTACTTCTAAGGTTAAAAGCTGGTTTGGCATTAAAATTTCCTCTTATTTGGCCATCTGTAATATTAATTAAGTCTTAATTGTCCTGATACAGTTGGGGTTTTTAGCAACGAACTTAGTTTCCTACATTTACATAACCTACTATAAATTCTTTATGAAATTTTGGATAAGGAAAACTCTATAAATTTGTGGTATTTATTTTACATCTTATATGTGTCCTTCTAAAACAAATACATAATATATAATTATTTTTGAAACTGTGCAGTATCACTAGTGGTGGACTACAAAACAAAATCTGAGTTTTATATGATCCATATTAACAACTTCATTGCACAAATACAGCTCCAAACTTTCTCTGAGTAATTTGTATTTTTGCTTTTTCAGTCTTTCATCTGAACCCTGAAAATAGCAGCGTATTCTGAAATACCCAGATTTTCTGCGTTTCAATGTTTCATCAGCTCAAGAGCTATTCTTATTTTAGTAGTTACATTCAACTAACTTGTGGAGAAATTAAAAAAATACTAATTTATAAGTAGTATAATTCTAGTTCTCAGGTACCTCTAGCTATAGGTTTCTTAATACTGAATAGACTTTTACACAGCTGTGAAATCTGTTCAGTTACAGATCTCACACCATTTATACCTGAAGACTGTAGAACAGATTTCTACCACTTGATTACATATTTTGATGAAGTTCATCCCAGCTATGAATTGTGGTAAACCTGTTTTTCTGCAGGCCATCCACTTCTAACAAAATGGAGTGGTAAATGAGAATCATTCCTTTGGTGGTTTTTCTCTCTAAGATGATGACATTTCATGCCAGGTGACCAAATGACAAATATATTAGATACTTAAAAGGTGGTAGGTAGCACATTGAGAATGTATTCTATACCTATTAAATGAGAAAGGAAATTTTGCATATTTTACATTGTAGTTCTTAGCTAAAGATGATCAACTTCTATTAATTGTCCACAATTTAAAAACCTGTTTAGGAAAACACAGGGAATAAGCATGAACTGTATTTTTAAAAGTCTTGTTATTGATGAAAACAGACATCAAAAAAAACCCTACAAAATATGATTGGTTATTGCATCAGGAATTAAAGCGATTGTATTGTCAGAAAAGATGCAGAAGTTCATGCTAGTATTACTGTAAACTGTAGAATTCTGTATAATCACTTAATTCAAAGACTACATGCTTCATTTTCTTTATGCACTCAGTTCTAAAAACAACAAAACACTTTTAGGGAAGGATTTGGTGATTTCCTTTTTGAAATAAACTCAGTAAACTTAATTAAAGTTTACTTCTCCATGTTAATGAGAAAAAACATTTAACATCTTTGGGTTATTAATTACTTTGGATACTTTGAGTCAATTTAATTATTCTGGTGGTATGAATTCTTTTAACAATTTTTTTGGAATTAGAAGTTAAGAAAGTGGTAGATATTAACAACCTTAAAGACTTTTTTGGTTTAGAGGAAGAAATGTAGAAAGTGAAAAACATTTCTGTAGATTCTTTGCAAATCTCACAATGACTGTGATATCACAGAGGTAAATCTGTAACTGTATCACTATTACAAGCAGTTTTAAAGCCCTTGTTATAACAGGTTGAGGTGGAGAAACATTAAACCTCCAGAATTCTCATTGAAAATCTGGATTCTGTTAATTCAGGGCAAGAAATAAGTTTTTTGATTTCTACCTGGGGCATGAATAATATGGGCTCATACCCCAACTCAAAATTAGCTATGTAGTGAAGCAAACCATTTTCTTTAAATTGACACTCTACACACAGGAGTTTATTAAAATGCTTATGAGCCCTTGCTCTTCTCTTGTTTCTGCCTGATTTTTACATCAAATCTATGTTGCTAAACCTAGATATGCAAAAATATATTAGCAGAGGTGAAGACAGAAACGTAGGAGTAGGTGATATTTTAAGTAGCGGAAGATGAAGAGTGTTGGACACATTTAAGACTGTCAGTATTAGTACTGTCTAATTTCTGTAGCTATCTTTACAAAACTCTAGTCAGTAAATCCAAACAACTTATAACCAAGTATAGAATGACACTAGAATCAGGGCTATAATCTGGTAATTTGTAGAAACATATTAATGTAGCTAAATAGGTGTTAATCTCACATTTTTAAAGATATTAACCTGTGTTCCCTGTCATACTTTTCACTAATGATATCCTTTATAAGTCAGGAATTTGAAATCCCAAATTATAGCACACAGACACAAACCATGCATGCAAAAAGATCATCTTCAAGTACAACACACATAAACATGCAATGACAATACACACAACAAACCACTGAGCACTACAATGTTAAGTTTTCTAACAGTTATTTCACCTACTTGTCGATAGAGCCCACCATGTAGTAAACCATGGGAAACCAACAGATTGCATCCAGAAAATGCATATCTGGCCTGAGCAGCAGATGGAATTACAAAATGAAACACAATATCACAACAGCAGCATCTCTTCTAAAATATTTCAATAAACTGGTAGCTTTTTATTAAGAAAATAACTTTTTAAAACTTTGGCAGTATAACAACACTTTAAACAGGAAATAGGTTTGCAGAAAGCTGTGAATCAACAGTTTGCTGTGATCTTAAAAAATGATCAGAATTAACATGCTTTTATCAATAAATGCACCTCTTAAATCAGAAATTTTATGGCACAGTACAATTCCAAATATGAATGGCTGATGTCAGAGATAAACTACTAAATTATACTCCAATGCATGACCTAAGACTACTTAAAATAAGCAGTGAGAATTTTCAATTAAAATGTGAAGTGGAAACCTAATCATCATTTGGGTTTTGTGACAACAGCTCCATTCAAGGCAATGAGACAATCTTAGAGGAAATCTTACTTTTAAAATGGAACGTGAAAACTAAGATACTGTATTTTATTGAATTTTTTCTTTAATAATAAATTTTACTGTGTTTCTTCTTACATACCAAGAAACACTGGAAATCTTAAAACACATGTGCTGTGTAGGTATCAGAATGAGCATACTGTAAAAAATTGCCTTGATAAATAGAGAAAATAGGAATATAACAACAAGGCATAGAATTGTTCGTCAAAGGTGGCTGAATCCTGAAGTCCAATGAAGTAAATTACAAAATTCCAATTGACTTGAATGGCAGCATGAATTCTACTTCATGCATGTATGAAAAGCACACTAGCTTTTCAGCTAACTTCTGTAGTCTCATGAATGCTGGCCTTTCAGAGGAGTCACTGCAAATACTGTGTAGAGAAAGACAACACTAAGGGTATTAGTTTAATTAGCAACCATAGCTTTTACTTTACACTAATAAAAAGTGGGTTTAGGCGCAAATATCAGAACAGCAGCATTAAACTATCTAAACTCAGGCCCTAAGGTGGAAAAGGTCCTGCTTGACCAACCTGATCTCCTTCCATGACCAGGTGACGTGTCTTGTGGATGAGGGAAAGGCTCTGGATGTTATCTACCTCAATTTCAGCAAGGCCTTTGACACTGTCTCTCATGACACACTCCTTGAGAAGCTGGCGTCTCATGGCTTAGACAAATGTACTCCTCGCTGGGTGAAAAACTGGCTGGCTGGACGAGCCCAGAGGATTGTGGTGAATGGAGTTAAATCCTGTTGGCGGCCAGTCACAAGTGGTGTTCCCCAGGGCTTGGTGTTAGGGCCGGTTCTGTTTAAAATTTTTATCAATTATCTGGATGAGGGGATCTGGCACACCCTCAGCAAGTTTGCAGACACACGAAGTTGGGTGGGAGTATTGATCTGCTTGAGGGTAGAAAGGCTCTACAGAGGGATCTGGACAGGCTGGATAGATGGGCTGAGGCCAGTCATATGAATTTCAACAAGGCCAAGTGCCGGGTCCTGCACTTGGGTCACAGCAACCCCGTGCACTGCTACAGGCTTGGGGAAGAGTGGCTGGAAAGCTGCCTGGAGGAAAAAGACCTGGGGGTGCTGGTTGACAGCCAGCTGAGTATGAGCCAGCAGTGTGCCCAGGTGGCCAAGAAGGCCA
>JANZLQ010000095.1:22879654-22918475 GCA_026212715.1 Elanus axillaris
AGCCTGGAGAAAAGGAGGCTGAGGGGAGACCTTATCGCTCTCTACAACTGCCTGAAAGGAGGTTGTAGTGAGGTGGGTGCTGGTCTCTTCTGGCTGGTGGCTGGAGATAGGATGAGAGGAAATGGCCTCAAGTTGCAGCAAGGGAGGTCTAGGTTGGATATTAGGAAAAAATTCTTTACTGAGAGGGCTGTGAGACATTGGAACAGACTGCCCAGGGAAGTGGTTGAGTCACCATCCCTGGAGGTATTCAAAAAGAATGTAGACAAGGCACTTCAGAACATGGTCTAGTGGGCATGGTTGATGGTTGGACTCCATGATCTTGATGGTCTTTTCCAACCTAAATGATTCTATGATTCTAAAAGAGAACAAGCACTAGAGGGCACTGTATGCTCATATCTTTAATCCTGAAGTTGCAATTCACAAATCCTTTAACCTAATTTAGGCTTTTGCCTCTTTGTGTAATTCACTTTATGCCGTAAATTACGTACACAAAAACGCTTGTTTTGCAAACACAGGTGTATGCAGCTTCACTAAAGAGCTGTCTGAGGCAGAAGTGGGACACTTCACAGCAGGCCTTTGTATAATAAATCACTTAAACTAGAACATACATATGCAAAGCGAAGTGTCAGCCTAGAATCAAAACCTATAAGAAATTTCTGGTGCTGTCATTTCTTTGAGTCACAGTTTGATCTAATTTTCTGTATGCAGCTGAACTTCATTTTTTGTCTTCCAAACTGCAGTTTTAAGTACCAAAGTGTTGGGAAAAAAAAAAAAGTCTATTTCATTCATTGTCAGATTATAAATGAATCAGTCTTGCCAGAGAAGAATTTGTCTGAAATTTTAAACAGCTAATGCAAGAAAGGCTAAGAATTCCAGCTATCTCCATACAGATGTGGTAGTAAGAAAAGCATTGCAGGTTTTAATTTTCTTCTGTGACTTTTTATAATTGTAGACATGTATGTGCATGTGTGTGGGGGTGTCTTACTGGCCTAAAGAACTGTTTATCTTAGAGTCTAAAATTATTAAAAATATACCTGGCTGGTCCAGGCCACTAAATGCTTTGTGTTAAGTAGATTAGTGCTGTCTGAAGTGCTGTCATATAGCTGTGAAACTGTTACACAGGTGTTTTTTACAGTTTTTATGAAGTTATTTAATTTTAGCAGTAATATTCACATTATTTTGGGTATTTTTAAGAAATATATAGCTGAAACATTGGCCATGAAGAGTAAGGAAATTTAAATTCACTATGGCCATTTAGTCAGTAGAAAATCAATTTTGTATACGACAGTGAATATAGGGTATTATTTTTGTCAACAACTTTTCTCAAAGGTAAATGTGCCATAATGTTTTTGATTTTAAGTTGGCCATGTGAAGAGTGATCATCTGTTAAATAATGGTAAAATGAGTTTAAAATGTATCACAAAAAAAAAAAAATTAAAATCTACTTACGGGTTATCCAGGAGTAATACAATGGGATTTAGTTCTTTCTTTGGTCGGTAATAAGCTCTGAGTGGAACAATAAAGTTATATAAGCCATTTCCAGCAGTTTCTGCTGCAACTATAATCAATTTATTTTTGAATCCATAGGCTTTGGCATCTTCATAGTAGTTATGCTGGCATCCCTAAAATCAAAATAAGAAACAAGTTTAGTGGATATGAATGAAGAGATTTAGCTGTGACATTAAAGGATTTTACTACTAGAAATAGAAAATTCTAGATTACTTGATATAGACCTGGTTAGATGTAAACAAATACTGGTGATAAAAAGGATGAGAAAATATATTATGGCTTGGCAAGTGCTGAACAAGCGTCATCTCTAAGCAGAAACCAGAATTTAACTCTTCAGATGCGAGAGACAAATGAGCATGCAGTTTTATCCAGTTACAGAAACTCCCTTTACCTTATCTAGTCTTAGACAACAGAAGGGTACTTTTTCATGCAGAAGATGACAAAATGTGGGAGAGCTTCCAATATATGGAGAGTAAGGAGGATAGCCTTTGGCATACCTAGGAGAACAGAACAAACATTTTTCTGTATAGAAAATTACTGAAATACAGTTGACTATACAACTGTTTTATGGGACGTTTATACCTACGTCTAAGTTTTGCAGATATCTGTAGATGAGCGGAGTCGAGCACATGAAATGAGCTATGTTTAATAGGATCAAAGGAATATATTTCGTAGCTTTGACCAATTCGATACAATTTAGTGAAAGCGACAATGCTCTTGTGCACTAAAAGAATTTTGCTTGGGGTTTTTTTGTATAGGCATCTTTGGAAAGGGGCTGTTGTGTCATAGTGTGCTGTCCTAGTGTTTTGAATGCATGTTCCACGAAACTTCTAAGGAAGGAAAAAAAGGAAAGCAAGAAAATAGAAACAATTGTGCTACTTCTGCTCCTCCTTCTCAACTTTTCTTTCAAACACTTACCAAGTGAGGTCATTACCTTGTTTTAATAACATACTTTCAACATTGTTGGAATACATTTTAGGTAGCAAATCCTCTTGCTGATGAGATGAAATTTCTAACTGGCCTTAGTTTCTAATAAGAGGCCTTTTAAATCCTGGTGTTTCAGTCTGCAGATTTAAGATGATCTGTTCTATTATTTTTTTCATTGGAGCTTTATAATCTTCCCTGGGGCTTTTCATGCTTGCCACTGTTGGAGATGGGAAACTGTGCTAGGTGAGCCACTGGCTTAATTGTGTATTTCAGTTTTAACATTCCTTTCACTAATCCCAATAAACATAATTGCTTATCTGCATGGCAGTTACAGGATTGAATCTTCTGGCTTTGAGTAATACATTATTACTTTCAGTAACACGCTAACAAGTATTGTAAATTAGATGTAATGGTTTTGTCTCGTACTGTTTTTGCCATTCCTACATTTTGAAGTCAGATGCCTAGCCCCAGTCTTTAACAAGCCTGTTGAAAGATCCAATTATCACTGCATTGTCAGGACAGAAATATTTATCTGTTTACAAATTAGTTGAGATCTGTCTTTATAACTATAGAATGTAAGAAAAATGATCAAAAAGAATGTTATTAAAAAATTGCAATACACAACTAGATCTTTATAACAGAGTATAGAAAATCTCCAGCAAATGGAGGAGTTAATCTGTCTAGGTGGGTTTTTTTATTTCAAAATAGGTATAATGGCATTCTGCTTACAGACAATAGCATTTCATAAAAGGGAATAATTCCCTCATTAGCCTTTATGGGTCTTGCTTGCTACAACTGCTTAGATTGACCTGCATGTCAGAAAATTATCTACACCATTTACATAATATTAGCTTTTCAAATTATGTTGTTTATATTTAATATACATACTCTAAGCCTGCAGAGACTTCATCATCTGACGGGGTAGCTTCATCTTCTGACTGGTCACTTAGCAGGTCGCACGTCTGAAGTGAGGATGAGTCTGCAACCTCCAAAACAGGTGCTATACTGGGCCGTCTGCCTTCTTTACCTCCCTCAGAAGGAAGAGCTAGCGTAGGTCTGCTGGACGTTCGGCATCCTGTATCTTGTAAATCGATAGCCACTGTCCCTGAAGTAGTGTTGAAAGGATTTTCTCAACGTGATTGTCAAAACATTTGAATGAGATACCCATGTTTAGTGGGGATTATCTGACTACACAGCCAAAGACCGAAAGGAATACTACATTGATTGTATTTATTAATTAAAATATAACAAATACTTAAACTATATCTGAGGAAGCCTTTACCTGCAAAGTAGCACTTTTTCTGACCATTGATATATATTTTCTTGTTAACTACCTTTTTAAAATCATACCTTATATAATTAATCCATATTTATATGCATAACAACCTGTAGGTTTTTATTGAGCAAGGATATGTTTTTAATGAAAGAAGCTTATGAAATCTTACCACAAACAACCAGTTATGAATGACAAAGAAAATACTCATGTGATTTTACCAGTTGTTTTGCTTTGCATACATTTTATTATTACTTTTTTATACAACAGTCTTCAGTTGTTTAATTCCATATTGTCAAGTAAAATAAAAACATAACCAAATTCCATTGTTGGGGGTGTTTTTGGAAAATACAAGGGCAAGTGTTTAATATTTTTTTCCTTCTGCATGCTATTATAATTCCTTATATATTAATTTAAATTATAATCTTAGGAATACACTGTTAAAAGCTTTAAAACGCATTATTCATTCAATAAGCGTATGTTGTGAGGCCGCTTTTTTTTTTTTTTTTTACTTACCCATGCTGGCTATTATACTGTGTACAGGTAACCTAGAAGCTCCATGATACGATAATTTTGGTTCATTGTTTTTTCTATGCTTTTCTTGCTTCTTAAAAGCAGAATTCTCTTCTTTGGTGATATTTATATAAAAGCATGTATCTGTAGAGCTCATGATATATCGAGGACCTGGATTCAGCAAAATGTTTTTGCTATCTTCCTTTCTAACGCCAATCAGACAGACTCCAAACCTTAGTTAGAAAAGGAAAGGCATGGTTCATTTTGCATAGTCCCGTATATACCAGAATTTCCACTGTCATGAATGTATCTCCAGTATATTTTTATATTTTGCAGATGATGAACATTTGCAGATTTTTGGATGACAAATATGTTTGAAAAATGTTATCTCCTAAATAGGCCACTTGTGATCAAGCAGTTTTTATGAGCTCATGAATACCTAGACATTTGAATCCAGTGTTTTTCTTAATCCCCATAATATTCTTCTAGCGCTGTTCCAGTTGATTTTTTTTCTACCAGATGAATAGTTTCTTCTGGGAAAATATTAGTATAAGAATGGATATATAATATGAAAAAGTATTTATCATATTAAATTGTTCCATTATTCATATGTAATGGAAACCATTTTCAGAATTCATTTTTGCAATTCACTCCTAGAAATGTATTTGATTAGTGATAGAAAATAAGGAATTAAAGCCAAGAAAAAATCTTTCTCTCACTTATTAAATATGAGAAGAAACTTAGTGTTCAGGGTTTGATATATGTTCATTTTGTTAAATACATACGAATATACATGGTTTGTGTTCAGTTTGTACGTTCAGCTCACAGAGCCGCACTGAATAAGTGATGCATGCTCTGGACCCTAAAGAAGATATGTTAGCATCTAACAGAAAAAATATGGGTTTACTTTGAACAATCACTGGAATGTAGCATGTACAACCTTCAAATTGAATTTTGCATAAAATGAACATGCCACAAAGGAAGCCAGATTTCCAGCTGACTCTTAAATAAGTAAAAAAAAAAAAAAACACACTAACACCCTCCCACTCACCCTTTTCTAGTTTGTTTTGGACATGGAAAGTGACTGGTGTTCTCATATAACCTCTACAAGGTACAAATTTTTTTTGGTTGTCAAGCTTATCCTATATATCCTTTATAATCTGTTCTCTCAGACTAAGCTGGCCTCTACAGAACCAACAGGAGCTTTTACCTGACCAGCTGTAACTTACAGAAAAATATCCATCAAACACATTAGTGGCCAAATATTTAAACCTAGAAACAGAGTAATGTATAATACTGCACCTTTGAATGCAGAGCTATGTTGCAGGCAAAACAATGATTTGTTTTATTTGTCGATAGGAAAATAAACATACTTTTTATGTGCATGGAAAGAAGCATATGTGAAGCTTTTCCCCTCATACTCAGCAAAAAAAGTACTTTCTTCCAGGTTAATATGATACACTTCATTACCAGAGCATCTGCCATACATTTTCTGCCATTGTTCTGGTGATTGCTGAGTCTCCCTGAAACATGTACAGATAAAGAGAATAATTTAAAAGTTCATGTAAAATTCTTATTAATCAGAAAACTATTTCATGGCAATAGAAACTACAAATGTGTATTAAAATGTCCCATAGGCTAATCTGAAAGAAGCATTTGAGATCAAAGCTTGGTAATACTGCAAGTACAGGATTATTTTAATGAATTAAAGAGCATTTTCTGCTAAGTAATAGGCATACAAGATTATGTACGTTAATATCAGGAGAGATATGGCTGAATTATTTTCAATTCACACCATAATAAGTAGATTCATTGCAATTTAAAGATGACCGGTGAAACCAACAGCATGCTCATTCTATTCGTGGAGGCAGTCTCTTCAGATGCTCCATGGCAGATTGTCTGCTTCCTGTTTGAAGTAGGTAAAGACTCATCAAAAATAACTTATGTAGGAAAGACCCATTTGGCTTTGGTCACTTCATCCGTAAGAAAGGTTTTTTTCTGCATTTGCTTATCAGTTATCTTCAGCATTTACACTATGGACATTTTGAGTTACTGTGCCTTGTATATTATGACAAATATATACCTTATTTTCTCTAGTGCAAGAAAATAAATTATTACTTAACCATATCATCCTTTATTATATGTAGCTAATGTTTTTTATCCAAATGGACTGTTAGTGGAAATGTTCCAAACCTCAGCTAACACCAAAACTTGGAGGCTTGGGGCTTCTGTGAACTTCCGACTTTATTAAGTGTCATGTGGAAACAAGGTTCTGCCTGTATGAGTTTTACTGGATATAATGGATTCATCTATACACACATATATATGCACATAGGACATAAGATTGACAAATGTGCTCTGTGTTTTGTCACTTAGAGCTAAGCTCTCAAGACATTGGGCCATGCTCCTTTGTGCTCATTTATATATTTTCAATATCTTAACACAATTTCTGCTTTTCTTCAATTTGTCATTCTTTCCCACCCTCAGTGTAGAAACATTTTGTTTCAAGATGGATATAAGTAAACTATTTTTATTGTAACAGTATTAACAGTGCATTAGGTGTAGAATAGCAGAACTAGAAATGTAATTACAGAGGAAAATTTTTCCATATTTCACTTCTCCCCCCCAAAAAAAAATGTTTACCTGTTTAAAGTCTGCTTGGTTCCAGTTAGCTGTCTAAAAGCTTCCCATGGGGCTGTTCTGTAAAGATCACATTAAGTTCAAGTTAGAAAGGCTATTTTCTTCCAACATTTTGTATAATGATACAAACCCCAATAAAGTTCTATTACTAGATTAGATACTTGGATAACATTTAAAGATAAATGTTAAGATTAATAAATAAGATCAATAATAAGATTCAAGGTAGAATTTGGGTGTCTTATAGACTGAGGTTTTGAATTCCATAAACAGCTGAGAAGACAATGGGATTATTTACATCTAGTTTGTTTAATCTGAAAAGTAGCATTACAGACCAAAGCCAGTTCACATAAACAGCAGCAATCTTCCCCTTCATTTTAACAGCAAGTTGATCTGGCCAAAGTTGCTTAGAAAATGAACATTTTCCCCAGTCTCCTCATATACTAATACCAGAAGATAAGGTGGCTTTAATTTATGTATATGTGGGGGGGTTGTTTACTGTTTATTATACTATCATTCTAATTACGATAATGGAGAATAATATTTTTTACTGTGTATTGCTGCTATGTATTGCCTTCAACTTCCAATAGTTTCCCAGTGAACTTACCTTCAAGATTATTAGAATGAGCTTGTATTATTAAGTGTCACACTATTTCTTAATAAATATAGGAAATGGATTCCCTGTGGATTAGGTAGCACTTCATTTGTGAGAGTACAACAAACAGTTGGGACAATGTTTTATCTACCAGCTGTCAATGAACTGTTTCATTCCACTAAAATATAAGTCACTTAGGTTAAGATCATAACTTTGCTAAACTAACAAATGTTAAGAAGCTAGAATTTGAAAGTAGTCATATTTTCCCTTAATGAATGACTTTTCAGCAGGGAAATGACAAAAAACAAGACATGTTCTGGTCACTTCCTTGATAAACTCCTCTGGTTACATGCGCCTAAAATACTGTGGAAAAAAAAGAGCCATTCCTTGTGGAATGGAGAGGCATAGGTAGTCATTTGAACTTGGTTATCTGTAATAAAACCTTGAACATTCCCAGTCACCATATTGAAGTTACTAAACTTATAAGTCAACAAATATGGGGCTTCTGGGAATAGAAACCTGAACTAATTATTATGAAAATCCTCCCAACTACTTTGAATAGACTTTAAAAAGATTACCCAAGGTTGGAAGCAGCTGATTCATTGAAATCTCCCCATAATAATCCAAGTCTGTTCTTTTTATAGAAGGAAGTCAATACTAACAGGAGTTTAAAACTCAAGTCCTACATGAAGTTTAATGCAAGTGCTGGTAGTAACCAGAATAATGAAAGACAAGTTCAGCAGGAACTGCTGTAAAGGAAAGCAGTTCACTTAACATTGGAAGTCTATTTAAAAAATGCTCCTCATTATTTAGATCTAATTTAGCATTTAGTTTGGATATAAATGCATGTATAGTTAAAACTTTTATTTATAAACAATCTATTTTCACTTAATCTTTTCACTTATACTTAGCCAAACTCAAATGTTCATCTGACTTCATCTTTCATGTTGTTCAACATTAGAAAATAGTCAAATCCAAAGCAGTTTTATGTCTGCAATACAATGACAACCTGTAGAGGAAGCTCAAAACTGACACCTATTTTGAAAACAGATTTCCCCCTGAAGACAACGAAGTGCAGAATAATTTGTTTCACCAACACTGTTCAAACACTCTAGAGTCAGTGCAAATCTCAGGAGATGCTTATGAAGAATGTAAGTTTAAAAGGAATTTTTCCTCTAAAACATTAGTGTATACTCAATAAGAAAGTTTGAAAATAAATTTCTTGACTTAAGTATAATACTTCTAAAGATCAGATTTATAACTGTATCTAGCTATGAGTTTATATTAGTTAGTGTTTAAATCAGTTATGGTATTCCACATAAAAATCATGAATAAAAAAAGTAAAATAATTATAAGATTGATAAAATTGGTACAATGAAGTGGTAATTCAGGAAACAACTTATTTTCACAGATTTAAATATTTCCTATGATTTTTTTCAATTATGTGTGATTACTGTCCTTTGAATTTAGAATATTATATTCAAGAAGTGTATACTTGTTAAAAATCAATGGTTAAACCTCTAGTTGTTAAAGATCATCTTAACTAAATGTTCACGGACACAAAACTTCCAGATTAAATTTGGCCCACATAGCACTGTTACAAGCAAAAAGTAAGCTTAAGTACATCATTACTTAATGTTTTTAACAGCACAGTAGGGTTTTTTAATAGGATCACAGCAGTCTAGCAAAAAGATAGCTTTGTCCTCATTTCCTAATTTTGAATGCTTGACTTGGTGACTTTTATCATACATTGAACAGATTTGTGCGCTTGTACAAAACTTAATGGAAAACTAAAATCACAGTTAAATTAGACTCTTGAGAACATATTCCAGCATTTCCAAGGGATTTTTAAAAGTTGTAAGGAATAAAAGGGGAAGAAAAACTTCACCAGTTTGGGAATTATGTACCTTTTTATGTATGGGAATTATGTAAAATTTTAGCAAAAATGAAATTAAGGGAAGTAACAAAAATATGAAACTTGAACACTTAGAAAGTGTTTCAGGAGGGAAATACTTGATTTTTTATGTTTTTTATTTTTAGCACTGTGAGGTCAAGACCACTCGAATTTGAAATATTTTTGAAGTTTTTTCCCCTGAAGTGTGTCTGTTTTAAACTTTCACAGATATAGTGTGGTTTTAAAGAACAGTCATATCTGTTCAACAAATTAGTTTAGCATTAATACCCATGCTCCAAGATGTCCAAAGTTTGCCATTTCTCAGTGTCCTGGAGCCCATCTGAGATTAAAAACTCTGATGAGTGCTGACTAAAGTAAAATGACAACTAGACATTTTCACTGTTCCAGTCTTTCTGTATTTATACAGCAAGCTTGTATGTTTCTGTAAGAAGGATTCAAAGTAATGCTGACAATTATTTGTGCAAAAAATTTTTTTTTGCTCTGAGTCTACAATGACCAGACTAGAAATCGGTTAGTTTAACAACCCTGATCGTGTCAATTAATTCTGACTGCAAAATAAGCACTTTTGCATTCTACTGTAGTTACTCTGCATCATAGTTGGGAATCTGTATAAACAATCAATATGCCTGTGTCAAAAATGAAATGCTGCATTTCTTAAGTACAGCAGAAAACAGACTCCATTTCATATGGCTGGTTTTGTGCTAATGGAAAATTCTTTGCTAGCTGTTAGGAATACTACTCTTCTTTCATGTACATATAATACAAAATAAATAAAAAAGGCTCTGTGTTCTGTGCATGTGAGATAATGAAAGCTAGGCACATGAAGAATGTATTTCACCATGATTCTCAGGAGGCATGGAAACAGCATTTTGTTGTCGTCTTACTAACAGCTTCTAGTACAGACAGCCATTAAAATCTTGACATTTGTTGTTCTTGGTAGTAAAAGTTCTAGCAATAATTTCAGTTTTCCCCATCCTGGACACAGAGGAATACTACAAATGCCATATAGAAGGTTAAATAACTTTGCTTGTAAATATCAAGATATTACTGGGTCAATGGTTACTTGAAAAAAAAAGTATGCATTTTGCTAGACTCTCAAATGTATTCTTGTGCAGTCTATATGCACCTATTCCATTACTACAGATATATTTGGAGATTTACTCTTTAATGACTCTCTCTGTCCACAACATTTTAATAAGAATACCTTATTATTCCAAGAATATAGCATAACAGAGATACACTAGATATGATAAAATTATTTTGGTAGATAGAGGTTCTACTGTGACTACGCAGTCTGGAGAGACACTGTAATTCTGTACCCCTTCCAGCAGTGTGGTTATAGTCTTAAAAACCCTTTCTTCTCATGTATGTTTGCTTGCTTCTTAACATACGGGCACTGAATAGCAAATAATATATGTTATCAGAAAAAATTTTTTTTAGTTCAGTGAATAAGAATTTTTATATGTACGAAAACAGACCTTCAAATTAACATATTAAAATAGGTATTCTTGGGTCTTGTTTGTGTTCTTAAGTAGAACTGTGTGATAGATCTACAATTCAATCTACTAAATTGGAAATACAAATTTTTCATATCTTCTGTTGTGGAAGTGGCACAACAGCATGCAACAAATGTTAAATAAGGGGGGGTGTCTCTTTGAAATTATAATATCTTGAGTAAAATATCTTGATGCTTTTATTGTGCAGAAAATTCCAGCTTCCTTTTAAAAATTGTAGTTGGCTGGGAGTTTAGGGTAATCTGTTTTCCAAAGAATATCAGCTATAACTTTTACAAGGTGGGGAGTTTTATGGTAGTATATACTTACTGTCCCCTAGATGTATGAACCAGCAGAGTGATTAATGTAGAGGTAGCTGGGCATATACAATTTAGAGCTAGCATAGCGTACTTGAATTCCTCTTCACACACAACATGATCTGTAGAAAAAAAGAAGATATAAATCGTTTTACGAAAATACTTTCCATTGAACAGACTTATCACTTCCTTTCCTTGTCTAGGAAAATGGTGAAGATAGGGATAATCAAAATTTGCCTCCAGATCTTCACCTCCCACTTGAACCTGGAGAGCAGCTGTGTATGATGTGCTCCATCTATGCTCACTCTCAGATTGCATGAGTAAAGTTAATTTTGCTTCCAGTTCATACTTCCTGTCCTGCAGTTACACACGGAGAGGATGCAATGGCTCTGTGAATCCCACTTCCCCCATCTTGCTACACTAGTTGTATGAGCAAGCCACGTAGCATACTCTAGTTTGCATATTTTGCACCTTCTGAACTTTTGCATAAACTGGTATAGAGACATCAAGCATTGTATAGACATACAATGTTGTGTTCAGGAAATAGCATGCTTAGGACACTGCAGTGCAGGAGTACCAATTATCAATCAGATAGGCTATACTGGCTTGCAGACCAGTTATTTGGCAGTCTCTCTGGGATTTTGCACTGAACTTCAGTGTGTGATGTAGATTTGACCACCATCTCCCTCAGGAACTGCTAAGAGCTGCTGCCTCCTTGCAATCTATGCGGGGGGGTGGGGGTGTTTCTTTTCCAGTTTTTTACAACTTTGCATTCTTTTTACCCCAGTCCTTGTCTGGCTTTTGTAATCACAAAATTGTTCTTTGTTTTTGAGAGTCCTTACAAGAAAGCACGTCTACACATTAGTACTTGCTGTGATGGAACAGTACTATAAACATACCTACTTCTTTCTGTCTTTTAATGGAATTTAGGGGAGGGGAAATGAGAAGAGAAAGCAAGAGGCATTATATCTAGTCCTCTATACTGGCTTATACTTAAAACTGTCAAATCTTCTGCACGTGCTTTCAGTATTTTATGAACTATTATTCAACGTGGATGGCTACTGCTTAAAATTCAGATCACAGTTAAATGTTCTCCAGTGCTGGTTATGGCATGAAAAGGAACTAGAAATTACTCTTAAATGTCATTCACATACACCTGACAGTATTAAAATAGATATAAGAAAGGATAAGCACAAAACTTACAACTTAAACTTCCTGTCAGTGTAGAAAGTTAGTCATAAAGACTTTCTAAGGTCATGAAGGCATTTATTGCATGCTAAGTAATTTTTTTTTCTTCTGACTTTAATGTTTAATTTAGTCTACATTACTTTCAATGGGAGCAGAATTTGTTTTTGATGATGTCCTGGTTTCGGCTGGCATAGAGTTAATTGTCTTCCTAGTAGCTGGTACAGTGCTGTGTTTTGAGTTCAGTATGAGAAGAAAGTTGGTAACACTCTGATGTTTTTGGTTGTTGCTGGGTGGTGTTTAGACTAAGTCAAGGATTTTTCAGCTTCTCATGCCCAGCCGGCAAGAAAGCTGGAGGGGCACAAGAAGCTGGGAGGCGACACAGCCAGGGCAGCTGACCCAAACTGGCCAGTGGGGTATTCCATACCATGGGACGTCACATCCAGTATATAAACTTGCGGTACTGGGGTGGGGGACTGGGTGTCAGTTGGCGGGTGGTGAGCAATTACTCTGTGCACCATTTGTACATTCCAATCCTTTTATTATTACTGCTGTCATTTTATTAGTGTTACCATTATCATTATTACTTTCTTCTTTTCTGTTCTATTAAACCTTTCTTATCTCAATCCACAAGTTGTACTTCTTTTCCTGATTTTCTCCCCCATCCCACTGAGGGGGGGGGAAGGGGGTGAGCGGCTGTGTGGTGTTTAGTTGCTGGCTGGTGTTAAACCATGACAGATGAGAAAGAATAACACAAGTAGTACAGCTAATGATCAAAACATAAGCCATGTGAAAACTGTTGACTAAAAGTAAGCAAATAATCTCCCCACCTAGATCTGAGCTTTCTACATACCTCTGCTTCTAGTTGCATTAATGTATCATTGAAATCCTTAGAGGCATCTTACCTCTCTAAATAAGCTACTTTCTAGATAGAATTTATAGTACAGCTATAAACATGCCACTTACTGAAAACTAAAGTTAGGGCATACTTTGCATGCCTTCTCTATTCCTTTTTTTAGAATTTCTAGAGGCTTTTCAGTAACAGAATCATTGACTACTGAAAGGAGACATCCATTCTCTCATTTTCTGAAGATCAAAGCCTATTTAAATGTCATAGGGAAAGAATGAATTTAGTTATATAAAGACCCTGTCAAATATAGAACAAAATGCGTTTTCCTCCCTAAATATATTTCAGTTATGGCAATTAAATATTTCCTGCAGAAAACATTTCATGTGGTCTTTTAGTTGACCATGTGCCATTAATAAATCTACTTGAATTTTAAACTAGAGATTTTGAGAGAGTAAGGCATAGTCTACTGCTTGGATGGAATATCTGCTTTCCATTGCCATTAGTCAGATGGTAAAGTTTTATGAAAGTGAATACTGACTTCCTGATATTGAAGAAATGAGAATTCTCTATATTTTTGAAATTCTATAGGATTTTGCCAAATAACCTCCTCTTATTTTTTGTTTAGGATGTTGTTATATTATGTTGTTATATTATTGCTAATACTTTTGAAAATAGGAGCAAGAAAATATATACAACAGAATTTTCATCATCTCTTATTTCAGATCTTGTACTTGAACTGAATTGTACATGCTGACCTAAATATATATAAATGAAAACGAATAAATTGTGGATGGCACGATGCAAATGAAAAGTACATCTCAGACTTAAATCCTCTATATGTTCTAACATAATGGTAGACTTTTTGGATGGATTTTACATAAAATATCAAGTTAACAGAGAATATAGCACATAGCAAACAGACTGCTGTCCTAATAGTTGTCTTAATCTATATGTATAAGATATTCATGTTGTGTTGTCAAGTGTTTTTACATCAGAAGCCATGGAGCTGGGGCTCGCAGGATTATCTCCACTACTACTGCAGACTTTTAGACCTTGTGTGAGCTACTTATGCCCTTTGTGATGTTTTATGCATCTGTAAAATGCATACATGAAGATAATAGCCTACCTACTTCAGAACTGTTTTGAAGCTTTTGAATTCACAGAGGTACTTTGAGAACATGAGGTGAAAGATTCTTCAGTGATCTAATTACCATGATTAGGATTATTGTAGCCATTTGAAACATGAGGAGAGGCACTATGGGTTTCTCCTCTTGGCTGGAGTTAAGTTCCTGTATTAGACACAGATCAGGTCAAAAATAACTTGCACATTTCTCCAATTATCTGACAGATTATAGCTTGCCTGTAATGTTACTGTGGTTTATATTTATGTTCAGGACTTATTGTGGAGCCATGGTAAGGGTTATACAGAACTTTATCTGGTGCTTTCTCTTCTAAAGTGAGCAGAGAGGAAGCTGGGTGACAGCTCTCCCACTCCTTGGGTCTGAGACATCAGTCAGGTCCTGTGACAGCAGGTACTAGAATCATCATATTACTCATTCAGTTGGCAGTGAAGCAGCAGAGGAAACTGCAGTTTATCTTGAATTAAATATGCCAAATCAGTTTACCAAAGAGAAGTATTTTGATTGCATTTATACTAAAAAAATATTCCATTTAGAATTTCCAGAAGCTGTAGTTTCTGTTGAAGACATATTTTGATGGAAAATTTGTTGCAAAGTCTGTCTCCAATAGACGTAGTAATGCAGTGCCATGAGTTATGACTTCTGTAATGTTCCTGAAGGTAAAACATACTCAAAATACTGATTTATGCCTGCAGCATCAGCCATGTGGTAAGAATGTCCTAGACCTGACACAACTATTCTGAGAAACTTTACTTTTGTCAATTTGGTAAGTTAACATAATCACTACCAGACACGGAAAAATGCCCATCCATTATCTCTAGACTATTTTTATTTGTAATTGGATACATTAATCACCAGATGCATTCAATATCCATTTTGGTGAATCTGGACTATGTTCTTTTTAAAAAAAATACTGAAGGTTTAATGTCAGACTTCACCAGTCTGTGCTAATTCATGAGTACATTTTGAATAAACAGAGAATGTCAAAATGTATCCCCAGTTCCTGGAATTGTGATCATACATAATTTCTGAATATTCAAGGTAAAGGCGATTAATTTATTTTCTACCAAATATAAAATAGTTGTAAGTAAGTTCAACTCAGAAAACATGCAATTTACTCTAGTCTCTGAATTGCATAAATATATTGCTCTGCTGTGGACAGTTTTCACTTTATTTCATGTTTGTGCTGAAATGCAAGGCCAGATGCATGCATTAAGGGTACATGGCCTTCTGTAGTTCCATCTGTTCAAAGGAAAACCAGGAAGATTAAGAAAACCATATGTAACTGTCAGTGAAGGAAAACGCAGTATTAGTGAAAGAAAAACTGGGCGTGTCAAGGCATTTGTATATTGGAAATTACTAAGGAGTAATCAAAGCATTTCAGCTTAAGACATAAGATGGTTAACAATGGTGATACAGCGTTTTATGGCCCATCCGATAACTGTTATGTTAGAGTCACTGTATATTTATAGAGTGTTCACACCTTGAACTTGCAAAGGAGTTTGCTGGTACAAACACTCATGCCCTATGCTTTTCAGATTCCACTGAAGAATCATATTCAAACACAGAGAAATATTTCTATCGTATTAATAAAAGTGTAACTTCCTATTTTATACAAAGCAGTTAAACTCCACTGTAAAAAATAACAGAGAAAACGCAGGATGGCGTCACGTGGAAAGACAGGAAACATGCGTTTCTGACAGGCCATATTAACTTGTGCAAAGTGTCTCCATTCTCTTGCTGTGATGACAAGAATAAGTTCTCATACTCTCATTAAAGAGAGAAAGAATGTACAAATCTTGTCTATCAGACGGGAATAAATTATAACAATTACTTGTCCTATACACTGTTTCTGAAGCCTAAGGCAGAAAATCTCCAGGATGCTATTCTATGGGAAAATGCAGTCAAGGTCTAGATTTTCGGAGTGTTTCATGCAATCTAGGACAACTAATGCACCTAATATAAGCTGCTGAGAAACTGGGCTTCTAGTGTTTTATAAATTTTCATTGTAGTTAAAAGTTAAACTTTTGTTAGGAGGACTTTCTGAAACTCCTTGGCTGTACTTTTTCCTACATTCAAGAACTTTCTTTTTGACAGTTATAGCCTCTAAATCTGTGTGTAAAGGAAAAAAAAGAAAAAAAAAGGAGAAATCCTATTACTGAATATTTCAGGTTCATAAAAATGCACAATATTGTTCTCGGAAACCTCCACAAGAAAGGAGTCATTTTTTAAAGGAATATCAAATTTAAAAGAAGCTTTTGCATTAAGGCAGTAATAAAGCAGTCCTGGATGATAATAGGAAAAGCACTTAGAAAAATGTTCCATATGGTTATGACAAATTTTATTCATAAGCACTCTGGACAGGGCTATAGTCTGCATCCCCCACTGGGTACATATTCCAGAAAGAAGAAGAGTTGGATAAGATTAATAACTAAAGTAGAGTCCTCTTAGGAGAATGTAAGCAAAGAGATGTAATTCTCATGACTGTATCTGTGGCCTAACCGTTTGCAGTAGGTAAGTATCCAGTGGTGCTGTTTATATCATGTTCATAACCTTGCTGAATTTAAAACTGCATTAAAAATGTCCTGTGCTTTATATGAGTAAGATTAATTTAATCTTGAAGGAAGGCTTGTAATTCTCTGCTTTTACTGTTGTGCGGTGAGCGGGTGGAAATGGATGCAGTGATGCCCATGATCTATGTGAAATCCTTTTGGGATGTAAGGTCCTATATAAATATTTAGACTTACAACACAGTATTACTATAATTAATATTAGAGAGGCCTAATGAGGCACAGCATATATAAGGTCTCCTCAACCCCTTGAAGAACTACAGAAGATAAATGAAGGCAGTAAGATACCAGATTGGTTAAACTCAGCTGAAGGAAATATTAGAGAAAGAGGGTTTGGATTTTTTGTTGTTGTCTGCTTTTTTTAAAACAAAATATGGTCCCAATTCTCAATCTGAGGCTTAGAACAGATACAAAAATTACCTCTGTTTTGCAAGTCTAGTTATATATAAGCTCCTACAGAGACAAACCATCAGGAATAATGAAACTCTCTTAAAAATACAATTACAAACAACAAATTAACACATTTACTGAATTAAAAAAAAAGTGGCTGTGGGTAGGGAGAAGAGATTATGTTTGTGCTGTGTGGTTTTAAGGGGGAGATGAAAAGCATCATCATTCTTGTCACAGCATAAGTCTTATTCCCTGTTGTGCCATCTAATAGTTTCAGATTACACTTTTATAACTTCAGAACTGCTACTGATGCTTTTCTTCCTTCTTTCCAACCTAGTGGTAAATTCAGTAGCTTTTAAAATTACAGCTTTAACTGTTGCTCTGGAATTGTTCTGCACTGGAATTTACTTTTTTATCACATTCTGGGATGATGGAAGAGACTAATATTTTTCCAGAGTTTCTTTGATTTTTGCATGATTCAGCTATCTTTTTTTTTTAGAATATCCTTCAAGAAAACTGAATTTTCAAAATTACAGCTGGAAATGAAAGCTTTGCTTCTCCTTCATAGAGATATTTTCTCAAAGATAGGCAAAATGAGTTCATTATAAAAGTATTTGTGCAGTTTTTCCCATGAGGATATATATGTCTGTATGTACATATATGTGTGTGTGCATGTTTATATACAAGCAAAGAGAGAGAGAGACACCTACCTACGGAGCGCAGAGAAAAAATTTGTCAGATTAAAGCTGGTAATTTCTTTTTATAAGAGAGAATTTGTTTGGATTTCTTAACATCATTTTGCATTTTATGTCATAGTTTCCAAGACACACATTTTACTGGATATAAAATGAAGTTATAGGTCTCTTTCCAAAATACTGGAAAGTAATTAAAATAATGTTTTTCATACCACTTAGGAAAAAGAAACCAGTCCAGTGGGAATATTACTTTTTTTTAATTTTGTTGGATAAAATTTGGCCTTTTCTGAGCAGATCTTCCCATATAGCCCTTAGGATGTTTTAGTAGACAGAAATGATTTAAAGAGATGGATATAGCAAGCTGGAAACCTAAGTGGATCTATAATTATGGAGTAACAATGTGTTACGTATCAAATAATTTTACTCTATATATTACATAACATTAAAGACTAATAATCCTTGAAAGTGCTTATAAATAAGATTTCAATGTAAAATATGACATTTTACTGATAGGATATATGCAACCCATGTTGTTTTACAACACTGCACTCTTAATCTGCTTCTAAGCTGCAAATATGCCTAGGGAATCTCACTTTTCTTGTGTGTTTATGAAGGAAACTGCCAAATACTAACAAGTGCTTTAAATGGCTGAAATCTTACACTTACCTGCAAACTTGATGTGGAATTTATTCTCAGGTTTCAGTATTTGTACATACAAAGGACAATTTGGAGCAAAGTCTTTAACTGCCCATGCTCTTAAAATGGTTTGATGATCCTAGAATAAAAAGTATGAGATGATGACAGTGAAATACCAATAACCATGTTACATTAGAAAAAGAACCTCTTGTCAGACTGACCGCATTGAAGAAAACTCATTTTAAGACTATATAAAAACCGACGGTGTGGATGTTTACATACCTGTTATATAAGTAATATTATTTATTATGTATATTATATATATATATATAAATACATAAGTAAATATACACATACACAGACAATCCAGTAATTCTGCAGACACAGACAAGGCTGAGGTACTCTCAGTGTTCACCAACAAGGTCTCTCAGGCCTCTTCTTTAAAGCGGGCTTCAGGCAGGAGGAGAATCACCAGCAGTAGATGAGTTTGGACATGGATTGCTCCAGAGAACTTGACCCATACAAGCCCACAGGATCGGCTGGGTGCAGAGAGAGGAGGCCAATGTCCTTGAACAGTTGCTTTCTTATCTTTGAAAGGTTGTGGAGACTGTGGGACATCTCCAACAACAGCAGAAAAATTAATAGTTTTACCCATCCTCAAACAAAAGGATGATCTGGGGAGCTACACCTCTGGGCACATGAATGCTGTGTCTCAAGACAGTATTCCCATTTCCACATTCAGACATTACAGTCTGGATGAGTGGAAAACTGTATGGGTAAAATGCTGGTTAGATGGTTGGAGTCTTAGGGCAGTCGTAAATGGCGTGTACTCTACCCAGAGACCTGGGGCAAGTCGGGTGTCACAGGGATCTGCACTGGAACCTGTTCCGTTACGTATCTTTATCCATGACTTGGAGGAGGTGAAAGAGTGCACTCAGCAGGTTTGCAGAGGTAACAAACTGCAGGGAACAGTCCAAACACTTGAGGGCAGGACTGCCATTCAGATGGACCAAGAGGAGATGGAGGAATGGGCTGATGAGAACCTCCTGAAATTCAGCAAGGGCCCAAGCAGAGTCCTGTCTCTGGGACTGCGTAACCGCCTGCATTGGCACGGGCTGGGGGCTGACTGGGTGGGCAGCAGCTCTGCTGGGAAGGACCTGGGGGTCCTGGCAGAGAGCGACCTGAGCAGGGGCTGGCAGTGTGCCCTGGCAGGAGAGGAGGCTGCTGACAGCATCCTGGGCTGTTTTAACAAGCACAGCGAGTAGATGGAGGGCAGTGTTTATCCTCCCCCAGTCAGCACAACTTGGACTGAATCTAGACACTGCGTCCAGTTTGCAGGCCCTCAATAAGGCAGATGTATAAGCTGGACTGAGTTCAGCAGCGGGCCACCAAGATGGTCAGGGGCAGAAGCAGAGGTCCTGTGAGGAGAGGCTGAGGGAGCAGAACTTGTTCAGCCTGCAGAAGAGACGGCTTACAGGAGGCCCAAAAGCAACACCCAGTACCTACAGCATGGTTACTGAGCAGATGGAGCCAGGCTCTGCACAGTGATGCATGGTTGGAAGACAAGAGACAATGGATGTAAGTTGAGAAGAGAGATTCAGGCTGGATATGAGGAGAAACCTTTTTCCCATGAGGACAGTCAGGCAGTGGAACAGGTTGTGCAGAAAGGCTATGTTGTCTCCACCCTTGGACACTTTCCACACCAGCCTAGACAAAGCCCCAAGCAAACGTGGTCTGTGGTCACAACTGACCCCTGTCAGACACGAGACCTCCTGAGCTTCCTTCCAACCTCCATTATCTTATGATCCTAGCATAATATATGCCATTTGTTGGAACGCAAAATAGAGGGTCTGTTTGCAGAGGTCTTCTACTAATAAGAGATTTCGTCCCTCTCCTATCTTTCTGCAGGTGTTTGCTATAATTTGGAAAGGATGGCATTTAGATGTGGAAGAATCGTGTGAAAACTTAGATGGTAGTGATGAGTCATGTCTAATTAATCAAGAATAATGTATTAGAAATGTCCTTCCAAAGAGACTCAGAATTTAAATATCATTAAATGAGGACATCAGGAATTAAGAGTTTCAATTTGTGGGTAATTCTAAAAAATAATCAGCTCAATTAAAAACAGATCTAAGTTTTTGTGCAACTAAAACATTTGCATAACTGATGTTAGAATTTAGCCAGCTACTGACCAAAAGATTCCAATAGATTTCCAAGCCTGTTAGTTTTCATACTTGTTACCACACATCAAGAGTGAGTTAACTGCAGGATGAATACTGCTACCCCATAAAAGTAAAGTATGTGATAATACATTCATATATTGAATTTCATGAAATATGGCTAATTTCAGTGTATCAGCCATCAGTTTTTGTTTCAGAACTAAAAAAGAATATTTGAGAGTTGCATATAGAAAGCAATACTTGGGTTCAAATGCCTTGCCTAGTCATGAAATTGGTGGTATTAAAAGATAAAATATAAAGAATGATTCATTATGTTTGCAGCATCAGCAATAAGAAAAGCTTTCAGACTCATGAACACAGGGGAAAATCTCTGCCTGAAACCAAGCGCAACTGACATTTTCAAACCATAATATTTTAATGTCAATTGAGATGTTAGCAAGTACTTTTTCTATTAGAAATACTAGAATGAAGTCATAAGAGGAAGATCTTTTCAGGATGGTAAAATATATTACTTCACAGTTTTCTTATTAACAGTTTCATATATGTAGGATTGCTGTGCCCATTCAGGAGATTTCAGAACTTGGATGTACCCTGCTATAAGGTTTCCTTGTATGCATTCACTTTTTCTATAGCATATGGTGACTTCTCCTCCTCGGGTTTTTTTTTTTTTATATTTAAGGGTTTTTGCTCTTTGTCTTAAGGGAATGAAATGCCAACACACCTTAGAAGTAGCAAATGGCTGGATAATGTGATAGATGATGGCCATACAGATATACTACAGGGAGAATAAGAGTGATGTGGGGCAGATTTCAAAAACCTGTGTTGTTGAAGACATTACCTAATTTTTTATGCAAAAGGTGCCAGGGAAACACATTCAGAGTCACTTGCAGTGATGGTGTGGCTTCACTGCACAGGGTTTAACATTAACAGTTTCCTCCCTTCCTTTCTATAGCAATCATTCACAGACCGCGTTGGCTTGAAAAAGTGGTGAGAAAAGGCTGTTTCCTGTATGCCATATGCACAGTATAGCTTATATACAATTAAATTTAGGTGACTTATTTTTTTCATTCTTGAGTATTACATACCTGCACAAAGACTAAACTTACTGTGATAAACCAAAAGTGTACCAGTAAATACAATTTTGGTTGTACATTTCAGACTAGCTTACTCTTCCACTTTTCTTCTCAACGTTAGTTATTTTATTTGATTTTTTTATTACTATTATTTTGTTTAAAAAACCTGATTTTGTCAGAAGGTGCAAGAATTGTTAAGAATGAAGAACACTTATTAAAATGATTCAAATTACACCATTTTATTAAAAAACCCAAACAAACTTAGACCCATGGAAGTGAGTGTTGTAAAACTAAAAGCATGAATCTCAACATTAAATTTTTTTAGATAGTTGTATAGGAAAGGGAAAGACTCCTTAAAATTAAAATCTCTTGATGATTACTTGACACATTTGCAGTTTTCACACTGTGAAATATGTATTGCTTTCCATTTGCTAACTCTTTTTTGAAGAAGCAGTCTACAAATATGTAACATATATAAAATGGATACTGAAATGCCCTATATACCTTAAGATCAACTCATTGTGATGTACTGTTAATATAATAACCTTGCATTATTGTTTCATTTTCTCTCTTTTCACTTGGTATATACATGTGTTTGTGTACAAAAGCTGGTTATGTGGGCTTCCATGTTTTTTTCACTCAGTTACTCTTCCAGATTCTACTCTGGAGAAGTACTCCAGGGAAGAGAAATTAAAAGCCAGATAGGCACTTTAAGTGATTTCTTAGATTCAGTCTCTTTATATAGTATTGGTGATGCTCTGTTTTACATTTGTAGCAATTTCTACACTATACTGCAGTGACTTTAAAATATGTTCACATTTCTCCCAAGTAAAAAGGAGGTAATATGGGTACATACTATAAATAGAGATAACTGACACAAATTATGATTCCATTCACATTATAAAATATATGGTTCTTTGGGAGATGACAGAAAAAATATATTCTCTTCTGTGTGACTTCCATGCAGAATTGCAGTCAGTGATCAAAAATTACCATTAATACTGACTGTGATTAATATAGAGCTGATATTTAAATTCATGCACCAAAAGCTGTACATTTTAAAGTGGGTGTAACAGGAATTTAAGTCATCAGAAATCAAAGAAATACCTTGATTTAATATATATTTTTACATAATTCTGTTAATTTTTTTCTTGCCACACACAACTTGATACATTAGTTATATCATCCTATGCAATGCATCCATCTTGTGATTCTATTAAGGCAGTGTAACTTAGACTACCAGTATAGCAGTGTCATGCAATTTAATCAACAGAAGGGGTAAAAAAAAAGGTGCACTAAACCATCAGAAAGCATCAGAACAAAGGTGTCAGCAGTAGAAGTGGTCTTTCATATACTTATATAGTCTATTAATGAGTTATCTATAGGATAATTCAAAAGAGACTTCCCACCCCTCGGGTTAAAACAGCAGATGCACTGTTTTCATGCATCTTAGTTTTGTGGAGCAATTTGATGTGGGCAGCCCACTGAAGTCACTGGCTATCTTTGTGGTGTGGCACAGACTACTTTTCTATATCCATCAATAAAAAATAATAAAAAAACCCCACCAACCATCCAGACTTAAGTACAATTTGAATTCTTTAAGAGCTGCATCTTCCAGAAGTGAAACAGATGTCTGTCCTGCTTGCTACAGCAGATGAGCAGCTTACATCTTGGTCTGAGATGTCAAAATAGCATTTGATAGAATAGAATTTGGCAGAGCTTTGTCTTGCTGCAGAACAGAAAGTTTCTGCTAGGAGGCTTTGGAAAGCTGACAAATTCTTGGTCCAAATGTTGAAGTTCCTACTCCTCCCAATGAAAAAGGAAGCAACTGACAATTTTTATGAAGTAACTGTATGTCACCTGTTATTGTACTCTTCTCCTGAGCTATAGTTGAGATCCATGGATCAGAGGCAACACAGACTTTGGCACTAAAACTTATTAACTAGCGAAATAGCAAGCAATGAACAGCCAGTGGTACCTATTGCAAATGAGTACATCCTCTGCTGAGGACTAGCTGGGGAGATAAAAACCCTCATGGACTTTGTAAAAAATCACATGAGTAACAACAGCTATTCTGATCAGGAATCTCCTCAATGCACCTGTTAATTTTTATTTTGACAGTTTTCAGACGTAGGAGAGGATTCAAGGCACACCTAACAGTTTGTCAGCTTCTCAAGCACATTAGGGTGAAAAATCAAGTTGTAAAGATTGATACTGGGATGACAACTGAAATTCCTTCAGCCCAGTGACAAAATGTAATTTTATGCACTACAATACTGAAGTTTGTGCCTAGAGCTGGAACAGTGTAGGAAATTAAATCCATTTCATTTCAATGCTCTGGAGGGCAGTAAAATGACACAAAATTTTAAAACTCCCACAGTTGTACTGTTTTCTGCTTGCAGTATAATTACATTCCCTGTGAAAAGGAAAATGTGCCAGGTACCATTTTGTTATTTCCTGGGGCCCACTGTCCCGAGGGAAGAAAGTCTCCCTGGAGAGAGTTGTAGCTGGCCATGACTCTGAAACCAAAACTAGACAGTGCTGGCCAAAATGGATGGAACCTCTGTGAGCTCCATGTATAGTCCCCTGTCTGGAGTTCAGCAGAGCTGAAAATTGTCCTTTCTTTGTATAAATTCTGGAGAGGTTATAAGCAGAGATGAACAGCTTACCTCCAAGTGAATCCTGTGTTGGTGATGTCCTTAAAGCTGCATAAACCTACCAAGCGCAATATAAATCACATGCTCTGCTTGTATGGGATTCCTCATTTCTAACCATTTCACAACTGTCAAGTATATTCTGTGAAACAAGATGTTGTAGCTGATTTATTCTGAACTTCATGGCTAATTTAGGCAAGGCAGTTGCCTTTTTGATATTTTTCAGTCTCACAGAAGTTACCAGTATTTTCCCATGTATTTACATGAATTGTTGCTTGTTCTTATCCTTAAAACCCTAGCACCGCTGTCACTTCCAAACAGTATGCTTGCCTTACCTGACTACCCCAGGATTACTTGCTGCCAATTCAGTGGCTTTCACTAGTGTGTTTCCAGAAGTCTATTGCTGATTAATCAAATACAAAGCTCTTAGTTCAGCAAGTTTGAATATTATAGTAAGAGCACAGATTTATTTCTTAGGGAGTTCAGTGGCTTTCTGCAAGTGATGGGTCCAGCACAGGGTCTTTAGCTTTGAATAAAGTATTTTTTACAGCGTGCTGGTAGTCTACAAAAAATTAAGGGTTTTTTGCCTAGCAAAGAAATAATCTTTTCTTCTTGCTAGCTGCAGCTCATGTTGCTCTTTTTGTTCTTCCTTCTCTGGTAAGTTGTATGTGTAGGTATGGAAACAATTAAGTTTTGATCACAGATGAAGTAATTGTAGCAAGTGATTATGAATATATTAAGAAATGTGACATGTATAATGCAAAGCTCTCATTTCCCATGTTTTTCTGTATCTATTTTTAACGTTTAGAAAAATAATTGCTATTTCTTATAATGTAGCAGCAAATCAGTATTTTTTAATTGAGATAGCTTAAAACATAATTACAGAATTATAAATGCTAGTTTGATCTTATTAGGCAATTTGTAAGCATATTAATTTAACTCTGTGAATATTTAGATTTATTCTGATCTTCCTCTGGAGTTCAAGATTGAACTAAATAGAGGCAAGTATGCAATAATTTAGCATGCTCATGGTGAAAAATTTAAAGCTGTATTCATAAATCCTTCCTCAGTGGACTTTTCTCCTGGATATTTGTGATTGGTAGGTAATTTCATTAATCTGAAGAGTTCTAGTTCATATTACAATAGTTTTTTTCTTTTATCACAGATATGCTGAGTAGAGGCTTGTATTAGAAGTCTTCCTTTGTGGACAGTAACTTACCTGACTGCAAATAACCAGCAGCATGGATACAACCACAGTAACTTATTTAAAGAATCATGCCATTTTTTCACATTTGAAATACTCTTGGATATATTGATTATTTGGTATTTATTATCATTAAGCTATAAAACTGAATTCAACCTTTGTTAGTAATAAACTTTCAATACTTCAATAGTTCTGAGTGGAAATACCAGTCAGTTGATATCTATCTCTTTTCTGATTCAATAAATATAAGTCCTTGAATTGTGTATCTAGAGCAAACACTGACATTAATCCAAGTAACCTGAATAAAGCTTTTTTGACAGAGTACTCCTCTTTGGAATGATTAATGACCAGGTATCAATATATCTATAAGGTACCATGATAATGCTTATATAGTATTCCACCATTGTTCCATAAAAAAGGAGAGAAGTCATAAAAATTTACTTTACTCAGTGTGAAAATTGTCTTTTGAATGTACTGTATTCTTACAGTACTCTTTCATTTTTTTTAAGTCCTATGAGAATGTATAAATTATTGTATTTTTTTATTAAAAAGTTCAACTTATAACTAAAATGTGCTGTAAAATCCAAATTTCTTTGGTAGGTAGGTCATGTAATTTTTTTTCTAAACAAGCAGAAGTAGATATGTTAGGTGAAATAAGCCGTTAGGTCATGTTTCATAAATGTGTGAAATCCTGGCATTATAGAATCCAATAGAAACCTTTTCATTATCTTAAATGAAACAAGTTCATCCCACATGCAAAATCTCTCTGTATTCAGCTAATTTTAAATCTTCTGTTCACAGAAGATGTCTCGGCGCCTGAGAGGGACTAGGGGCAGTAACAGTATAAACAGCATGTACATTCATTCTTAGTTATTTCTTCAAAACTTACAGCTGCTGTCCGGTCCGCCTCACAGCGGCTACTCAGTATGAAACAAGCTTCAGCATCATCCATTCTAGAAGAGGGGAGACAAGCCTGTTACATACCAACAGAACAGTTATGTGGGCTTGTGTTTCACAGCTTATAGTGTTGTATGCTTATAGAAACAGAATACAGAGAAAGTTTAGTCTATCTGTTCTCATGCATTACCTGAATGTCAACAGCAGGCACTCTGTGCACTAAGTCATGGTGTACCAGGTTTTCTTGCCTAGGTTCTGGGAAACTTTCTTTCCCTGGTGCCAGTAGAAGCTGTGCCAGAGTAATAAAAGCAGAGTGGCCTCAAATATACTTAATTTGCAAAATAAGTATTTATCTGGCATCAGTATAAAAGGTGAATAAATAACACCAGTCTGCATAGTGTGTAAGGGTATGATATATACAAGTTATTATTGGTAAGAATGAATGAGAGGGGGCTGTCAACTTCATATAGACTTGTCTTGCCTAGTGATAGCAGAAAAATGGGTAGCTGCACTAGAATAATTCATTTGGGATAAACAACAAACATTTCTGTGTATGTATGCATTAAATGAATTAACCATTTTCAATTTATGGTCTCTTTGAGAACTTTTAATTTCTAATTTTTCTCTCCTGGGTACAACCGTTCATGTAATAAAAAGAGCGGTGGTGGAAGTGCAGAGAAAAAACTATCTGACTGAAGGTTTCATCAAAGTTTGCTCTTCCTTTCTTGCCTCAGATCTTGATATCCTTGTCCAGTGAATCCTACTTCATTTACTGGTTACATGGAAGTAAAGAAACCAGGACTTGGTTGACCTCCCTGGGAAGACAGGACTTTCTGGGCAAAGAGAAACAGGATGATCAGAATGGGTTTCCTGGGAAGGAGAAAAGTGAGACAGCTGGGGAAAATAAACAGGCAGTTCACTGCTCATTACAGCAACTCCATTCTGGAGTCTTGAATGGGACCCGAGATTCCTAAATCTTTGGTTTCTCTGCTTCTAGAATATGGAACTGGTGGTGGTTAGTGAAAGTTTAGGCCATTGGGACCCTAGGTTGAGACTGAGAGCCCATTCTTTTAGGTACTGTACAAACACAGAACAAAGAGACAGTCCTTGGCATTTAAGCTCTGATTGACATGACAAAGGACAACAAAAATATATGCAAACATGGGAAACAGGAATAAACGGTGTGACAATACCTGAATATAAAAATTATCGTAGTAGAAAGTGGTCTCACTAGGTATCAGAGCAGACAACTTACTGAAGAGAGGATGCAGGTCAGAATACTGGGATTACTTTGCAGACATTTCTGAGAAATTCATCCTACTTTGAAGGGACAGCATGGGTGAAATCACAATGGGACTTGTATCTTAATCTGTTGCATGTGTGAAAGAGAATAATATTATAGACTTATCAGAAGGAAGTAAGAACTGGGAGTTGCAGGCTAAGTGAGAATAAAGGGTTACTCCTTGATGTAATAAAGAAGGGAAAGCCAGCGAAGGACTGCAATGAGGCAAAGTGATGTACTATATAAATAATATTTTCAAAGTGTTCTGAAACAAGGGTTCTGGGAGTTGAGATGCTATATGTCAAGATTATAAATATAGTTTTAAGTGGGGAAAAAATAAGAGCTTGTGTGGGAAAACACTTGCAAGATGCAGGCTTAGGCTACATAGGATGCCCTACAATATGATTCCAAGCTTATGATCCACAGCAGGATACTGGTTTTATTTTGGTAGCAAAAATTAAGATCTATTTACAACTCTCTGCAACTAAACCAAAGTTGATGAATAGATATCTATAATGAGATGTCAGACAGCTTGCAAAAAGTATAAGGTAAAGAAAAAGAGTGCACATGAAGATGATTAAGATGTATGGTTCACTAAAAAAAGTGGAAGGAGAGAGAAAAAAATGTTTGAGGTCATGACAAAACATGGGAGAAAGCTGTAGGGGAAAGAAATTAAGGTTGGTGGTGCTATTCACTTTCTAATGCTAGTGTGCGTGGAGAATGAGATCTGTTTTAATCAGTTACTGTGTTGTTTTAAATGCTCATGGTAGCTATAAAGTTTCCACTCATGTTGATGAACAATACAAGCACGAGTGTGATACCTCATGACAGAATTCATTCTGCTTTTTTTTGTTCAAGCTGGGCACATGAACATTGTTCAGAGATCACCAAAAATTTGCAAAGTGAAGCTCTTAAAGATAGGAAGCAAGAACGAATAGCATTTTTGTAAAGTCAGATTGTGTATTAGGGCATGTAAAGCAAAATACAGTCTTTAGTTAACTGAGTAATTACTACTTATGCAGTCAGCCAACATTTGGTATTCCTTTACTTTTTAATGCAACCTTTATCATGTTATTTTGACATTGCATTCACATATAATGTGTAAATTTTGATAATGAGACACTTCTTGACTATTTTGTTGTTGGTAACCATTACTTTATTTATTAGAAGAACTTTACCATGTGCCTTGTTATCTTCTCAGTACATTATGTTCTCATTAAAAAGAAATACAGCAAACATCTTGGGTACTGGGTTATATTTCATATTAAATGTTCTATTAGATTCCCACTATGATTCTTCCCTTAGGAGAGGCTGAAAATTATTCTATGACAGGTACATTCAATTACATGTTCTGGAGGAAAAAGCACAGTTCCACAGTTGACTACCTCCAGGTTATTATAAGTGAAATTCAAGATTATCTTTAGGGAACAGCCTGATTTTTCTTCTCCTAATGTGCAGAACAAATGCCAGCTAAATCTCCACAAGAATTCCTTCTTGAAATCAGCAAGAAAGCAAAACCAGGAACCCATCTCTAAAGGAAAATTCCTAATACTGAAAAAAGCTTTACTGTATTTTCATATTTTAAACAGATATAGAATTAGTTGTTTTTTCAGTGGCAGAAATCTGAGAAGATAACACTGCTCACTAGACTTCTCACAGATTAGATTCTTGGAAACAACTCCCCTGGGTAAAGAAGGCTGAATGACACAAATACTCAGACAGGTATTGGCTTCAGTTTAGATATCTATACTAGTTGCTGAACAAGTTCTTATAAAGAGCAATGCAGATAAGTTAAATCAATTACTTGCTAAGAATCACCTTCCTCTTTTTGGAGAGTTTAAAGAGACGATCCTCCTACATGAACTCCACTGTGAATTCCTTCACACCTTCAAGTGATTGAGCAATGGGGGGGGAGGTTGAGGAACTGTGTTTGACTGATGTGTTTTGATTAATGTCATTCACTATTAACAAGCAGAGAGAATTTTTCAGAAGTGGTGGAAGCATGTGGTAAGGGGAAAGGTCTGAAAGAAGAGTGTATGGAGGTATAGTAGAGTAGTTGCTTATACTACGAGGCTGAACTTAGGAAGAAAAAAAACTGTGCAATGGGTTCAAAGGGCGATAATTATTTTTGTTTACTTTTCCCCCCTTCAGTTGGTCAGGAGAACAGAAACAAATTCTAGCGTTACTGGCAATTTTGGAATATTCTGTACTGCTTTTTCAGAAGAAATCACAGGCACTATGTCTCAACACCTTTAAAAACTGAGACAGAAAAGATAGTGAAGAAAAATTTGGTCAAATGCAAGAGTTTACACATATTTGTTCCTTCAAAATTTCAGATATTAAGAAAAACACATTATATCAAAAAGCCTTGTTTTCTAAATACACATGCTTTCCTTCTAGCACAGCTTTTGTTGTTTGTCAAACTTACTCATCAAACAGTATGAGTGAAACAAAAGTAAAAGCCAAAATTGGACAATATTTGCCTACTTAGCTCTCAGCAGGTCTTGATCTTTTAGTGCTGAGCCTTGCAGATAGATAACTCTTTGGGACCACATTGGGATCTGTAACACCCTTCGGACCTGAGCATCCATCTCAGTAGGACACAAAATAACAACATAATAGTCCTGTCAAAAAACATAAGGGGGAGTAGTCATGGTATTTTTTTTTACATTACCATTTATTGTTGCTAGAGAATTAGTCAACAGAGATTCAGGATGTCAAAAATGTCTCTGATAATTCTCAAATTTAATTCACAAAAGTTATTTGAATACATGTGTTTAAAATATTGAATTCTTTAATAAACATGGCTGGACAGTTGTCAGCTGGTCACAAAAGACTCCTGGGCAGCAACCAAAGTCCATTTAGAAACATTTTTGTTTCCATATGAGCATAATTTTTTTAGAGACAATTTACATTTCTGTCATTCTAGCTGGAAAACCTAGGAACTTTTCAACAATCAAAATGGAATTGTCTTCCCCCAAACTGATTCCTCTACATTAATGGGCAGATCCATCCTTGGAAAAGTGAGGTTGCTCTGAATATACATGTGTGTACATAGGACAAGAAGAGGTAAATGGAATGTGAAAGGAGAGACTGAGAGCTTAGGACAGACTTGTCATAGAAGTCTTCCTTAGCACACAAAGACTTTTGCAGAAAACTTAGCGCATTGGATCCACTGCATCACCTGTATCCTTCAGCTTCCCATTTCAGTTGTGAAGGGAATGCATATAAGCTCTTTTAGGCTACATAAGTATTATTAGGACATTTCTTCTTTGTCTCCACTGTATCACAGAGCCTGACTCTTTCTTCAGGCTAGTAAACTAAATTTTGGATTTCAGTTTGTGTTTGCATATATAAAGAAGTGGATTTCTTTGTGCATTGCTTATGCCTCTTACTAGCTAATTATTTGGGGGAATATTTGGGATTTGAGATTTGTCAAATTGCTGCTCAGCAATTTAAGGCTTGTATTTTTTGTGATTTTTTTTTCATTAGTTCATGAAGCATGGTACCACAAGTAATAGTAAAAGTCATAGAGGAGATCTAGTAAAAGAAATGGTCTGTAGCAAAGCTAATGATAATAAATGCAAATTGCTATCTCATATAAAAATAAGTTTTTAGATGATCAAAACAAGTAATATGACACATTTGCATTAGCTAGGGAATATGTGTACAGTAAGAAAATCTCATGTGTAATCTTTCAAGGTCTTTGCCTTTTAGAGTATGTCTATTTATTTCTTAATTTCAGTAATTCCAAAAGGATCTTCCTAACACTGGCAAAAAACAAAGCAAATTGTGAAAACCAAAAGACACTTTGACTTGTGAGAAGTTTTGGATCCAGTCCCAAAAAACCAGGAAAAATAAATTAAGTAGTTTTCATTTATTTTCTATTTTGGGGTAGAATAAAAGGAATTTGCGTGGAAATATCTGTTTCTAAAAGGACTGGCATGATTCAACAAGACAGTAATTCTATCCATTTAGTCTATTTATCTCAACTTAAACTGAATGTCTCCATACTGTATCTCAGCTTCTTATTGCAATTATAGATTCCCAATTCAGTTAGCTATTCCCAAATTCAGTTTTGCATACTAAAGACCAGTTCAGAAGGCTGTCTGTAAAATGTATTTTTTCTTTTTTTTTAACCCAGTACCTGCAATCTGGGGTGAGCATAGAATTCATTTAAGAAATCCATAAGTAAGTCAATCTTCAGAGAGCTAACACACAGCACAACATGTTTTTCTGTCTGAGCTCTGTGTCGACTGTAGTTACCACCAGACTTTTGTCTCTCCATCCACAAATATGCCAGCTGTTCAAACTGCAAGAGATGCCAACTGTCAGTGAAATACAGACAAGCAGATGTGCAGTACAACTGTGTCATGACTTACCAATGTTGCATCGTTCATCTCATGCCTCTGAAAAGCTGCCCTTAGCCCACATTGTCTTTTTCTTCATAAAAAGTTCTCTAGTAAGTGGTCTGATGAATAGGGTCATTGAAAAACACGGCAGCAGAGCTAGTCTCTACCACACACAAATAGCAGAGTAAATCCATTAACATATCATGAGATTACAGTAAATCTTAATATTTTAGAAAAGAATGAAGGTTGTACCATATTTCCTTTATGTATTTCATACTTCTGAGCTCTCTTTTTTCCAGTGCCATGTGACACAAATGCTTCCCTCAATTGAAAGGTTAAGTTTTCACACACTTGAGCGTATACTGTGAGTATAGATATTCAGGTAGAAGCACCATTTTACTTACTTTGGGCAGAGTACTTACTCTTCTCAGAGATTTTATAATGTTATGAAGGTGACCTGTATACTCTCTTATCTGTCTTTTAAATTTAGATACAACTTAAATACACAGCAGCTGTTAATGCAGCAAACTTGCCTTTGCCAGCTGAACAATATATGCATTCCTCTACTAGTCTGAATCCTATATACTAAAGAGAACACTGTAACGATCTGTAATAAAACATACAAATACCATTTCAAAGTTTCTTGTAAATAATATGCATATAAGCCTGAGCTCAATTTAACTATATATCTGTGTGATAGCTGCTTTTCTCATTCACATTCAACGGATGGAGAGACTGAGTCATGAATAATAATTGATTTTGTTTCATAGCAGGACAAAAGCTCAGGAGAATGCATCCCACATTCTGTGTACAGAAGACTGTATGAAGCCCCATTATCACTACAGAGCTATAAAATAAAGTAGCTAGTAACAGGTAAATTTATGTGAAAGAGTAGTAGATTCCAGGTTATTTACTTGTAACACAGAGCTCTTATGCCTGAAGTGTGATCAGAACTACCTGAAACATGAAAATTCTATTTCCTATGAAATTCCAAATTACTTAAAGTATATTTTAGTTTTCAATAGAATATATATTTTACTAAATTTCCACTGACTTGGAATATAATTGGGTTAGTACATATGTCTGTGTATGCAGACATTGAATATTTAGGTATAATTAAAATGTTCAAATAATTTCAAGAAACATAATGCTGAAAGCTTGAGCTTCCAGTCTCTCAGGGTTTCTGTGTTGTCTGCTCACAGTGAGCTTTAGTTCACTGTCAAAGAAGCAGAGTCTGGAAACTATGGCTGTGTGACAAAGTGCGGAGCTTCATGGTCTAGCAGGTCTGCTATAAGCTTTGATAAGCATTCACAATGTCTCCCCACATCCCCTTTCTGTGGCATGAGGTCTGGGTGATCACCAAGTGTGGAACAGTTAACATCTTGTCAGGGCTTCCCATATAATCTCAGGGTTTCTGTCATAAAGCCTCACCTAACGAGCTGGGAAATATTTGGTATAAACTTAATGAAACTGATTTGATTCCTTGAAATACTTGGATTTTCATAAATCAGCCTTCTCCTGTTGAAACTGTTAGAAGAAGTCCTAAACTTAAGTAGGAATCAAAAATTCCTAACTGTGCTGTTGGCTTTGTTTGTGTTTGTACTGACATACACAGCCATGAACCCAGTTTGCTTGAGTTGCAGATTTAATGAGATTTTTTTTCAAGTTAGCACTGAGCTGTAAGAGTAAAAGAGGAAGTGGAGAGAACCAAGATTAGAAACAGGGAGAGCCTGCAGAGGAAATGCTATACTCATAAAGAAAGTGCTGGCTACTGTTGTTTGGGGTTTTTTTTAAATTGCTCCTTTAATAACAAAACCGTATCTCAGGATGAAGGAAGGGTTCTGTGGTACATGACAGGAACAGAAAGCTTTCACCAGCATTTGAAAACTGTTCTTAGTGCTCTGGGTTTTTTAGTATAAATCTAGACTATAGGAGAACAGACAAAGGAAAAAGGAAGGAAAAAAACCAAACAGAATAAGAGGTATAGAAGATGGTTACTTTTTCTGACATTTTATATGCAATAATAATAGTAGCAATACATTATTTCACTTATTACTCTTTTGTTTTAAAAACAATTCTAAAGAGAAGAAAAATCCACATTTACCTGTATGGGCAACACCACAAGAGCAACACAGATCATAATGACAACAAGCAGCTTTGAAGGCCATATCTTGGGCGTAACATCCCCAAAGCCCACAGTGGAAAATGTCACTATGCAGAAATAAAGGGAGTCAAAGAGAGTCAACCTGTTTCCTGCTCGTTCCAGATGCTGAATTCCACAAATACTATGTAGAAAAGAATGAATAAAGACATGAAAAATAAAACTGTACTTAGGGTCAGTTCAAGTTTGATGATTATATGTGCAGAGAACTATTGATTTTCAGAATTCATATATAGCTTACCAAAGACATTTTTTCAAAGAAGAGAAAAAATTAGTATCAAACCAGAATTGTGTTATTCATATAATTTTCAAATGTCATTTGTAATAAAAGAAACTCATTTTTTATTTTCAACTGTGTTGCTAGGTTTTGCTCAGTGGCTGTTGTGAGGGAGAGGTGGTATATAGAACAACATGGATTGATGCAATTCCTTTCTAAACCAGAACAAAACAGATGGTATATAGTTGCCACCATTCAGAATTTTTTATAAACATAATTTTTTCAGGGAGAGTTTGCTGGTATGGCTAAGAAAATATACATACTGTTTTCTTTAAATCTATCGCTCTTCATGTTGGTCTTTATCCCTTTCTGTGGCAAGAGTTACTAGCATGAACTAGTTATAAGTGTACATGCTGCATACTAGAAGGATAATGTTGGTACAAATGGGTACTGACTGTCTAGAATAAACTGAATGTGAGAATTGCAGGCTATCGAATTGTCAGAGGAATAAGTGTCCAGGGTCAGCCGTCAGGGGGAAAGTGGAAGATGCCAACTGGTTTGAAGATTCTGCTTGTTAAAAGTACAGAATAGAAATATAAGGCTTGGTTGTCTATGATAACAGAACAAATGAAGTTCATTCCTTCCAGTCACAAATTCGTGTGAACAAGGAAATGGTAGCCAAAGTTAATTGGTAATTATTTCTCTTGTAAACAGCATGATGTGGTTTTGGTTTTGAGAAGCAGTAGCAGGGTATGTCCACAGGTCTTACTGCTATTTCATACGTTGCAGATTGTAAAAATATTTCACTCTGAAAAAATATACCATGACAAAGAGCTTCCCAAGCTTAAAATATGACCTTCCCTAATAAAGTAGAATGACTTATATGAGTTCAGGCTTTAAAATTATATTCACCTATATGAAGAAAATCAATGTGTGAACCACCCTGAACAGTGTTTTTTCCCCTTCAAGTTAAGGGGATGATTTCTCCTCAGAGAATTAGAGACATGATTGATAAATAATGTCATATCCCTTAGTAATTATTCTAGAACATACCAAAGAGGATTTCTTCATATATGGTATCCAGATGGTAATAGTCACTCATTAATATCTGCCATGGTAAGATCTTTGCATCACCAGGGAGACCCTGTGTTTATAACAGCTTTAGCAGTTGTTCTTCTGTTCTCTGTTCTGTTCTCCAAAAATAATTTAGCTGTGGGCAGTGGCATTTCCAGAACATATGGATCAAATTCCCAGTTTCCTTTTCACAGCTCTAGCATTTGTAGTTTTCACACATCTCAAAATGTTCTTAAAAGGGTGGGGGTTTTTTTCCCCGTTGTTTGCGTAAGTTTCATACTTCAGTCAGAACTGATACTTTTATATTTCTATTCAATTTGTCCCACATTTTTCACTGGAGTTGTAAACTTGATCTTCCATAATTTCACTATGTTCCCAGTTTTTCTTTTTTTCTCTTTTTTTCTTTGACAAAAAGAGAATTCTATTTTTGTCCCTGAAAATATTAACAGAAGAATTGTAAGGAATTATGCTAATGAAGCTTTCTGTTGGTCTCAGACAGAAAGTTTTTCCAGTGTTAATCTGAAACAATAGAGTATACTGCAGAGGCATCCAAGTATGGAAAAAGAAGCTATTTTAATATCATTAGTCATATAAGTTACATGTAATTTTAAAAGCAGAATGGTGATGGATTTTTTTTATTTTTCATTGTTATTATTCCGGATCACCTTGGTGCATTTTCTTCTCTTTAGTTGTCTTTTGTGGGTACATCTCTAAAACGCATAACCTTGACTTCAGGAATTAAGGTCACAAGGGCCATGAAAGCGGCAATTACATTTAGCCAGTGATGTGGCCCCTACATAACAGGACTATTACACTACTCCACTAAGTGTGTTAAATATCCACAGATGGGTTTGTATTGAAACATAATGCATGATCCTGTCATTGATAGAAATGTATTTTTTCTGATTCTGGTGCCTGTGAAATTGCTTGGTGTTTGTATATGCAAAAGGGTCAGTTTTACCCTTTATATTGGACAGGATGGATTAAGTGGGTAAGAAAAATGTGATACCCTAAAGCTTTTTTTACATTTTCAAGGAATGAGAACTGTTTCTTCACTTCTTATTCTTTTTGTAAAACAAAAAAATTTAATAGCTTGGTGGTAGGAAAACTCGAGTCTTGATAAAGGAGATATTTTCTTTATTCTTGTTCATGAGCTTCCGTAGCCAGCCCACCCAATCACACTTTAGCTTAACTGAAATAAGTTAATACATCATGAACCATTTCAACCTTTTCTAAGTGAACAGTAAAATTCCTACTGAATTCAGTGAGACCAAGATTTGATTTTATCAGCTGTAGTCCCTTACAGCCCTATATATTCCTATTCCGTTAAGCCATCAAAATAATTTTGTGCCTGATCCAAAATGCTGTGGATTCAAGCTGTTTCTCATTGAACTCAGTGGGCATGAGCCAAAGCTTCTCACATTTAGTTAACAATATTAAAGTCAGTAAGACATGGGAGCTCCTTCTTCTTTGCTGAAGAAGAAATTCAGCTCTTCTAACAACTTGTTGAACAAATTAATTTCTTTCCTCAAAACTACTTGCACCTCATCTGCAGTTCTACCAAATCGTACTTGAAGCCCTAACCCTGAAACCACAGGAATGACAAATCCAAAATTAGGTTACCAAGAGTTAATTTTACTGGGTGTTTTGCTGCTCTGCCTTTTGTTTTTACTAGAGCCAGAGATCACAAAACTGCAGAAAAACACAACTTTCAAGAGACAACTTTATAGGGGTCTAATTACCAAATGAAATACTACCACTTTTACTCCTCCCCCAAGAATATTATACTTCAATCTCACCACCAGTGCCTCCAAAGAAACATTACTCAGCATCTGTAACATGTTGCCATCTATTTGGGCTACCAGTGTACACTGCATAGTGAGTGCAGTGGAGAGTTATTTGCTGTCCATGAAGCCAAATCCACATGGATTAGTTACTTCATTCCCCACAACTTATTGACATCTTTTAATATAACCTAATTCTTTATATGAATAGTAGTATCAACCTCTTTTTTCTTGTAAATTAAGTGTTAAGCATTATTTTTAAAAGATGCATAAATACTGCATGTACCAATACAGACAGCATATGTTCTTGTCTGCTTTCTCCTATTTCCTGACATAATGAAATACGTAGTAACTTGGACTTCATCTTTTGGCTGTTTTGATATTTTATGGTGGTATTTTTATCTCCTTGTTCCCATTTGGTTCCTCCTCCTCTTTCATCCCATGAAGAAACAATAATTTAGTTGGTCATCCCTGGACAAACATAAGGATTTCAAGCAGCAAAGGAATGTTCAGCAAAGGCAATGCTCACACCAACTTGTTCTTGTGGAGAGAATAAACCACTGTAATAATAAATACACAGAAACCACCTAATTAAAACATAGGGCCCAATTCAGCTTCTTCTATACCAATTTTAGGTTTCCTGTAAATTCAGCAAGGCTGTCTTTTTATAGCGGATCTAAGTCAGCAGTTGCAACAAAACAAAACTGGTTTAATGGAGAGTTCGAATTACTGAAAATCCCACAGAAACCCAAACCACGGGTCTGCTAAAGCAAAGTAGTATCAGAAATTTTATTACAAACTTATGGAGAACAGAAGTGTGATTTTAAACACTACTAACACTGCACTTGAAAAACAAAAAGTAAAGATAGTAACATGTAATCTCTGAAGATTAGTCATGTTTAGTTTAGGTATCATTTGAACTTTTGAGAGTTCAATCTTTATTTTACTGGAAGTTTTCTTTCTAATTCCAGGAATCTTTGTTTGCTTGAGTATTTTATGTGCCAAAACTAACTACTGTTTCTTAATAACCTATCTCCACATGCAGTACAGAAATAAATTTTGTAGAGTAAAATGACCCCTGAGACTAAGTCAGATTTTTGTCATGCTGCGGTAGCATGTCATAGTAATGGACTAAATAAGAACCATTTGGATAGCACTTTGCAAGTACTCTACATTAGCTGTTCTTATTTATAATTGGTTATAATCTATTTTATATTGGTTTGTGTTGCCAAATATGTCTGATTTCTACATTTTTGTTTTCACTTTTAGAGAAAATTTATTGTTTACAGGTACAACCTG
>JANZLQ010000095.1:22918575-22930895 GCA_026212715.1 Elanus axillaris
TGGATAGCACTTTGCAAGTACTCTACATTAGCTGTTCTTATTTATAATTGGTTATAATCTATTTTATATTGGTTTGTATTTTCATTTGGCAGTGTTGCCAAATATGTCTGATTTCTACATTTTTGTTTTCACTTTTAGAGAAAATTTATTGTTTACAGGTACAACCTGTTGAAGCCTAAAATAATGCACCAGAGGCTGAAGCCAAACGTTAGAGGTGTTTTCAGGATTGGGTAGCAACTAATAGCATTGTTTTCTTTGGACTTTAACTTTAAGCTTCAACTTGTATAATTATTTTGTTGTGTTTTAAGTAGCTAGCTACAGGTACTAGCTAATGAATATGTTGAAATCAAGGGGGATTAATTTTATGGGGTTCACTAAGATTTTGTAGTACAGCCTCACTGCTTATATACTACAGAAGCTACATCTGCATAACTTAGAAATATTGTTAATTCTGCATATTAAGTAAGTGTTCCCAGTAGCTTCTTACACCCAAAACTCTTTAAAGTTTCCACACATCCTACCACAGAATGGTGATGTTAGAACAAATTAAAAACTAAATTATTTGATTGTTCTGTACTGCCAATTGCTGTTTGTATTATTTTAATTATTTTTTATGCTACTGCCAGAGATTTATTTTTCTTTATGAGAAAAACTGGAATGAACCATCAGTCAGCAAAATTGTTGATAGACCAGCAACTGTAGCAAATATCTATGGGTAAAATTCAAATACAGCAAAATACTGAAGATGACGACCATGTTAACTTTCCAGGAAATACATAGGCAGGCATTTGAGACATATTTTACCACTACAGAGGCTGTAACTATCTGCTTAAGGAAATGAAGACTTGGAAGAGTTCACCCAAGATGTTTAAAGAAACTTCCTCAATCTTTACACCAAAATAAAATGTGGCTATAGAACAGTTCATACTTCAGTCTCACACTGGGAGGCATGTAATATCTCTCAGAAGTCTGATAAAAGCATAGAGGTTTTGCCTGGAATTGGCAAAATGTGCCCACTACTTGCCAAATATGTTAGTATTAAGCTGGTGCCAGCCTTAAGTCCTTGAAATGAAAGTGATGTTAGGACTAATGCTGTATCTGGAGAATGCCCCGCTTTGCAGAGGCAGTTTTTCATACTGGAAGTTGTCTCTGTGGGGTGTTCTGTCCTCCCTAGGGCACTGATGTCAAGCCAGATGCAGTTTTGTCCTGTTTTAAAATTAAACATTATTGGAAAAGTAATTCTCAGTGCTTGTAGAATTAGTATACAAAGATTCATTAAACGCTCAATTTACACTTCACAAAACTCTGTGCTGAATACCAATATAACTGGAGTGACATTAAGGAGGCATTTTTTTCATTCACTGTATCAGATACATATGGAAGTCCTGTATGCTGACTTTGGAATGATAGATAATACATGTCCCCTGAATTTTAATTATCTTTTTCCTATGAACACTACTGAGCTGTGCAGTCTGGTCCTACAAAGGGTGAAGGTGGTGCTAACCAACTCACCCAAGACCTAAAAAACCTAATGCTTTCTGACAGAACCTCTGATCCCTGTGTAAATGAAGAAGAGACAAAGAAAAAGAGCAAGGTATGAGCAGAAACTACAGCAAGTAAATGACTGGAGAGACAATCAGAAAATACTCTGACGAATAACAAAATGTCTGTCCTGTCCAAACACCCTGAAGCTGAGGTTTTAAGTTGCTGAAATAAAAATTCTTCCATTTTTTCCAAGCCCTGTGATGCTTTCTCACATCTTTTATAAAACCTGTTTTTTTCTCAATGTTTATTTTCTGAAAAACAAATTTTCCAAAAACAGCATTAAAATAACAATTTTAAAAATTGACTAGTTTAAGTAATATGCAATTTCCAAAAAGTTAAAATGACAGAATCTAGTGCAATATATCATGTATAATACATTGAATTCGAGAATTACGATGAGAAGTTCCGATTTGTACATTTCATTCCATATAGAAGGCTTTAAAGCTGTGGGAATAACTAATTCCAGGACATTGAAATGATTAATTGCATACAAGACAGTGAAAGGAATGAGGGAAAAATGCTGATTGGAAAGAAGATGAAGGTTGTTATGCTGTCTTTAAAGTAAGTCAGTAGAGAAATACACTTGCTAGTCTTAGTTGGTAACAAATGATCCTACGAATGCAGTAGATCATGCTGAAATGTATTCACTGACAGGACAGAAAAAAAAGATACTGCTGGACATTGTGGCTTCTTAATATTCAAGAAGAAAATTAATGTTATGACAAGTATCTCGGATATTTTTGCAACTCTAATGACACTTCATCATGCAGTCCAACGTAAATCTATTTTTCCAGAATATTTTCTTTTCAGAGACCGGCATATGTTTTCATACAACACTCTCCCTTTTTTTTCAGAATCATAGGAGTGAAGGGAAAGACTCGGATTACTTCAACAGGCCTTGAATCAAGCTCCTTGATTCTGTGGGACTTTGAATACAAGTTGAGGTAGGGGTGCAGAATTCTTTCACTTCACAGCAATCCTACCATGTCAAAAATGAATTCTGAATTTCTCTTCAGCTGGAAAGGTTACCTTTTTCTGTATTCCCATTGTATCTTTATCCTAAATGACAGTGTTTGATGATACCATTATTGCTTACCTATAGTGTCTAATATAAGCAGTTTTCTTCCCCAACGATCAGTATGTTATATGCAACTAACGGTTGCAAAAGCTCAACTTATTTTTATAAACTTCCACTAGTAAGCCATGTGACTTCCAGAAACTGCAGAACATCTTGTTAAGCAGAATAGGATATTATGAAATGACCAACTGTATCTAAATATTTGTTGAAACTGAATTAGAACCTTTCTACTCCTGCTGGTGCATTTTGTAAAATGAGAAGTAGGGCTGCAATAAAACACCTCTGGTCACTGAGACTGCAGAAGTAGAGTCCCACTGTGGGCAGCATGCAGCTCAGTCTATGTCCATAAAAAGGTCTGTGAGTACATCAGCCTCTAAGTCCAAAGAACTATCTGTATTTTTGTATGCTTTCAGTGGGCCCCAGAGCTTTGATGGTAAACAAAGTAAACCCTGGCATTTTGACTTAGGTCCATCAATACTGTTGCAGCTAAGAGCCTGCTGGAGTCTGAGGTTTTGGACTGCTCACTCAAGGAGTCAGTAACTATTCAGGAAACAGAATCACGCAGTCAGTACTTCAACCACCAGGTACTCTTCACCTGCAGGGCATTACAGTATTAGGTAATTTTACATACCTATCCTTCTTCAGGAAGAACAATTAAGTAATCTATTTATAATATTCAGAAATCATATGTGCTGTGCTGGAAAATTCAAATGCAAACTTCTAATTTAATAGACCCAATATGTTATGCTTTGGAACATCATGCTTAATGTTTCTTGCAATAGTTCTGAAACACTCTTAAGAGCGTAACAGTTGTTATGCAAACTACCCACACTCCCTTGATCAAACTGAATGAACAACTGAGAGATTCATTACCCAAATATTCGTTAAATGTGTATAAGAAACAACTAACCCAGCATGTACAATCAGGATAAGAATTAGAGGCAGAGGTATTGATTATGACCAGGTATACATATACTTCATTTCCTAGTGACAGAATGCAGTCCACAGTTATCCTCTTAGCATAAATAACAAAAAGTAATAAAAATTCTTATAAATACGAAAAAAACTAAAAGCATCAAACTAGCTCTAGGACTGCATTTGGATATCTGTCTGAACCTAAGTTTGTTTTGAGGTAATTCATGAAAAATTATATTCCATTTCCAAAGTCTGGTATTGTACCACTACCACTATGGAAGTTGTTTAATTATGTACTTGACAGATTTTAAACATGCTAAATTTGGATTTTAATCATAAGATTTGTTAAAAAAAATCTTGAATCATAGAAGGCTGGCTAAGAGAAGCTAATAGTAATAAAGAAATGGAAACTCAGTCCTTTAAAACTCTGAGATCAGGTTATATCTACTGTGGAAGCACCACTTTTTATCTTTTTTATTATTTGCTCCATTTGCTGACTTGTCCTAAGCCAGAACATAGGCTTTGAAGCCCCCTTGAAGCATGGTCTACCTCACAAATTCTACCCTTCTCATTCCAGGTCCTGCAAGTCTAGCTTATAGAGTGATTATTCCATATAACAATATTTTTTGTATGTGATGTATACCCAAAGCAAGAAAAAACTAGTCATGAAATATTACTAGAATGGAGTATTTCTGTTTACTAGAAATGGCTTTTCATAGGTTTACTGAGCTTACGGATTCTTTTATTTGGCACCCAAAATGGAGAAAAGCACTTTTTGAAAAAAAAAAATAGAATATGCATTTGGAAGACTAAAGGGTGAATAAATAGAAGACCCAGACATGTAGGCTAGCAACTGATGAGAAACATGTTTCTCATAGCAGCTGCTTGCTGTGCTTTATATACTCTTTCTGAGAACAAAGGAGAGAGGTTTGCAGATACGGAGAGGAGACAGATGGAACATGATGGACTTACCTGAACATTTTGAGAAGGCCATATGAAGACTATTGTGAAATGCTACAATTATGTAGGAACACAGAGACAGAGATCTGTTGTGTTCCTTCTATTGCAGTGTTTATGCTTACAATGATGAGTTCATTCTGCAGATGAGTATAGATCAGTGAATGCAAAAGCTTTATGATAACTTAAATGAGGATGTAATCTGCTCCATTTTGGATTTTATTATTGCACTGTTATTTACTTTTTAAGTAGATGTGTGTGTTTTTAAGAAGTAAAGATGGTATTTTGAATAATTGTTCAAGATGCCGAACAATGAACATAAGCACATTTCTCTAGTATTTTTAATAATAATTGAAAGTATCCGTGAAAATAACAGCACTGCATATTATTTGAATTATAAAGTTCTGCTGTATTGAAATGCAATAACCCCTTTACTTTTATAAAATGAAGCAAGCAGACAGGTTTGTTCTCCAAGTGACAAGATAGACAGACATACCTGTTTTCTGCATCTCTGAATGTTGGCTAAAACACACCTTTATGGGTGAGGAGTTTAGGTAATGGGAAACTTTTTATTCTTCTCCCTTCTGGAAAACTTATATTTAGAAAGAGTGTTTAAGGTAAATGGCTGTAGTAATATCACATCGGGACAGTGGTGTACACTTCTTGCATTTCAAGCTGTGCTGTGAAATCACCAACTCATCAGTGTTCATTTCTCTGTTACCATTACAAGTGTTTCCCTTCAATATGTTTGTTATGTGCACAAATATGGCATTATTTAAACTTCTTTTCATATGCATAGGTGTTGTCAGTGTTGTTACCTTTGCCAGTGAGGTCACCTGTACAGAAAAGAATAAAGGCCACTAGATACTGTCAAAGCTGTAGTTTCCCTGCCAACATCAGAAAGTTTTGCTTCATTTCTTTGATTCCTCCCAGCTCTCACCAGCTTGTTCCAGTGTTGGGGTACTGTCATCATCTTCCTTATTTTTGTGGAAAACTCTTGAGATTGTGAAGGATGTGACAAGGATGGACTGATTTTTAAATGGGAGGCTGACTACAATCTAAGCAACAGTGGAGAAAAATCTGACCAATAATTACACAGATACCTCTGCAGGTTACCAGTGGGGTTTGCTGGACAGTAAATCCTGTGTGTCTGCATTTCTATTAGTTTGTCCTCAATTTAGCTGCCATGTTCCATGATATTCTTAAAACAGAGAAAGATTGTTCAAACAGGCAGTGAGCAAAATGGAAGTATACACTGTGTTGCTGCTTTACAAGGGCAGTATTCATCAAGCTGGTTAAATGGGTGGGTGCATGAGCAGTCTCAAGACAATTGCACTGATGGCCAGTTTCTGTCTGTTTAGAACAGTGTAGGCTTATGATGACTAGAAAGTTCACTGAAAAGAGTAGCACAAGATTCAAAGGGCTGTATGGAAACCACAATGTGACTTAAAGTATATCCTTCCCTTTTTTAAAAAAAATACTCATATGGTATGCTTTGGCTACTTTATTTCATAATAATTTGTTATTAAAAAAACAAGAGAGTACATGAAAAAGTGTGCCACATAAATGCATTTTTCTTTTTTGTGTTCCTCCAGGAAAGGTATTTTTACTTCAAAGTTGTCTCCTTGATGACCTACTCTCTTAACTAGAGAGAACTTGTTTGGACAATGACCAGGGAAAAAAAGGCCTGTGAACAAGATATAATTAAGCACCAGGCTTAATGCTTAGGTTTGCCGAAATACCAGAAAGGGGGCAAATGTTAAATAGAGGTTGCCTAGTGGGCTGAATTATAGAAGGTTAACTGCTAGGAGATAAAAGCAATATATTCTATCACATATTACAGAAGTACGCTCCTTTATGGTTTGAGTTTCTGCTTGGAAACACAGCAATTCTTCTAGCTATGAGCCAGAGGACTTAGATACCTTGGACTGTCTGTGTCTTGTTTGATTTGATCAGCAAGCTCCATGACTTCATCACCATTCTACCCCTGCTCCTCGCTATTGTTAACACTGGTGGAGTCCTGATGGTGGTTTCAATGAAATGTTTTGGCTGAGTGGAAAAGCCTGAGCTTTACAACAGCTGAAGAGCTTCCTGAAAGTCACAGAAGTTTTTATGAATTCCATCTGAGTTTTCTTCTTTGGACCACCTGTTTTGACCATGTGTTTGCGTGAAGAAAAACCTCCAAGTCTTGTAATTTCTTTGGCTAGAATTCAAATAGATCTATGCATATAACTCTTCCTAAAAATCAATGAAATTCAAAACCTCCCCAGACTATTCCGAAGTGTGAGGTGTGACTGTTTAACAATCACAAGTATTGTTTATGATGGTTTATGATGAAATCCCAACAAGCTAAACAAGCTACATTCTCAAAATAGCATAGTTGATTATACTCATTTAAAAGAAGAGCACAGGCTGTATCAGGATGACCAAAAAACAACAGACACAAGTAGCCAGCAAAACAGTATGGGATTAATGATCATAACAGTGGAAAGATGAAGGCAGGGGAGGAGAAGAAAGAAGATCACCGTGACTACCAGGACTGACAGCACACTATGTAGTTAGTCCCTGCAGTTAGTCCCTGCTATGTTTTGTTTGGCATATTTTCCCCTTAGTTTCTTAGCCCATGGGGAATATTCAGTAAGATTTTATTCTTACTATATACTCACTACAGGCCTTAGAATTAGACTTCCACTCTGAATATTCAAGGTGAAGTATTTCATGTTTGCCTTAAAGTTGGCTGAATCTTTATTTTCTGCATTTTTTTCTTTTTTTTTTCAGAATATTAGCAAAGTGAACAAACAGATTGAGCGAAGTACAGTTGAAATATGAACCACAGTCACTCTTTTTTGCCGTATTTATCCAGTTCTAGTAAAAGTACATACGTGCCCAAATGCAGCTGTGCCTTCTCCTCAGTAATTTTATTTTTAACTTCTTTGCATAAAAAATTTACGTTTACTTTGTTTTCACTGCTCATCACTAGTGATAACAAACTTGCAAAATGCAGGACTGTATTTAATTTGTTGATATCAACAACCTGTAAACTGAAAAACAAATTAAATACTCATTAAGTACTCAAATTAAGTGCTCATTCTCAGCAGTTGGCTAAGGTTTGTCGTAAATGTAAGCCAGTAATACTACATGTCCTGAAAATATGAAAAGTTAATTCAGAAGTTTATTGGAATGCCATGAAGAGTTTTGTTCTTACACTGTAGAGTTAAGAAAAGCAGTAGAATGCATGCAATTATAGGAGGCCATAAAGTATTGGATACTTTTAAATAGCCTCATCCCTTATATGATCTCCTACTCCTTACTCCTATTAGTAAAAATACTGCTTTGCTGTGGAATGTAATTATGTACAGTACTCTGTGCCCAAACAACCTGACAATTTGATTTCATGCCTGTTGTTTTCAGTCTGCAAAGTCAACCCATGGTTTGTAGTTAAGTGTTTACTAAATGAATACAAATTATTTTTTCATCCTTATTGCTGTGACTCAGGCACTTCCACCCTAATATACAGTATATATAATTTTTCATATGTATTGCAGAAATGTGCAACTTCCACAAACATAAAAAATATGGCTGTGTTTTTGCAAAGAATGGAAGCATATATTCAACTTAAGCTTACATTTGAATTCCTTTATAAGTATACAGTTAGATATTTTACTGAGGCTGAGAGATAACAAAACTCAATATAATTTACTGTTTTTAACTGATTTTTAGGAGAAGGTTTTAATTGCCAATGGAAGTACAGAACTCATTAATCAGAGAGCTCTTTATCTGGATTATACCCTAAAGGGTCTTTATTTACAGACTTCTACTTTGTGGGGGAGAGGGAGAATGGAAAGCAATATCTAGTAACAGTGCTAGAAATACAAATTTATTGCAGCTGAAATACCATTCAGATATTAATCTTTAACACTCTCTGATATCAAGCTGACATTTAGTTGTTTTGACTAGGTCAAACATTGAAAGACCTGTATGTTTTGGAAAAGACTGTTATTGAAGTTCACAAGCAATTATCAGAGACTGAGTTTACAAGTAACATTTTTGTAATGAATCATACTTTAATTATTTACTTCCTTTATTTCAGTTCAGTAAGTGATTTTCACATGTAACAGCTCTGGCATAGGGGATGGAGCCCTATTGCTAATGGAAAGAATATCACACACAGGTGAGTTAGAGGACTCCATGGACATTTAACTTTTGCATGTATTTATCACCTAAATGTGATACTATGTTTGGATGACTGTCTACCTGTCTAGTTTCACCTGTTTGAAAAACATCTGTCTAAACATTATAGTATTTTTTAATGGAATACCAAGTAAACAGAAGAGAAAAATGGAGATTTTTTCCTTTTAAAATTCATTGTAAATGCACTAAAATCCATCTTCTTTTTAGATCATCTTGTATCACATCCCTAGCTCTGCCAAAGCCTCTGAGATGTCCTTTCAATATTCCATAAAGTTATGCCTAATACAAAGAGGGTGTGAGTGAATAACTCCTGGTGGCTGATGCCAGCTTCTGTCAGTATGGCCAAAGTTATATCAACATCTTTTTTAACTCTTCACTTCCTGATTTGAGAAATATGAACTTTGCTAAACTTCACACCCTTAAAATGCAGCTGTAATATGAAACAGACAATAAAAGTGAATAACTAAAGATTTACGCTGATCATAAATCTGCATAATGAGTTATTGCTCATCAGAGAACTAGAATAACTGATGGCATCTAATAATACAGTTAAATGTGTTAGCGTAAACCACCATAAACACCAAATTTCAGTGAAGTAAAATAGTTTGTCAGCCTAATGAATCAGTCAATGAAAGAAATCTTTTTCTTTTTTTTAAGTCTGCATGCTAATGACAAGTTCATTTTTGAGCCAGGAATTGTGAGTGATGATGGTTTGCTGCCAGGCATTGAATTTTAAATGGTGAAATAACATCCTCAACATAGTTAGTCATCCGTTGTTACACATGGCATTCTATTTGATACTGTCTAAAATGATATAACATTCTCAAAGACAGCATGTGAGTATCGGATTTTCTTTTTACTGCAAAGATAAGATGAAGCATGTGAATTGTAATGCCTTCCTGTAATGACAGAGATTGAAGACAGAGGTTTTAAACACTTATTTTATGTATCAAATTGCCCCTTTAAGGGGAACTTTACCTGCTTTTACTGAAGTTCTCCCTAAACCAAAGCAAAATGTAAGATTTCTTTTACCAGTATCATGATACAGTATTTCACAACCTGCAGACTCCAGTTGTGTTCCAGATCGACTTATATTCTAGTATTTTATTTTACCAAAGTTATTCTTGTCACCCCTGTTCTGAAGGTGACATGCCTATTTTGCATCTGTAACATTTACATTTTCACACAAGATATCTACTTACAAGCCTGTGATTCAGCAGCAGGTGTATGTGTACATGTGTGTTTATAAACCAATGGAAAGCTTACTAGAGAATCCACATCCTAACAATTTGCATGCCCTTGCACACCTGTTGTATTTACCTTCATTGCTCCCTATCTCTTAATCCCCCAAACCTTTTCTCTAACTGCATTTTTTCTGTGGATCTTTTTCAAGTGTGGATACTTTTGAAGACAAACAAATCTCAAATACATATTGCACATATTAAGATATGGTAGTTGATTTTTGGTAACAGAATATGGCATTCTGTTTCTCTTTGACATTCCTGATTTGTCTTTGCTCTTTGGATAATCACTTCTAGATTTCCACCAAATCCCCCTTTATTATGTCATGGGGTTCACGTGACAATTACAGAATTATATGTTGTGGCCCCAGTTCTGTTCTTATGTACATCAGTGTGCCACAGAAAATTAAAGCAGGCTTTGCTAATTTAATTTTTAATTTTACTAAGACTTTATATATTCCTTATAGTCATTCTGTGTTGTGCTATGTTTCTGCAAAAGAAGGAGGACAGGATTGCATTTAGATTAATTTGAGGAATTTTATGTGTTGATTTACATGTGTTGGCAAGCCACAATTAGTTAATCTTAGCAATAGCTTGATTTTATTTATCTCCCACAAAATTCAAAATATGATTGCCAAAGAAAGAATGCTATGGAGACACAGTCTTTTAGAATCATATTTCTAACAGTTCAAATGTTATGTGACTCAAAATCATTTCCTTTTTTTCCTCCTTATGTAACGGTAATTGGTCTTTGCTGCCAGAACAACCTTTGCCTGTCATGGTATCTGGTAATATTATTACTGTATTACAAGACGTCATGATAATAAAAGCCGAAAAATTGTTCTCCTAATAGCATATTCAGCATGCATAATGTTTTGCAAAATATTGTGCATACCTCCCAAATATTCTCAGTGCACCTTTAATGAAATGTTGTCCAGATTATTGTCAATATTAGCAGCTATTGCTATCTGAGAGACATTTTTACATTGCATGAAACTTATTGGGAAAAATATTGGGAAAGAACCTGACAGACATTTTATCTCCTTCTTGGGCAGGAGTTTGGTTTTGAATCTATTTTTACACTTTGCTTAAGTATGCATATTCTAATTACTGAATTTACAGTACCTTCACATAGCAGAAAAAAATTATTAGAAGAGAATGATCACAAATTATTTACAGGATAGAGGCTGGAACTTTCAGAATGGAAAGTAATTTAATGTCTAACTCCCACCAAGAGTAAAAGTCTTGCAGGCCATGCTGAAAATTCTTTCTAGTGTCAATTAAAAATATTGATTTAAACACCGCCTCACTACTAGCTTGTGAAATTGCCATTGATTAAGTGTTGAAGGATGATTTACCTGATCTATAACATAGTTACATACCATACAAAAAATATTAAAATAGTGTGGTGTAACAATAGAGAACAAAAATTGTAGATAAGTTTATTTTGTCTTTCAAATTTATTCAAATTTAACTTTGCCCACCTTTATCTAAATTAAGTTTGGAACTACTGTTTTTCAGGTTATAAATGATCTGCAACCTGTTTTAGAAAATCAGCAAAACTTTGATTGTAACTTGAAAAGATCACAAGCACTTGAAGCCCCAACCCATCTTTCAGGGTGCAATAAACAACAGAAATCTCTCATTCATATTGTTTACTTCCTTAATTTAATATTTCCCTACATATTTAAAAAAAATAGGATTTGCTTATAAATAATCTGTTGTTGACACTCCACTTTACAGAGGCTTTGAGAAGGGCAGCTATCTGAGCTACCATTTAGTCTTTCTGATTGTTTTTTATTTTCAAAGGAAGACAAGATGACTACAAATGTCACTCTCGCACTCAGAAGATAATTTAGATTGAAGTCTCTAACCTTTCTGACTTTGTTCCAGGGACCACAGTAAATAGGCTATTCAGATTACTATTAATTTCACTGGTCTCTGTGTCTAGTTTTAAAAGTTCCATTACATCATTTGAACAGACTTCCTTGCATGTCGCACGGGAAAAGATGCTGACCTAATTATTTTAGAAATAACTATGTAGGAACACCTGAAAAGATTAACAAAGGAAATATTATGTCACTACCAAATTCATAACTAAAATGGCATGAAAATCAGTGTATAACTATCTAGGTTTCCATAGAAACCACGTTCAGTGTGTAGCCAAAAAGACTTCTGATTGGGCTTCCACACTTCTGCTATCCCTATAATAAACACAATTTCTGTTCTGCCTTTCACAAACAACTAACCAGTTTTTCAGTAGCTTAAGTCCTTATCCTATACTCTTTAAGCAGCACTCTTTAACAGCACTGATCACTGTCCTGGTTTCAGCTGGGATAGAGTTAAGTGTCTTCCTAGTAGCTGGTACAGTGCTGTGGTTTGAGTTCAGTATG
>JANZLQ010000095.1:22941812-22957312 GCA_026212715.1 Elanus axillaris
TTTTCTCCCCCATCCCACTGGGTGGGGGGAAGTGAGTGAGCGGCTGCGTGGTGTTTAGTTGCTGGCTGGGGTTAAACCTCAACAATTTTCCAAAGAAAAAATACCAGTTCATTTTCTCTTAATCTTGTTTTATTAGCCTGTGCATATTATTTACAGAGGTCTGGATATTTCTCTCTATTACTTCTAATCCTGCTACTAAGATATTAACTTATTAAGAAATAAGCATTAAAAAGAGGAAAGAAATTAAATTAGGGAAAGACAGCAGTATTCTATAGTGAATCCTTCCTTCTTTTGCATTTATCTTCTTTTATCTTTACTTTGTATTTTCTCTTTCCCAGCTGTTTGGAGAGAGAAGTACAGAAGACAACCTAGTGCTTACAAATTGAATTAGGACTACAATATCAAAGTTCTGTATTTCTGCCACAAACACTTCAGTACATTTCAGGGCTTTTTTCACTTGATCTTGATTACATGAAATTAGAGGTCTTCCCACATATTTCAATGAAAGTGGTACTGATCTTTTAATCTTCTTACTGCTAGCTACAGGATGGGGATAATACTACTTTTCCACATCTGAATAGTGACTGTGAATGATGAAATGTTGCGATGAAAATCCATACATTTAAAAAAGAAGGTATTTAAAATTCAGTGACTTACAGCTTTACTCTGTATATCAAGACTCCATCATAGGTAATGCAATAACAATGTAGTATAAATCATGGCAATATTACAAGAATTTGCAGTACAGCATTGTATTTTCAGTTGCAATGACATATTAATCTTTCCTGTTAAAATAACCATCTGATAGAACCACTGAAAATTAAATACAAGCCCCGTAGCATATAAAATTCTTTTTCTATTTTTATTTTTTCACATCTGCGAGTCGTTGTACCTATGGGGCAGGGATTATTGTCTTCCATGTAATTGTAATTGGTGGGAGTTAGACATACTTCAATGATCTTAAATACTTCAAGAGATAAGCAGCCCTGTAAACAGAAGTGAAATTATGAGGCTGTAAGCTGAGGTTTTATTTGTAGGAATAATACATCAAAAGAAAATTTTATTTTCTCAACTGACCCATTCTGCATTTTCACTAATTTCCTCATTTTTAATGTTAAGAGCTTTCTTTTCTGCATTACAGTAAAGAAATACCACATAAGTTACTTGTTCAGGCAAAATGCCTGTGCAGATGTGCTCCAGGTACTTAGTGATATGTGCAGCTCTAAGATTCTGGCTTCCACATACAAATGCATCATATCTTCTGCAAAACTGCCTTTTGCAGTGAGAATGTCTGGTATTGGTAAAAGCAGCTAAAACTGCCTGTGTGCCAGAGATACAATAGGATTGTCTGTGATGAATTTTGGCAATGAAAATTTCTAATGCAGACATCTTTCAGAATTTTGGCCAAGCACAAACCCTCATGTAATGGGTTAAGCTGTGAGAATGCAGATTGTAAACGATTCATTCTTGGATCCAAGTGATCAGCAGTGTAATACAGTGCTACCTTTTTTGCATTCCTCCCATATAAAAGCAATAAAAAATGCAAATTCACTGTATCCTAGTAGCATGATATACTATTATGTCTTCACTATTCTGCATGTTGAATCATTTCTCATATGCCATCAACCAGGTATCAGAAAGGTAAATTCCTTGGAGTATTCACTTAAATGACTGCTTTACTTATTTTACAGGTTATTTCTGAAATCCTAGCAATGTGCACACAAATGCAAACACAGTCATCTTATTCTTGTTGTTTTCTTCCTGGCTCATCCTCTGACTTATGCCTAAATTGTAAAAGCTTTGGAAATGTTGGCATAAAATAAGTAATCTGTCACAGTTTTGCATGAACTAAGACTTTTTTTGGTCATCCTGGCTGTGCAGAAAGGCCTTACAGTGGGCAAAATACCAGCCTTCTTGGCTTCCTGAGGCTGCTGTAAAACTGCGGTAAATGGCTCTACTGTGACATTTCCAGATTGTAACTAAGAGGACAGGACCAGAGGGAAGGAGGTGTTTGCATCAAGTGGATTGCCAAAGTGCATTTCAGTACTATTATTCTTCCTTACATTACTCTTATTCCCTTATGGGGACTAGAAATACAGCCATCATAAAATTGCCTCAACTTCTGTGACAGGTATATGCAGTAAATCAGGATAGCAGAGCTTTACACCCATTGCAGACTAATAAGTAACTTCTCATGGGAGTTGACTCGCCAGTGTTTCTCTCATCTTCCGTACTCACTGAAATTGATGCAGACCACAAGCAGAATGGATAGGGGTAAAATTCTGCCCAATAAACTCATAAAGAGTATAAACTGATTGCTTTTTACTGGATGTGTTAATTTTGGATTGTTTCTGCTTATATTTGATTTGCATTTGTAACATCAACACCTAAATACTATATGCTACAAGGATTAAGAAGAATACCTTTTAGACAGTAGACAGTTTTAAGCCTTTTAGCATTATTGGGCACTAAGGAAAACATTCATGCCATAATCACTTGATACGCACACTAAAGTACAACTCTCCAACTTCAGTGGTGGCTCTGATAGCTATTGAATGTCAGTAATTCAAAAATTAAAAAATAGATTATATTCCCAGATACTTTCAGGTTTAGAAGCCAAGTCTTTTCATATTTACTTTGATGAATTATTTTAGTATTTTTCTCCTGAAAACACTGAAAATGCAGAGCACCTAAAACTCACTAGAATAGCACATAACACAATGTATAAAGAAAACTGAATAAAAATACTAGGAAAATAGAACTTTTTAAGGAGAATGCAAATACAAAAATATATTGTATTCACACCATATGATTTCAAGGCATTTTGCAAAGATGTTCCAATAGCATCAGAGAGATGGATAACACAAGTATGTAAGTATCCAAAATTAAAAAAAAAAAAAGGTACTGTTTTGGCCTAGTTTTTTGGTGTGCAGTTTTAGAGGCCTGAAACTTGAGTTATAGATACTGAGTAGCTTTGACATCAATAAGAATCGTGTCACATTATGGATAGACATATAAAACTGAACATGAATTTTGTATTGAAATATTTAACTCAGGTACTTTTTGTGATTAATTATGCCTAAAAGTAACTAAAAGTACTTACCTTATAGCTTAGATAACTCAGCAGCAGAGTTTCAAAGAGACTTATTACAGCCACAGAAACCTTAAGTGAGAAAATATGCATATTAATACTGGCTTCTAAAGAATACATGACATTAAGCATTACAATGAAAAGTAAAAGATAATAAGAAAGAGCTTGTCCATGCATCCTCTGAAACCATCTCAGCTAACAGCATTTAGCATGAGGCTTAAATATTGTTATTCTTCTGACTAAAAGCACAGGCTGTGACTTGAGTCCTATTGCTCTTTTCAAAGTATAACACTCCAGAGAGCCTGCAGGGTGGCCTTCCCATGGTTTTTAGAGAGCTCCATACACAGCCTGCCAGATTGTTTCTCAAGTTTCAGTTGTCTGTTCCTAAAAGGTAGCAAGAACTTTTCACAAGCCAGAAAGAGAAGGAAGAAGCTGTAAATAATGGAAGTTACTCAGGTCTTTACTTTTCTGTAATAATGTTATGAATGTGTAGAAAAACAAACACTTTTCTTACTGTGTATAATTCAGAAAGTTGGAAACAACAAAAAATTATGCAGATGAATCATTATTGATTTTAATATTTAAACACAACTGAGCTCAACTTATCAGCCTTACTTAGCTTTTATGTAGTGTATGTATTATGTAGTTTAAAAATATTCCAAGTTAAATATCAAAATAGTAAAAATATTACTTAGAACTTTATACATATTAAATAATCATAAAACTTATTTAAATCCTTTGCATAGTAAATATTTGTATTTTCATGTATATTGTGGGAATATTCTGTCAAGAAAATGTACAAATTTAGCTGAAGCCTGAAGTCAAACAAGCCTCAGGATTTCTAATTTTAAACTAATGCTCACTACTACTGAAAACTCAAAAGAGTACACTATTTAAATTGGAAGGTTATTAAAATATGCAACCAAAATATGGTATCAGTTTCTCCAAATAAGTATTATTGTTTGAAATAAACTCAGGTTATATGTCAAATAAAAATAAATCTTTGTTTGCAACTATTGTATATATCCCACCATGAATGCATGTGTATATATATACATGCATACACAAACACATATGTATAAATTCCTATGTTTATCAAGTAAACTTGTTAGAATAAGACTGTAATAATAAGCAAATACATCTCTCAGTATTTTTTAATTAAATTGAATACAGTACTCTGAATTTCTAAGTCAAAAATTATTCAAACCATGCATACTTTAAGCAAGGAATTGAAAGGTATTTTCATCAAGAGATTCTTCCCTTAGTAAAACTGTATATTACATAGAGGTACAAGCCATTGTAATGGCATTGCACTAAGCATGGTGCAGGAAGCATATATATATAAGCATGGTATATATAAACACTGTGGAAGCTTAAGGAATTCTTAATAGAAAAAATACATTTCACAAGGAGAATTCCCACAGCACTGTCCACGAGTATAAAAAGTGTTCCAAAAATAAGCTGGCTCCAGGACACTGAGGATTGAACCACAAACTTCAAAAGACCTCCAAGACCCACTAAGCACTGATGTAGTGCATCTTTTGTGACATACTCCTCTAAACATGTAGGCTTCTGTATTATGAAGTAACTTTAGCTTTGTAGTGTATTTAACAAGAAAGCCCATGAAGCATGTCAAAAGCTAGTCATAAGCAATTATGAAATTTAAACTCATTATTAGAGCAGCAACTACCTGACTCAACAGAGCTTGGTAATCCTAAGAGAAAAGGCTATCTAATTCTACAGTATTTTGTTTAAGATTTAGTAGTTCAGAAATATATTGCAAAAGCTATAAATTCAAATCATTTAGCTCAGATCAGCTATTCTTTATGCTTTTGTTGTACTTGGTCATCAAGTAGATTTCTTTGTTAACATCAACTTTTCCAAGTATCCTTTAACATCACTAAAATGCTATAAATCAATATCATCTACAGTTATTAAATGGAAATAGTTAAATTGCCCATTAAAATATTACCTGTAAGCCCCATAAAGGCAAGCTTCGATTCACCCAAATAATAGGAGACCTGTTCATTACAAGGAAATAAATATGAAATTAATCAAAATCTCATTAAGTGTTTTGAACAAAATCAAGAGGAAAGAAATTTGTACATGTGAATGGAAATTAGAGCAGCCTTATTTTTTAAAAAAAAAATCTCAGTAATAAACTTTTTAAGTCAGTAGTTAGCTACTGAGTATTGATGTTGCTTGTATTTCTAATCCAGAGCCAATCATAGAGTTCCCATGAAAGTAATCCAACACCTAGTGACACCAAAATCTTTTATTGGCTTCAGTGGCTGCTAGTTCATCCCCTATGATTCCAGAAAGAATCAATTTGTGGTTTTGATTCCAGAGATGCCAAGGAATAACTTTTTTGTGGTAGGAAAAAGAAAGCTGACAATTCTTTTGTGTGAACTTTTTGCTATCTGTGTTAACAATATAAACGGTATCTAACTCATAGGGGCTGTCATACCTTGGAAAAACCTCATGTTGTCTTAGTATTTAACTAAACTCAATAACTGGCACTTGATACAGTACTACTGGAATCTGGCACACTCAATGGCACAACAGTTTACTGATAGTCATTTACTGCTAGTCATAATTGTTTTTTAAATAAGGGCATCCATCTTTTTTCAGCAAGGTATAAGCATTGATGGCATTCAGATCTTACAAGAGCATCCAATCCAGCAGTTCACTTATGCAATCAGAGAAACAATTAAAATATTAAAGGCAGTTTTGAGTATTCAGGAACACAGAAGTAATTGTATGAGAGTTACGGAAACATCACTATTATATGTTAAAATGTCACCAGTCCAGATGGAAATGGATTAGTCTTCCTGTTTTCCTCCCCTTCCCACCATTATGTGGACTTTTGGTTTGCTTTTTAAATTAGGAACTCACCAATCAATCGTTCCAGGTGTGTAGTTTTGATTGGAACAACTCCGGTTTAATTCCTTACTGATAGTTGTCATCCCATCCAAGCAAAGACCATTTTCATTAGCAAATGTATATGGGAACACAATTGTAAAAACATGGGAGGAAAGGGATATTAATTACAGTATTAAGTGTTCTACAAAATGCATGCAATAGTTTGAAACCCTAGGCAATGGATATAGACATTTTAAAATGTAAAATAACTTTTAGAAAGTAGTTCTTGTATGTCTTCCGTATCCGTATCTATAGATAAAGGACTATGAAGCATTTCAGGTTACATTTTTTTAAGATTTATTTTCAAACATGTTCCAATTTAAAAACAAAACTGAAACAATACTTTCAAAAGCTGAACTATGTACACAATAAATATTGAAGATCAAGAGATACTAGAAATCCTATCATATGGATATGGGATAGAAAAGATAGAAAGAGCACATACAACTGCCATACTCTCAACAGGAAAGATTGCATCAAACTACACTTTATATCCTCTTGTGAGGATGTGAGGAGGGGTGGAGATTCATGCAGCAGTAATTCAAGTAAGAAACTGGTGACATCTACGTGAAAAAAATAGCTGCTATGTACATGTGATGTTATCTTGCCTTGAATTGCTACCACAAATCTTCCCTTCAAATGGTCATGTAAGAATGTGGGAATATATATTTGTGTAAACGAAAAATATCCTTGTTTATCCTTAGCAAGCAAGGTCAGCAGAAAAGAAAAGGATTTGCAGACCACAGATTAGTAATAGCTATATTTTTACTGACTATGAGTGGGACAGGTGCTAAATGGTATCCATTAATAAGGATGCTTTATGTCTTAAGCTCTTCCCTGTACACCCACTGTGCCTGAAGTAGTAAATGAAACATACTAACTTGCACAGGCATTTCTGAAAAACAGGAAATAAATCTGCAGGGGGAGTCCGTGATGAAAAGCATTCCTCCCAGAACTGTCACTTCAAAATACCAGGTGATAATGTTTTCTGTGGCCATGCTCTCAGCACACGGAGTAGTTTGTTTCATCAGGCTGTGACACAGTCCCTAGAAAGGATTTTTTTTATACCACTGCATTTGTAAGACTGCATTATGGCAGTAGTTTAGGTATCAAGACCTCAGGACCTCTAAAGGCAAAACTATTGACATTAACAGGGAACCATTTGGACACAGGGCTGATTTGTCTGGCATAGCTTTTAAGACTGGGGTCTTAGCATGCAGAATTGACTTATCTGAAACTTCTCAGCCAGATAAATGTTATACAGAGAGATAGAACAACCTAACTGGTCTCTTAAATGTACCACAACACAATGTAAGGGAATAATATATAGAGAAAATACAAATATCTCTCTAGCTGGTGAATTGTTAAAACAATTTGGATCAAAGGAACAAACATGTCAGGAAAGGTCTGTGTAATTAAGCAGTCTGCAAGATGCAGAAAAATCTTTGCATGTGAATACAAAAGTATCGAAGTATGCCTGTGGCAGAAGTGCTGATGTTCTAATCTTTTCTGCATACCCAGATATAACCTTGCAGTATCATACGCTCATTTGGGCTCACTAGAGTTCTAATAACAAAACAGTATCAGCAGCTTTTTCATGCCAGAAACTATCATTAGCTATAAAATTTCAAGTCCCTGAGTTGCTGTGCTACAATGCCTAAATATCTGAGGATGGATTTCCTCTTCTCCATCACTGTTAAAGGTTTTGTGAAATCTTTACTGCTTGTTCTCTCCCTAAGCATTTCCTCTCCTTGAAGGGACACTCTAAGATACATGTGGAGTCAAAAAATGGTTTTTGCAGTTCTTGCTTTTCCAGGGAGGTTTTTTCTGGCCCTTTTTCAGATGTTCTAATTTCTTACAATAAATTTTGACAAAAAATATTCTCAAATGCATCTTCTGTACTTCCCATTCACACATCCTTCTCTCATGCACTGCTGAGTAAAGCCAATTCTTTAATTCACTTTGCTTTGGATTTGATTCTTGTAAAATACAGTATTTCTCCTGCACACTAGCTTTTTTATAGTATTACCCTTATTAGATTTAACTGATTTTCAAATATAAAAATTAGAAGTCATACTTTGTCCTTTGCCTAATATTGTGTGAAGAGTGCTAGTTCTATCATCCCAAGCTTAGTATTTTCATCTGTGCTTTGTTTCTTTCAGTATTCAAGGCCAACAGAATCAAACCAAGTGACAGCAAGTAAGTTGTTAAAATGTGGTGTTTATTGGCATTTAGAATTGAGAAGATTCAATATATTCAGGATACAAATAAAAATGAAGTATAGGATTGAATAAATTATAAATATAACTTCTTCTACAATTAGTGGTTGATTATATAACACGTGAAAAAAAAAAAAAAAAGCAGAGTACCCAATGAACAATGTAGAATACTATCCTGACAACTGTAGGTGTGCAAAATCAGCATTATGACCATAGACCTTAGTGAGTATAGAATGTACTTGTGGTCTCCCTCTCTTCTAAGTGTTTAGAGAAAGCAGAGGGCTAGAAAATTATCATCCATGTCATCTACATGACAGCTCAGTTTTATGTATGTGTCTGGTTTTTTCCAGGATCTGGGGTTTTAAGTAAAATTATTTAAGTAAAATCCTAAGTAACATTATTTAAGCAAAATCCCAAAGTTATTGTTGCGTAAACTAGCAACCAGGTATTTGCAATTTTATTTTCATAAATATAAACATGAATATGTTACATAGAAATGTTACATAATAATACAACCAAAAGATAGGTTTGCACAACTATATCTGATGCACATTATCTGAGTAAAAAGCCAGGATTATTTTAGAAGTAAAGTGAAAAAAGAATATTGTTATTTGAGTTCTTATTTCCATTCACAGTGTAAGACTAGTTTTATAATTCTTTCAGAACACCTGTAAGACATCAAACCTCTGTTGACAGAGTATCAAACATTTATTCACTAAAGTCACTTATTTCTTGTAAGTTAAACAATGCTTTGAGAGCAGAAATAACAAAACAAAAAAAACCAAAACATTACCATCCAAATCCTTGCGTAGGATCATCCAGGAGCACACGAATTATGTATAAGAAACAGCTTAGTAGCTTGAGAGAAAAATTGAATAATCGTATTCTCAGACCTATTTTAAAAAGAACAGAAAAGAAAATACAGAAATAAATTCAGGTTCTTTACAGCTTCATCCACTTTTAAGGTAAACCTAAAAGGAACTAGAGTAGCCATGCTGCAACAAAGCAAAGGTCAATCTAGCCAGTAACGTGTCCCTGATATGGGCAATTGGCATATCATACAGAACATGAGAATAAGCTTGTCAGATATACATAATACACCTTTCCAGCTTCCACAAATCTCTGGGTTAAGACTCAGGTCTGTTTTAATGAAAAGAACTACTCAAGTCATTTGTTTGAAAGCTCCTCTATGCTATTCATCTTTCTTGATGCCATTCTTTTGGTCTTTTGTAGTTTTACAAGTCCACTATCTTGAAAGGGGAACAGGAACTACATATGGTATTTGAGATGCAAGATACAGTGACATGAAGAAGACATACTTTCAACCATAGCCAGAGAATATACAATGGCAAGTATTTAAATATTAATATCTGAAAGTCTTAATGCCTAAGCCTCTCATATAAAATATATTAATACTATCCCAACTTATAAAATATTAAACTACAGTTATTTAATGTTGACATTAAGTAATTATGCATCCATGAATCAGGACATCTGAAAGTCATGCTGAAGGCACAACTGAACTGAATCAACAACTTGTTCTACAGACTATGTGAATATTGAAATGTTATAGCTGAAAGGATATATCACAAATACTATTGCAAAATATTACAGTATTTCCCACAAACATAGGTCTACTGCACAAAGACAGGATTCCTTCAAAGGGATCCACATGGACATTTGCTTCTATCACATGGCCAATCTATTTCAGTGCTAACTGGAGCCGTTATCTACTACAGTGGAACTTAACTGTATTTTAATCAGATTTTGCAGTCATTAGAGGATTAGAGTTTAAATTTTCAGTCTTAAAAATTTTGCCAGTGTAAATATTTGTATCTAACTCCTGGTTTTAAGTTTTCGTTCACTAATTAAGTTAAAACTGTCAGTTGACTAAGGTTAAGTGGGAGGAGGTCACTTCAAGCATTAATTGTTTTCAGTCTTGTGAACTGAGAGTCCAATTCTGCATGGCTGAACCCTTCTGCCCAAAGCAGAATACCACTGACTGAGTCACAGAGATGTGACTTCATTTGCACCGAGTCATAGTAAAGATAGTATCTTTTATTGTTGTGTTGCAGAATGTTAGCAGGTCTGCTGAATTCAATATGATTACTTCTGTCGTTTAAGAACTACAGTTTCATTATGCATACCCAAAGCTGTGTGCATACATTTCCTTTCAAGGAAAGAATTATAATTATCTTACAGTACTATTACATACTTTTTGACTTTACTCAGTCCTAAGTTCAAAACGAATGCCTTATAGATAAAACTGATATATCACCTTTTATACCCGCTAGTTCCCCTCCCAGTAAAACAGTCTACAGCAAACACAGAAAAATAGAAAATAGATTATCAAATATTCTAACATGTAATTGCTGAAAGAAATCTTAAGGTTTATTACACAACACTGCTGACTACTTTTAACTGTGAAGTTGCAGTTATCACAGAACTGGAGGGACTTTTACAGCATCTTGTCATCTGTAAACTAGGGGTTAGAATCCTGTGAGAAGTCCTACAGCTGTTATTGGCAATTAGGTTTGTGAACATTAACCTAGTGATTCCTGCTGTCCTATCAAGAGTAATTAGCCACAGACTATTTATTTCCCAACATGAGTGAAGGGGTTGAAGTAGTAAATGGATTGAGAGGCTGTAGAAGTTGAGTTGAGTTGAGTTGAGTTGAGTTGAGTTGAGTTGAGTTGAGTTGAGTTGAGTTGAGTTGAGCTGAGTTGAGTTGAGCTGAGTTGAGTTGAGTTGAGTTGAGTTGTGCTGTTATGCTATTATTTGATTAGGAAGAACCTCAGTACTTTTCTGGGACAACGCTATGATTTTTTTTGCATTAATTTTTGCATGAAAACATGAATTGTTTGTCTGTACTAGCCCGTTTGTAGAAGTCTGCTAGAGTATGAATGGTTGCCATAACTAGGCTATTACAACAAGAAGAGTTGATAATGTTAAAAAAAAAAAAAGCAAATGAAAAATCAAAAAAAAAAATCGCACCTAACCACAAGCAAACAAAAAAAGCCCACCAGGATTTCTTTTCCTTACCAATTTTGTGTTGTCTAAATAAGTTAGAAAAGTACAAAAGCCTATTGTTTGTTTGTTTCTTCTGGTTTAGCTCTGTAAATATTGATGTTGGTGTAAAACACCTCTTTCTGGATTGATAATGGCCTGGTTTCTCATTGCCATTTGAAATTATATGTTGGTTTAAATGCCAAATAAAATAGTGCTTTTCTGTTTAAAGACTACATCAATACGAGGGACCCATGCTCCAGCCTGCTGCCCTGAACTCTTAACATTCAAATCTTAGTGCTGAAAGATCTAGAACTGCTTAAGTATTCAAGTTCCATAAATCAATTCCAGGCTATGCTTTAGGGCCCGCATAGCTCTACAGGGATGTGTTTGCCACAGAATATAAGGCAGAGTTTTCACACCACACATGCTTTCATCTAAGGTTTCTAGTTAGCATAGATATAGCGTGCATATCATGGACTGGGTTATATATAAAGTAAGGCAATAGGATAGGCCTTGTAACGTATGTGATTGGGTCAGTTATTACAATATAAATACGGAAGAACAGGCTTCAAGCCTATCCTGTTTCAGAAGGTCACCTCTCCTCGTTCTTTATGCCTCAGCCTTTAGAAATAGGACGTGCTGTCAGAGAGACCATATTTAGTCACCCCTGCTAAAGGTTTAATAATTTATGTAGGACTGCCAAATAAGCATCCTCTCTGGTCAAAATCTTCTGTAGCCTCATAGTTGGGAATATCACCTGTGAGTTGGAAGAAATGCACTTATTCCACCGTCATGGAGATCTGGAATTTCAAGTATGGGAAGGAGGGGACAGTCACTACAGAAGGCATTTAAAATAGGCTTTTATTTACTACTCTGTTACAAAGAAAGCATTTCATATTTCTGTTTGCTGGCTTACTATTTATGTCCTCTACATGCTGTCAGCGGATCAACATGGTCTGCTTGACTTAATTTCTTTTTTTCCACTCACAGCCAGATTATTCAAGTAGCAGGGTCATTTGCACAGAACATCTCTGTTTTGACACTGGTGCCTGAAACTTGTATTCAGCTACATCAATCACACACTGTTATCCAGTTATGTATTGTTTAATGATTGTGATTGCACTGTGTCCATGTAACCATGGTGTTACATCCTTTGTTTCTTTAAACGAAGAAATTGATCATAACAGTTCAAATTCTGTTTGTTTTGTGAAATAAAAATAACTGCATCAAACATTCATGTTTCCTTCCCAGTTTGAACAAGTATTTGCTATTTTTTGCATGCATTTTTAAGTACAGAGTGATAAATTATACTTCACCAGTACTGACTGTGACCTTCATTCTTATTATAAATTCTTGATGCTTTCCTTACAACCATTTTTGGAGATTAATCCTCTGATTTAGAAAGCTGATCTAAATCAAAGCAAGAGTAACAGAGGTAGCAGCTAAGATCTTCAACACTTTCCATTATTCCTTTCTCATAAGTCTCTAACATATTTTTGGTTTTTAGCAAAATCATCTCAGCTGCTGGTTTTAGGAGTTGGATCAAAATATATTGTTAATAATTTATACCCTAGTGATCTTTTATTCCCTCTCCACTGAACTGAAACTTCACTTATTTTTTCCCTTTGAGACTTATTTTAGGCTGTTATAATGCAGTGTGTGATCTTGGCAAGCGCAAGAAAGTCATACCAATATGTCATCTTCTCTTTTTTTTTTTTTTGCGGGGGCGGGGGCACTGGCTGACACCATTGTAAAATGCTTTTCATGCATTTGTTGAACTTGATTAGACATTTGTTTGCAGAAGATTGCATGGAAGCTAGGTTGATATTAGACACAGATGAAGGTTTGTTTTATCAGTTTATACAAATACTTCCAAAACCAGAATAATGAATGAAACAGTTGATATTTCATGCTACTGGTCTGTATGTGGTTTAGATCAGAACAGTATTCTGAAGAAAATTAATATGAATTCTAGAGTTGACAGCTCTGGTTGACAAAACCACTTGATATTACATTCTGATGTGTTAAATTCACTTGTGAAGTCTTAAGTATTAGCGAAAACTGTTGGTGAACATGTGTAGCTTGATTTGGTTATATTATCTGAAAACTTGCTGACAATTATTTTCTCAATGACAGCAATTACATCTTTAGTATGTGAAGGAAGGTTTTCAGTGCTCTCGCTGAACACTAAGATCTAAAGTGCAGTATCTTTATTCATCAACTCCCTGATACCTCTGGGCAACAGAATCCTCCAATTTCAGTGGAGGATTGAATGAATACACTTGAATGAGTGGCAGGTACTATCTCAGCAGCAGGTTTGTTTTTTGGAGATTGTATTTTAGAGGATTCTGGTTGTGAGTATTTGGACAGGAACCAAGTTCTGCATAAGCAGAAGGAGTGTTTGGCTAAGTTAACTAATGCTGAATGCTTTGGTTTGGGTTTTTTTTTTTTCATTCAGTACAGTAATAATTTTGCTGTATTTCCTATTTTTTTCTCCTGAAAATTGCCTTGTCTAATTGTTATTTAAACTTCTTGTACCATTAGAAACAGTAGCAGTGCTTGGGTAACTTGTGGGATTCTAGTGGGAAATGGCATACCCATACCATATGCTGCTGTAAGTACAGTAAGCACCCTCATTCTCCAACTTACTTTCTGTGAACTGGCTGCATAATTCAACACTAGAAAAAATGAGTCTCATCTCTTAAGAGAGCCCTCTCCTGAGGACCTGTCAGGAGAAGAAGGTGCCCATAATGACAGTGTCTTTACGAGCTGTCTACAGGAAGAACTCATTGCTGTATTTTCATTTGTTAATAAAAAAATACAGCATGCTTCTACAAACTTTACCTCAGCTCTGTATGGCATCACCATGTAGGAGAATCATCAGAATCTGTATTTTTCCAGCAATCATCAAGCAAGCCAAGCAGGAAAATTCTTGTGCTACTTGACTATAGCATGAACCCATCTCCAGTAGGATAAATTAACAGTTGCTTCCCACTCTCTTGCTTATTTCAAATAAAATTCCACATCATTCCTCTCCTTTGGATCCATACATCACAGTTACCCAATCATAACCTAGCACAGATGTCCCAGTATAGTAACTTATGTCAAGTCTCTTAATGTGCTTAGCCAGAAGGGTATGCACTTGGAAAAAGAATGGCTGTAATTCACACTAATTAACTAACTTCTGGTTTGATTTTTGTGCTGATGATCATAAATGTATCTATTTTTAGATATACAGAGCATGTAGTTCTGTCATCAAAATATGTACCTGTGTATATGGGGGGGGTTAATCTTGTTAAGATCTAAGTAGGGAAAAAAATTCTTTCACTTATTTCAAGTGAGAAGGTACTGTATGAAACCTTCCTACCTTAGCAGTGAGAAGAGATTTACAGTGAGACAGGTCATAACTTTGTACATGTTCTTAGTAAGTAAACAAGACTGCATCGAATCCTTGTTTTGTGGACTAGATTAGGAACAAAAAAAGGCTATTCATTGCTTACAGCTTCCCAGACTGCCTTTCTAGCCAGGAGTAGTACTCCTTGCTAGTTTAGGATGCTTTTTGTGTTTTGTCTCTTACTCCATTACACATATATCAACAATGTCAGAAGTCAAAGAATATAAAGATATAAAATACTTAAAGACATGTGAAGTCACAGGGAGAAAAGTAAAAGAGAACTAAAACCATTTCAGAAGTTGTAGTGTAATTAATCACATTTAAAATGTAAATTTAGTTGAACTCACATATCTCTAACAAGGATAACAGAGTGGTTGAGGTTGGAAGGGAGGTGGTTGCCCAGGACAGTGTCTGGCCTGTTTATTAATATTCTCTGTGGAGGGAGACCCCACAACCTACATACAAAAATGTATGAGCAAAAACTCATTCTTTGCAACACAGATTTGTAAACATAAGTAAACATAAAATGGAGTATCAAATTGTTCTTCACACATCTCCTTTCTTTGTTCTATGCATACTGAGGCTTTGTACACATTCTTTTCCTACAGGCCAAAATGCAGTAAGAGAGCTTTAAAGTGTGCTAATAGAGAATAAGAAACTTATTTCAAATAAAAATCTTCATTAGAAAATAAATTTACCAACCCAATCTAGTTTGCAGCCCAGAAAGCCAATCACATTCTGGGCTGCATTAACAGAAGTGTGACCAGCAGGGCGAGGGAGGGGATTCTCCCCCCTACTTCCCTCTTGTGAGACCCCACCTGGAGTCGTACCATGTTCAGCTCTGGGGCCCCCCGCATAAGAAAAA